>VXAA01005005.1:0-55155 GCA_013399115.1 Anseranas semipalmata | reverse complement strand
TAGACATTTGCTATTGAGCATATAAGGTCTACATTCTTTCCCCTGTTTTGTACAGTCTCACTATAGAAATACATTGATATTGGAGATTATTTTTAGGATGGTTATTTAGCCAGATTCTCATCTAATCAAATGTTCATTATTTCATATACAGCTATTGAAGTTCAAAATTGTAACCGTTTTTCTCTTTTCAAGAATTCACAGATTGATATCTCCTGTGTGTATTTAAGGTCTAGGTGGGTGGAAATACATAGAAATCCTCAGAAATGTTTTTGTTGGTGTGGTTTTTTTGTTTCTTTTTTTTTTTTAAATACAGAAAATCAGAAGAAAGTAGGATAAGTTCCTGTAAGCGAGAAAGCAGTAGCCTAGCCCGATTCCAGGTCTGATCTCAAACAGCAGCTCTCCTCTTCTCTATAGAGCAAGCTGTTTTAGCTGCAGGCCCTGCCTGATGTGATTTAGTACTGTATTTGTGCTCGTTTTTGCTGTAACAGGCTCCTTGACTGCAAACGTTTCTGGGAAAGGAGCTCGTTATTCTGTATTTAATCTATGCCCTGAGCCCAGCGGATGCACTGCAGTCAGTGCCCCAAGGGACACCGGAACTCACCTAATAAATATAGGGCATCACACTGGAGAGCTGCTGAGGGCATGACCCTGATTCTGCACCGGCTCCAGGTGTGACCACCAAAATCTCAGACAGTTGTGCTTAGAGCCAGAGCTTTTGCCCAGCCCTGAAATAGCCTGGATTTCTAACAATATTTGGAAACAGAAAGGATCAGGTCAAGCTTGAAAATGGGATGCAACTCGCTATTTTTTTTTTCCTCCTTTTCTTCCCCTCAGGCTAGCTATTTACAGAAAGCAACCTACCCACACCCCTTAGCAAAGCACCCAGCTCTCCAAGCCTCTCTGCCACTTGTGCTGTCCACGCACCCTGCACCCAGGTGCAGGAAGGGGCTGGCGTGTGACAGCCTTCACTGCAATGAGCCACACACTTCTTTCAAGGGGTCTTATTCCAAACTTCCCTTCATGTTTCAGACTTACCTGCTTTGCAGAGCGATGTCTTACTGCGGAGACACATGCGTACCGTACAGCAGCCCATGCGAGGTGACCTGCCCTCCGCCCCTGGCCAACGCCTGCAATGAGCTGTGCGTGACATCCTGTGATGACTCCAGAGCAGTTGTGTACCCACCGCCCGTTGTCCTGACCTTCCCGGGGCCAATCCTCAGCTCCTGCCCACAGGAAAGTGTGGTGGGCAGCTCCGGACCACTCAGCATTGGTGTCCCCTTTGGTGCTGGGGGCTGCCTGGGTTACAGGGGCTATGGAAATCCCGTTGGTTTAAGGGGCTCCCTTCTTTTTGGGGGCGCGTACGGTTCTGGGATTGCAGGCAATTACAGCAGGTCTTACAGTTCTGCCTACCCACCACTGGGCAGGGGATATTGTAGCCCATACTCTTACCGCCGGTACAGCCGAGGAAGCTCGGGGCCATGCTAAATGCATCGGGGAAGTTCACTGCACAGAGTGACCAGGGTGTGGAAAACATGGCAGAAAATCATGGATGGGAAACTGGGTCTGAGCCTGAGCAGAGCTGAGATCCCCCTGCTCTGAATGCAGCCAGCAGGAGCTGGGTACTCTCAGCAGTGTCTGAGAAAACAGGCTTACAGGTAGAGCTGGGCAAACTGTGTAATCACACACACACACTGAAAGAGATTTAGTTGGGGTTCAAAGAAAAAAAAAAAAATCGAGGAAGTAAATAAAACTCCCCTTTGAAAACACAAAAACGAGCCCTTTCAAAATAACACTTCAGATTTTTAAAGCAGAGTAAAATTGATTTTTCCTAGGGAGAGATCAAAGCTAAACAGTTTCGAACATTTTTAACCACTTTTCTTTTTCAAAACTGTTATGCCATTTTCTCCCCACGTAGGTGAATTTAACTTACATTTTTCATTGACCTGAAGCTCCATTTTCAAGCAAATTTACTTTTTACTTGGAAAATATAACCAGCTCAACCAATAAGCATGTTTTCCACTTAACACTTTAGTCTTTTGGCATTTTCTGTTTCTACCTTCCCACCTCTGCATTTATTGCACTGTTCTTGGGGATGGGCTGGATGTTCAGCTACACACACAAGAAAATCTGTTTATTGCAAGTATTGTTTGAGGTGTCCTCAATGCTCTTGAGGTTAATTCAATGTGCCCTAGAAATTTGTACATTGTTTTGTGGCCTTCCACAGCACTAGAATAGAAGAATAATGGAAACCTCATTTGTCTTACTGTCACCTGCTTTAAAATAATTATATTGTACAAGGGTCGAAATAGGACATACAACTCAAATTATACAGCTGTAGTAAGGAAAGCAGAACTTCTTGTTCCAAATGCATAACTCTGTATCACAAACTTTGGTTTTAGTACTTGAAACTCCTGAAATGTGTCTTTACTCCCTGTGTTATTGCAACTGCTAGTTCTGCTTCTCTCACACATTAAAAGCCATATTGCACAGCACTGGCCTGGTGTTTGTTCCACCCCAGTTTTCTCCCCTTACCTGTCTTGATGAAGACTCCTCTTCCTTCAAAGCTTCCAGATTTCTCTTCCAGATGATGCTCTAAGTCTCCAATAGTCACCAAAAAGCAGTTTTCTTCCAGCCAGAAGTACTCAGTTCCTTTGGAAAGAAGAGTTGCAGCCCTTCAGTTTTAGCTAAGAGAACACTCTTGAGAGCAAGAGAAAACCCTCTAGACATACTCACAGAGAACTTCAAACCACTGCTTCGGCACTGTTTGGGTCCAGTTCCATGCAGGAGCTCAAGCCAGGACTCTCCCAGGATAGAAACCAAAATCTGTGCCTTGGACTGCCATTGGCAATTAGCAGAAGACTTTGAGCAGCAAATACACTTAAAGTGTAATGAGGATACTGAGGGCAACTCCTTTCTCTTTTAAGGTAGTGGGAGGGTGAAGATAATATCTGCCAATACAGTCTGGCATAGCAATTTAATCGCACCCTTCCACCAAGAATCCTTGAGATCCACCAAAGAGCTTGAGGATGTCCACAGCTTGTGGATGAGTGGAGGTCACACCCAACACCCAGGACACATTGTCCTTTGTTGTTGTTTGACACCCAGAGAAGCCTGGGTCTCAGATGAGGAATCATTTTACCATCACTGTCCAATAGTTTTAAGCTGAGGGGAAAAGGAAATCGGAAGACAAATGTTGCGGTGCAATATAAGCTTTAATTGAAACAGGACAAGGACTTCACAGCAGCAGAACATTACAATCCAGAGAGTACAGAACATATTTGCAGGGTTTGCAGCAAAAGGACATGGTTGTCTTCTTCAGGGGCTGCAGTTTGTAATAGATGGCCTTCTGTTTTTCTTGCATTTAAGTCAGGTTTGGTTTTCCACTATTTCTATATTTTTAAAAATCCGAGACTGCCTAAAACAGAGCAAGTAGTAGGATCAAGCAGGTACTTTGTGACTTTTTTCCATTATACCTCAAAAGTCAGGAAACATCAGTCCATACATCTTGAATGGCTTGAATATATGTGAGTTAATGTGCACTGATATTTACTCTTCTAGAAGCCACCTTAATTCAAACTAAGACCTTTTCTATATTTTTCAAACAAACGGCCCCTTGAACACAGAGTTGGGATGCTGTTAGCAGATACCTGGTCTAAAAGGAAGGGAAATAGAGTGTCTGGGCTTGCTTCTCAGGGTGGCTGAGGTGCCCACCAGCCCCGCAGGACGCCTGCTGCAGCCCTGCTCACTGCCCCTCTGGCAGCCAGGCCCCTCTGCTCACTCACAGGCCGCGAGTTTACTCTTGGCCCTGCGAGGCCTTGGTGCACGGGAGATCAGAGCAGGGCTTCGGAAGGCTGTACGTTGTCCTGCGGGAGTAGCAGCTGTAGGAGAATCGGCCGCCTGGGGAGGCCCCAGGCCCCGAGGAGCTCTGGGCATCCACGGAGCTTCCGTAGCCGAAGGAGCTGCCCAGCCCCAGTGGGGCCGAGCTGCCCACGGTGCTCTCCTGTGGGCAGGTGCTGAGGATGGGGCCTGGGAAGGTGATGACCACAGGCGGTGGGTAGATCACAGCACGGGAGTCCCCACAGGAGGCGACACAGGGCTGGCTACAGGCGTTGGCAAAGGGCTGTGGGCAGGTCACCTCGCAGGGCGAGGGGCGGCTGTTGTTGCAGGCCTGCTGGTAGGAAGACATCCTTGTGCCTGTGAATGAGCCTGAAAGACACAGGGTGGGGAGAGCGTGGGCCAAGGGCAACAGCACAGGTGCATTTGCAAAGGAGAGCCCTCGTTTATCCAAATCACACAATATTCAGAAAGTTAATTTTCTATAGCTAAGTATAAAATCCGATTGCATTTCATACGCAGAAATACTGAAGATAACTTGTTAGAAGTCAGCCAAGCTTCATTAAGGATAGATAACGATTCAGTCTCACAGCATATTTAAAAATATTCCTAGAAGTATTGTTTTTATTTGCAAAGCTGTTTCAGATCTAGATAAAATTATTAGGTATTCTTTCACAGGAAATGCACAACTAGGTCTTGAAGCCCATTGCTGTCAGTATAAAACCCTCCTAAGCCTGCCAAGCAGAATGAAACTACAGAACATTTTATGAAAATAACTTTTTCCAATAATATTCAAAGACATATTAAATGCTCAGGCATAAGTACATTAAAACTCTGATTAAAGTGGCTTTTAAATTCATAGAACAGATTTAACTGAAGTCTGACTTACTCAGTTCACGATGAAGGAGAAGCCAGGAGTGGTATGAAGAGCTCCGTGCTCCAAGCGCTTTTATACATTCCCTCAAAGCAATGCCAGGGTCTGAGCCACGCATCGGTCACGCGGCCCTTCCTCGTTACAAAACAAACTTTCCTGCATTTGTCACATTAATGGGTGGAGGAATCTTTTTGCATATTTGCTGTCAAGCAATTATTAGTTGAATGGTCTCACATCCATGTGGCAGCCATCTTTCACCTCAAAATAGGGACGGTATTCATCCTTTGTTTCTTACTACTCATTGCAGAAATTAACTTCCTTCCTTCACCTGTCCAAACTTCAAAGCACATACAACTCAGACAGATCAGTAGGAAAGAGAATTGCTGATTTGAAAAAAAAAAAATTGTTTTGGGGATATAATGTATTGTTTTTGTCATGTTTTGTTCAAATCTTTTAGCTAGAAAGTGAGATGAAACTAAGACCTGAATACAAAACCTTGGCAAGATACCTTTTTCTGTTTTGTGTGTGTTTAGTTTGTTTTTCTGTTTTGCTTTGTTTTTACATTCCACTCAATTTCCTCAACAGGTGGAAAAACTACAGATTGCAACACTCTGATACCTCAGTTATGGTGATTATCCTGTTCACAGCTACAGAGAAGCAACCCTGTGATAGAGGAGCCTTTTGATGTTAATAGTTTCTACAGCCTGTTTTGAAAGGGTCGTGGAGGGAGGGGAAACAAGACTTAAATGCTGAAGAGGTTCAAACAAGATGAAAAAGAATCTTTTTGCTTAAAGACACTAGGAAAGAATTCATATCATGCACAAGGTATTCCAAAATGCATCAATTTTAACCATTCCTTTATTCTGAAACATCATGGAGAACCCTTTCAGACAGTGGATCCTGGTCCAGCTACATGTGGGAGTTTGTAATAAACATATTTATGACTGGAAATTGTATCCAGCTCCTCACCTGATGTAAGAGACCACAGACCAAAGTGAGTGGTCAAATGCTGGGTATCCTCCTGCGCCTAGGTTTAAATTTAATGATTTTAAAATATTCATATGTGAAAGATATTGCTTACAGCATTTATTAATTGGAGTGCTGCATTAGATTACACATGATGACTACCTCTTGACAGCAAAATTCATGCAAGGAACTGTGTCCCTGCCCTGCTGTGAGCTGTCATCTGTGCTTGTGTGGATGTATCAGGTGGAATGGAAATGTACTCTTGTCTTTGCTATCTATTAAAGAGACATTACCCTGGTCTTGGTCCCAAACCTACTAGGGAAACTACAACATGGACAACAGAAAATAACATATCAAGTCTAGACCCAGGACAAGGTAAAGACATCCCAGTTAACGCACAGCAGTCAAAACAGATTTCCAGTAGGGCCTTTGCCAAGAATTTGGGGAGAGGTTTTTAAAACAACCGGGTCATCCTACATGTGCTGGGGCAAGGACAGCCCACCCTCTGCGTGAGCCTCCCTAGTGCAATGAGGGGACAGTAATCTTTCCTCTTGTACCTAGAACTGGCTGGCTTTGGTACTGGCTCCTGAGAGCAGTGACTGTCCCAGGTCTCTATTTTCATGGTATCTGGGTGCCAACCTCATTTACATAAGCTGTCAGATAATAGAATTATAATTATAAATAACACTAACAAGTACAAGACATGCCTGAGATCTCCTCCCAAAGTCTCACTTAATTGCCAAGAGATGTTTGGTAAATTATTTGGCCTGTCTTAATCATCCCTTCTAGAAATCATGAGTAGTAATTTCCCATTTCATGTGGGTGTTACACAGGCTTGCACAGAGCAGTATTTTACCTGCTGGGCAAAATGCTTAATATAGTACAAAACTGCAAAAGGGAAAGGTTGACTTGGAGGCAGAAGANAAAAAAAAAAAAAGGCTGTGGTGCATACCTAAAGTATGCAACAATCTGTGGAAACAGTTTAGATGAGTTTTTTAAATGAGTTTTATGGGCCAACCCCCAGGATGTGTCAGACTTGGAGGACCGTATCAGGGAGTCCACACACTGGGCTCTCCAAGTCTTGCAACACCTTCTCCTTGGTCCTGTGAAATCCCTCTGAAATTGAATTCTTAGTAAGTCAGATGGATCGTGGTCAAGTTTGCCAATACAACACTAAGGATCATTTGAGTTAGTGTGGATTCTCAAAAGGATGATAGAATGAAGGATGGTGAAGGATGTCTAATCTGGATGCCCATAGTTTGTTTCTTTCTGTATTTACAAGGTGGATACTACCCTATGGAAATGTCTGCAAAAGTGACCATCTGCTAGACAAGGTGCCCACTGTATAATACATACGCATGCTGCCACAACACTTGAAGGTCTGATGAGCTTGCAAAGCAAAGTCACAGTTCCTGCTGCCAGAATGAGCACAGTAGAGTGGCAGGGCAGTGGGGTATGGGAAATACCAAACCTGTGTTTTCTGGTTTCTAGCACATGCCTTACAGGCTCAACATCTCTAGTGGGACAGGTCTATGCCAGGCAGAGGTCTCCTGAGCTAGTAGTGACCAGCCTCCTTTCAAAACAGAAAGCAGTGACAAGATGGTGCCTGACTTGTACTCATTGCTTTTCTTCCAAACCAGGCACTTCTGAATCATTCTCTATCTTCTTTTCTTTGACCTCACCTCAGGGTCTTCTTCCTTACACCCCTGAAATGTTCTAAGTCTACAGAGCTCTTTTTGAGTCCTTTACATTTGCTTGTGATCATGCCAGTTTTGTTGCTGCCTATTTTAATACACCCATCCTTATTTCCCAGTCTTAGTCTTTTCTGCTTATATCTCAAGAGCATGCAAAACCGTTGCATTTTCACTGCCTTATACAAAACCAGTCAAGTGAATTGGACTATTTTTGTTGTCTTTTAATAATTCTATCAAGACATCAGCCTAAATAATGCACTCATACACACTTCTTGATTCAGTGGGAGAGCTGGGAGGAGCACCTGAGCAACTCCTCTTTCTTTTATTTCCTGTATTTTGACACTGAGTCAAGGACCATTGTTCAGAGAACTACAAGAAACAAAACAGGAGATTATCCATCTCCAAGGCACTGACAACCTAAATACACATATCCAAGACAAAGGGAAGAAAAATTACTGTCTACACAACCAGAAGAAAGACTCATTTACAGGAACTTAAGGCTGTACAATCAATACTGTCAAGCATAACATGCAGACCTTCTGGCTTATCTCAGTCTAGAAAAATAACAGGGCAGGGATGTGGTGGTTAACACAGGTTGCCAACATCTAAACATATTATTTGTGCACTTCTGTTCCCACATATGGTTAACAATGCATGATGATGTATGAAATCTTTAAGATTATTAAAGGATATTCCCTCAGTCAAGGCCAACCAATATGGCAATACTTCTATGTTGGTTCTAAGTCCAGTTACTTTTAGCTGAGAGCTGGACATGAGTTTCCATGTTTCATGTGTAAAATTTAAGACCTGTCACATTAAGCAGGGCACGATCTAGTAAATCTGATTATCTAAATAAACACAAAATCCTGTTTTGCAGTGCTTTGATCTGGGTATTGCAGAAGTATTTCCCGTGACAGCAATTCATAGCTAACAGTCCAATGCTAAGGATGGACTTTGAATTTGAAGAGAAGGATTTGCAAGTATTGCTTCCAAAACACAGATTTCTTTCTCTGTAAATGAATCGCTAGAAAAAAAAGTTAAACTGAAATAGTAATTAAAGGATCAGACAGACTACTATGGCTTTGGACAGAAGTCTGGGACCTTTAGTGCCAGTTTTGACTTAGTATTTATACATATAAAATACCATGAAATACAAGCAAGCACCAGTACGTGGCCAAATCATATACAGATATTAGTTACAGTTAAATACAGCAACATTGTGAAAACTTACTTTGCAGCTTCACAGAAAAGTAAATCCAATTTCCCTTTATTTCCAATAAAGTCAGTAGAGTTATAGCAAAGATAGAAATGCCCCCCACCATTTTGATTTGCAAGACATCTGTGGACAATAATGTAGATGTAGTACCATCTAGGGTGGAGTTGCTCAATTAGGAGAAACAATGTGCAAAGCAATTACCTTGATTGACACATGCAAGCAAAGCCTATTTGGTGGTTGGAGGAACAAGGACAACTAATGAGGACAAGAATGCTTTGCTGCCCCCAGGCAAACTGGGGAAAGGTATAAAAGCACCTGTGGCCCAGCACCTTCAAAGCACTTCAGTTATTTTTTCTTCTGCTGTTGAACCAAGTAAGTAATTTTCTTTGTGGGATAGTGGAGGGTTAAGCTAAAAGTGTCAGTTATATTTACTTTCAGGAAATTCAGGTAGAGAGTGCTGTAAGCATTAATTCAAGATGTGGACCAGAGTAACAGGAACTAGAGTAAAACGTATTTTAACTTTCTGACCTTCAATTATAAAGGATTTACTTGGGGCACTTGCCCTCTGAATGTGTTCCTTCACCGGGACTCTTCTGGATAAACGAGGGCTCTCCTTTGCAAACGTACCCGTGCTGCTGCCCTTGGCCCACGCTCTCCCCACCCTGTGTCTTTCAGGCTCATTCACAGGCACAAGGATGTCTTCCTACCAGCAGGCCTGCAACAACAGCCGCCCCTCGCCCTGCGAGGTGACCTGCCCACAGCCCTTTGCCAACGCCTGTAGCCAGCCCTGCGTCACCTCCTGTGGGGACTCCCGTGCTGTGGTCTACCCACCGCCTGTGGTCATCACCTTCCCAGGCCCCATCCTCAGCACCTGCCCACAGGAGAGCACCGTGGGCAGCTCGGCCCCACTGGGGCTGGGCAGCTCCTTCGGCTACGGAAGCTCCGTGGATGCCCAGAGCTCCTCGGGGCCTGGGGCCTCCCCAGGCGGCCGATTCTCCTACAGCTGCTACACCCGCAGGACAACGTACAGGCCTCCAAAGCCCTGCTCTGATCTCCCGTGCACCAAGGCCTCGCAGGGCCAAGAGTAAACTCGCGGCCTGTGAGTGAGCAGAGGGGCCTGGCTGCCAGAGGGGCAGCGAGCAGGACTGCAGCAGGCGTCCTGCGGGGCTGGTGGGCACCTCAGCCACCCTGAGAAGCAAGCCCAGACACCAGTTCCCCTTTGTATTAGATCTCTGCTCATGCTCCTCTTGTGCTGTACTTAATCCCTTTTTACTTTGCTGTTGTGCAAATTTAACTTAATGCCTCTGCATTGTTCCCTGGAGCGTTGCTGTGCTCTGATAAATCCCATTTGTCAGTCCCAATAAAATCCTTTCTGCTGCACAATACTATGTTTTCTGCTTTTATTAATTTGGTTTCTAAATCTATAGGCCACTGATGCTAAAGTAATCCTTGATGACTGGTCCCTTGCATCAATAAGGTCTTAAAAGGGAATCCCAGGCCTTGATACAGATCCTAAATGCTTCACATGGATGTTATACAAGCATTATGCTTTTGCTCTATTTGATAGCCTGAGGATCCAAAAGAAAATCTGACAGAGGCACAAACACAGTGAACAGTCCCTCAGACCCCTATTTCTTTAGTTTTTGTGGTGTAAATGCCACCATCCCTGAGCACATGGTGGGCCTCCACGCCCTGCAAAGCAGTGAGGCATATGCGAAGCCCTTCCTCAGCCCTCCTGGCCAGATTTACATCCCAGCCACCACACCATTTCTCCCAGTGCTTCCCAGAAGGACACGAGGAAAGAAAGGAAATGAGGGTCAGGCACAGCAGCTAAGAAATCAGGGGCAAGAAGAGCCTGGAATCCAGGTGCACATTTCAGGGTTCAGCCTACAGGGAAAGGCTCTGTTCAGTCCTTGCCATGACAAGCTCTCAGAGGATTATCTTTTTCCCTGAATAGAGCAACAAATGCATCCTGAGACAGTAAGCCCGATGAGGATTACTGACTTCCTCTCCCATCAACATTTCTGAGGGCCTGACTTGTGCAGTCTTGAAAACGCTCAGCTTTCTGCATGCTACAGTGCATGAACTTCTGGCAGAGCTGGGCTTAGCTAACCAACCACATTGCAGCTGTGCTTACCAGCCATGGCAAAATTGCATGCTGCAGCCTTGTTTTAAGGAATCAGCCTGCAATATGACCTTGGAGACCCAAGACAGCAATGCCCAGCCACAATGCAGCGTGCAGATCATGGACACAGTGGTAGAAACATGTCCCCCTCACTGCTGAGGAAAGAAACAGAAGTTCTTCAGACCTACTGTTCCCTCTACATCCTGTCCCAGGTATGATGTTCATCTTCCTCCTAAAAGTCCTAGAGCACATACCCAAACTCACCCAGGGCATTAGATTGGCAAAAACGTGCCATCATGATGGGTGGCAAACCGTGGGCAGGTAGGACACGTGTCCATCTGTCTTTTGGACACCAGCCATGGGGCACATCCCTCTGGAAGCACCCGGAGCCTGGTCTCACCAGGACCTCACCCTGCACAAAGCCAGTTGCAGGGCAGGCGCAGGTGTGGTGAAGCCTGGCTGCAGACTACGTGGTCAGGAATGCAACTATCGCATTAAAAGACAGCATTTTCACTACACCCCAGTGGACTAGGTGGTTGTTACAGGAAGGGCAACTGAGACATTAGGGCAAAGTGTCTTTGCATCAGTTGCTGATTCAGCGGAAGAGCTGGAAGGAAAATACAGGTGTGCCTATTCCCACCAGTGTTACAGTTAGCATCTGGGTGGTTTTTATATTCACCAGCAGGGTCCTCCCCTGCTAAACCAGAGAGAAAAAAAAAAAAAAAAAAAAAAGGCAGACAACCTGTCTCCATCCAAAAGAAAATAAACATAGAAGGAAAAATGGTGAGTGATGTAATTTTACAGAAGGGTCCCAAAGGTCACGGAGAAGCTACAGGTGCAGCTAAGCATTGCCTACACTGGGCCTCACTCATGGGTTGTGATCTGTTACCATTAAGCCCACAAAGATCACTCAAGAGAGCAAGAGATTAATTCAGGATGAAGCCAGGGAAGAAGAAGAAAAAAAAAGCAGACCATTCAAAATCCCAGCAGTCTGTACCTCCACCAACAGCTTCCTGCCTCATGTTGTCTGATTTTTAGTGTTTGTGGTTTTTGTTCTTTGCTGTTTATTTTTCTATGGTGCATTTCCTTCAAATATTTTGATGAAATCAGTGAAAGAGATCAAGACACTGGGATTAAGAAAAATAAGAACAGAACTTGGGGTATTTGTGCAGGGTTATCTGCTTTTTTCCTCTGCGGTCCCCAAAACTACAGCTGAGGAGAGGGCAGGGGCAGGACCACAGCCGCTGCCTCCCTGCTTAAACTCACTCAGGGCAGCTGAATTACTCTGATGCTTTGAAGTTGTAAATAGCATTTCCTGCTATGCGATCCTTAGTCATCTTTCCATGAAACCTTTGAAGGAATAGTGCTTAGCTACATATTTTGGTGCAGTTTTCCTTGTTTCTGTCTGTGTTGAGATCTGCAAGTGGAGCTGTTACAGGTCTATGACATGGATCAGACTTCTCATTTCTGGTGCCTCAAATTTGCATTTTCCCCCTTCTCAGAGGCCCTAAGTGGTTATAAACCGCCTATGTCCACTTAAGATCCCTGAACTGGCTCTGATTCTTATGACCAGAGTACAAGTTTTTTATTTATTTCTTTTTACTTAAGTCTGGTGATGCTACACTTTAAAATGGCCATCTAGAAATTCCTCTTTCTCTACACATTTAGAAGATGCAGAGGTGGTGTGAGTTGCCAGTCAGCTGGTGAAGTCCTCTGAGGACACTGACAACCTTATACCAAAGCTGAACATGCAAGAGCTAAGGTTGCCTACAACAAAATGCTTTCATGTTCAGGTATTATGAAACTATTTAAAGGTTGTGCATTAAGGATTAACCCATGGAAAAATATAAGAGCAGTGGGGTACCCTAAGCAATTGTCTGCCATCAGAGAAGTGCCCGCCTAATAATTTATAAATGTGTGTTCACACTGTTTCAAGTTGAAAAGGCGGAAAAAGTTTCCCTGGAGATAGACTCATGTCAAACTCTTAGAAGAATCAGGGTTTTAGTGGAATAATACTCAACTGCATAAAGCTGCTCTTCTGTCTACATTTCAATACTTGGGAAACTATTGAATAAATTCAATCTTAACCAAGCTAGCAGGGACTGTACAACAAAAGGAGTGCCCAGAAAAGGTTTGACAAGTCGGCACTGTTCTCCACTTTCTCAAAGTCCTCATGGATAGGAAACAACATTGTTCAGGAGGACATACTGCTTTACCAACTGATAGTTGTTGCATATGCAGCTCATCTAGATGATGCAAATTTTTTTTCTACTTATCGTAATTACTATGGTGTTCCCTGCTTCATCATGTTGTTACACAATGCTACACCTCATGTTTCGGTTCCTTTCAAACTTCAATGACCAGCTCCTTCCTGGTATCAATCCACTCCCTTCGTTGGTTTTGGGTGGGAATGAATCAAGATCTTTTTACAATTGCCTGATTTTTACTTCTCCATCCTTAGTAGTAGTAAGCACCTGGCTGTTTGGTCCATGATGCCATGATAGTGTCTAGTGGAATTTATCACTGTAATTTATTATTTGCTTAGAGTCTGGTTATAGGCACTTAAAGTCTTGCCCTGGAGAGTCCTGTTAGAGGGTAGTGCAAATAAACAAAAATATATGGAATCTTCCGTCTCTGTATGCATCTCCTGTAGTGGATGGATTACAGGGAAAGTCAAGGGCTAAAGCAATTATTAGTTCCTCAAAATCACTGAGATCCTTTTTAAAGACATCTTCTAGAATTACCATTAATTTTCTTACTCAACTTGAGACATCATGAACAAATTTTGGCACCTCTCCCCCCCGCCCCCTTCCTTAAAAGTGCTCTGCACTGTTGACTTCCAAAACCAAGGCTGCCTGTGGCCAAGAATGCAGATACTGCCCTGTTCTGAAAATACTTGAATATATTTTGAAAATAATTCTTGGAGCGAAGACATCAGACCGATACTGAGCAGCTGGAGTGAGGACATGAAGCATGCAAAATAAGTACACTTGCACCTAGGAGTTTCAATGATAACACTTACAGTCTGTGCCCCAGCTCTAAGTGGATATTAAAATTTTTTTTTTTTTTTAAAGATAAAATATCATACAGTTGTCAGCCAGTTTAATCATAACTGAGCTACCTTTCATTGCTGTAGAGGGCTAAAGCCTGGGACTTGTTTCAGGGAGGCTGAAATCTAGTGAATCTGAATGGGATCAAGAAGTTTAGAGAAGGATGACATAGTAAGGTGTAAAGGGAAGCTGGGAATTGCCTAATAGCTACAAACAGTGAGCAAAATGATTATACACTGTGAGGTGTTACATGTAATCGCTTCTGTCTTGAATCTAATCAAACCTCATGCGCAAAAGGTGCCTCAGATCCTCCAGGCTATCCGAGAAGCAGTATAAAAGCATGTGCTGCTCATATCTCTTCCAACAGCTTCTCCTGACTTCTCTCCTCCGGGACTCAAGTAAGTTTTTAATTCTCTGTACCTTTTTGATATGCTCTTTTAATGATAATTCTAACTGAATCCTACACAGATACCTGCTGTTGCACTGACAGGACCAGCAGATCACTGATCCTGCCAAGGACCTGGGGTTGGTGTTACCCAGTTTCTCAAGGGATTCCTGCAGACATTGCTAAGCTCTGAGCTTCAAGTATTTTGAGACTTCCAGTTCCTAAAGCTAGTATAGAAACAAGCTGCAACCTAGTCTTGGATTTAGCAGAAAGTCAAGCTCAGTTTTGAAGCCCTGTGTGACAGGGGGCTCTTAAATTCTTATTGCTGTCATGCTTACTATTTTTAATGTGGACTTACCTCATCACTTCACCTGCTTGATTAAAAAAATATAGTTCTAATTAAACCTAGGTCCTGTCTTCGAGGAGTCCTGCATTGAACTGGTGTAGGAAGGTCTACTTCCCTTGCTGTACAAACAACAATTTTAATATTTTATCAGAGGTTTACAGGTCTGTAGTCCTAAACTGCCAACTGCTGCAATCGGGTATCTGTAACCAGGGGAGCAACCCCTCCATGCATGCACAGAATCCTGTCCTGCAGGTCAGCTACTGAAAAAAGGGCACTGGGTGAGATGGTACTGGTCTCCTGACTTAAAGAAATGTTTGTGCTCCTTTATAAGAGAAGGAAACACAGCTGAACCTGGCACTGCTTACGATGCAGCCTTTCAGGATTTGTTCTGGCACATTATGTATAGACACAGCAAAAACATAGGTTGTTTGATGTACACAGGAAGATTAGAAAGAGTTGAGAGTTTGGCAGGTAGAGAGGATAAATATAATTCAAGCATTGTGATTAAAGCTTGGAAAAAGAGCCTGGAACTAAAGCCATATCATCTCTGCTCAGGATGCTACTCAGCCTGGTAGCATCTTCATCAAATACACCTGAGTGTACAAGCATAAATCTCTGTCCTACCAGCCACTTGGTTTACATGCATTCGTCTGTTTTCCTGTGTTTCAGATCCACTTCCACTGCAGAACAATGTCTTCCTACAGACAGCTGTGCAACTACCAATGCTTCACACCATGCGAGGTGGCCTGCCCGCAGCCCATCACCGATGCCTGGAACGAGCCATGTGTCACATCATGCGGTGACTCCAGGGCAGTCGTCTACCCACCCCCTGTTGTCATCACTTTTCCTGGGCCAATTCTCAGCTCCTGCCCTCAGGAAAGCATAGTGGGATCCTCAGCACCAGCTGGCGTTTGGAGCTCCCTCGGCTATGGGGAATCTTATGGCTACAGAGGCTCTCTGGTTTATGGGGGATCACAGGGAAGTAGGTTCTCATACCCTTTTTGCTCTCAGAGGTCCAGTGGCTACCGCTTTAGAAAGAGTGAGCCCTGCCAAGCCCAGCAAGAATATACTTGCACCAAGAGCAGTCAGGATAATGAATGCAAGATCCAAACTCAAGCATAAGATGAGCAAGCTAGGTTTCTAAGATGTTGGCTCAAAGAGGCTGATTCTTGCTAATGCTTTACATCATATTTGTGCTCATATCTGCTTATGCACTTCTCCTTCCTTAGTTATAAGTGTGTTCTGTTCTTCTCGTGGTCCAGATTTTCAAATGCATTAATATTCCTTCTACATTCAGTCCTATATACACCAAGCATAATGGAAGAGTTGTGATACTGCAATTTCTCTCACCTGACACTGCCTGATATCCATCAAGAGCTACGTTATAGGATGAAAACTGGACTACCTCATTAAACTTACAGCTGCAGAAGAAAAGAACACTGTGCTTGAAATGAAGCTTCATGAACAAAAAGCCTCATTTCTTATAGCCTCAAATTCTCCAATTTCTGTATAAACATGTTTTTCTATTGTAAACCTTCCTGTGCTATCTCCTATTAAAGAGTCACACTGCATTATAATATTAGCATTCTCATTTTCTTTTCTGTCTGTTTTTACAAGACAACGTGATTGAGAATCTCCTATGCAAAGTATTAGGACTTCCATTCTAGTGAAGTCCCTTAGCAAGAGGCGAACGAATCAATGATCAAAAGTACCATGCTGGTCTTCTGCTCAGCAATGAGCTTTCCCATGCTGTGTGCTTGCTTTAGCCTTTACACTGCTAGAAAATCACCAGGGACAGAAAGCAATGCAGGGAACGGAAAGGAACCATACCACAGTTTTCATGCCTGGACACAGTATAATAAAGTACAACAAAAG
Organism: Anseranas semipalmata; assembly: GCA_013399115.1. Classification (NCBI taxonomy): domain Eukaryota; kingdom Metazoa; phylum Chordata; class Aves; order Anseriformes; family Anseranatidae; genus Anseranas; species Anseranas semipalmata. The sequence continues at coordinate 38,790 of VXAA01005005.1, read as the reverse complement.
AGCATAGGACACTTACAGGAAAGCAGCAGCTAGCTCAGCACACCTGGCACAACATACAACAGAGTTGAAGATTTGATCTCCCAGTACGCTTATTCTTAAGACAGTGAACTAAAAGAGCCCAGACCTTCCTTGAATTCAACCAGGGTTCTGAGAAGAAAGACAAGGAACCATGCAATGCTCTGCTAAATAAATTTAATGTAATAGCAAGCTACAGCTGAGGTTACTTAGCTAATTGCGCTATTTACCTCTCAGCAATTGTTTATTGCTTCCAGCTGGTCTCTGAGCACTGCTGGATCACTGCTCCCTCTTTATTGAGAACTCTCTGCACCTGCTTTACTTTAATGTTGTCTTCTCCTGGTTATCTAAGCTGTTCTCTGAAACGTGAGTTTGTTGACCTTCTTCAATCTCTAATTTACAATTCTTATTTCTTAGGTTTCTGCTAGGATACTACTTTTCTCTGCACAGTAATAAGAAGCTAAGCTAGTGAAAGATATGTGCTCTTGGTTGTTTACAATCCCAGTTGAGGTAGTTTTATGATCTTAGAAAGCTGGATATAAAAGTACAGAGCAGGGAAGAGGATCTGGGTTTCCTGTATCTCAGATTTGTGTTTCACTGCAAGATAACTTTCCCTCTCTGGGAGGTTGTATCTGTTGCTGTGCCCCATGTAATATTTCCTCTTTACTTCCTTATGTTACATAGAATTATAATAAGGTAATATTCACTTTCTGTTTCTCTATGTTATATGTAACTAGAATAGTTCTGTTTTAAAAACCCCAGAAATGCAGAGGAAGTACGGATGAACTATACTGGCTATTTAGCACTTCACAATGGCCTTGAAATCTTTAAGTAAGTTTTCTCACACCTGGTTCATTGTAAAGATTAAATCATGTATGCAGGCAAGCCTAGCATGTTGCAAGCAGAGTTTCCTGATGAATGAATCCATAGGCATTATATAAACACTGTCTGTGAGAGCACAACGTTCATCTCACTGATTTCTGAGATAAGGGGATGGTTTGGTTCAATTGGTTTGCAGAGGTTGCATTACCCCAAAACAGAGAAAGCAAACACGTATAGTATTTGGATGCAATCATAAGTGTTTATTGAGAGCAAGAACTATACATATTAAGCAAAATAAAGGAAAATGTACAAGATGGACTTCAGCGTTTCAAAACCAGGATAACTTAATAGTCTGCATCAAGCATGTTCAATACAGTGTTCTTCCTTGCAGTTCAAGGTTCCAATGCACTGGACAAATCACAGTGCAAGGTCACATCTGTGGATCTTTCATATTAGACACATGGCTGACAAAATTAAAAAAAATGACTAAAGAAATAATGCATGGACCCAAAAAATTAAATACATACACAGATTGCTTTCAATGATATTAGCCTTTATTGCTCTAACACTGAGAAACATTTTGCTTAATCAAGACTTGGATTTCTAAGAATGGAAAAGACATTTTCAGTAACTTTGACTTTAAAAGCAAAAAGATCATAAGAAAGACAATCAGAAGAGTGGTTCCTATAGGTGCTGAGCAGCACCCATAGGTCCCAGAGGATCAGCTGGCAGTCATAGGTGACCAGGGCTTCGGGGAGCTCCACAGCTCAGCTGCACGTCCAGGTCTTGCTGTCGGTTCCCCGCTGTTCCTCCAGCCACCCGCACCTTCTGCAGCACTTAGCAGGGCCTGCAGTCCCTGTAGCGCTGGCTCCTGGACTGCTGGGAGAAGGAGGAGGAAGAAGAGGAGAAGCCCCCATAGGGGAGGAAGCCCTGCAGGCCCCTGGGCTGGCCCAGCCCCAGTGGGGCTGAGCTGCCCACGAAGCTCTCCTGCGGGCAGGTGCTGAGGATGGGGCCCGGGAAGGTGATGACCACGGGTGGTGGGTAGACCACGGCGCGGGAGTCCCCGCAGGAGGTGACGCAGGGCTGGCTGCAGGCGTTGGCAAAGGGCTGCGGGCAGGTCACCTCGCAGGGCGGGAAGCAGCGAGAGCTGAGCTGCTGGCTGGAGTAGGACATCCTTCGGGCAGGGAGGCAAACCTGCAACACAGTGGGAACCTGAGCCACCCCAGCACCTATGAGCCACCGCGGGGACCACCCTGCTCTGCCCCCTGTGCAGCTCCTCTGTGCTCTGTGTGCCCCATGCTGCCCAAGCCAGCTGAGAACCTGTGCTCAGGTACAGCAGATCCCCCCCAAGCTCAAAGCTAAAAGCACCCGGGCTGGCTCCTCTCTTGGCTGAGCCCCTACAACCCTCACCGCAGCTTGGACAGATCTGCAGCCGCCCTGCTTGCAAGTGAGAATACCTAGGGAAAAGGTTTTCATGCAAAGCTATGGACTGATACTGCTGCAGTTCAGGAATCAGTTAAGAATATCACAAAGCCACTGTCCCCAGGGAGATAAAAGAGGGTTAAGGGATCAGACTTACTCAGATCAACAAGGAGAAGGAGTGAAGAGCTGTGGTCTGAGGACTGCTGAGCCAGGAGCCCTTATATACCATCGACTGGTTTGCCTGGGGGGCGGTTGAGACATCCTGTGTGTTTCAGGTTTATTTTGTTGCAAAACACAACAGTGCATGTCACTTCACTTCCCAGGATCCTATGATTGCTTGATTCACTCTTTGTCTGGTCAATTATCAGTTTCTTCCAACACCCTCTTGTTTATTCTTTAATCTTTGAAACAGCTTCACTTCCTGAAACGCTTTGCTGATTTTCCTGATGTTCTGAACATGATAGAAAAACTTATTTATGCAGTTACTCCACTTAGCCAGCATTTTTCAAGCACTCTTCAGTATCACAAGTACTACAATGCTCTGTGGGCTGATTTTCTTCTCTTAAAGCCCTGCTGATGTTGAGGTGAAGCACTGTAGGGCTTAGACTTAGACTAAAAATGGGAGATTGACTCCATCTGCTTGTTTCTTATTCCAGCTATTCAGTGCAGGTCTGATACAACACACTAAAGCATAGAGGTGATTTGTTTAAGAAATTCTTGCAGACCTGTATTTTGTTTTGCCTCTGAACAGAAAACCACAATTATACATTTCCTCCTGTGTGCCTCTGGAACCTTTGGACCACAGCCCCAGATTGTGTGGGCTAGAACGTCCTTCTGGCTGGGATATTATGACCCTGTGTCTGATGTGAGCAAACACCTCCAATAACTGTTAAAATAGTGTTTTGGTTTGGTTTGGTTTGGTTTTTTTTTGACTTGGATGTGAATGGAGTAGAACAATACAATCGGATTAGCACCATCTCGTGTGACTGCCATTTGGCTTAGCATCAGGGCAAACTCAAGCCATCAGCAGAGCTGACAGTGCTCCTGCTCTCTCTGGTCCCACGATTGACATCCTGCTTTGGAGTAAGCAACATTGCGTCGTGGTGTGTCACGGCTGCATTGCAGCTGCCCAGCTCTATTACCAAGAGGGGAGCGAGAGCATTCATCTGCTCGTGCTGAGCACAAAAATCCAAAATCCTACATGAGAGTGTTGCAATGCCACAAATCACTTGGATGTTTGCAGCGTCCTCAGTGATTCAATGGATCATCACAGGCATGCATCAGGAAAAGAAAGCGATTATAAGGCTTCCATATCCCTTTACATTCCCAGATAAAATTTAATAATGGTCCCCAAGAAAGTGACAAGATATCTGGAGATAAAACACAATAATGCATACAGTGTATGAAAACAGCTACCGATACAGAAACTTCAATAGCTCTAAGGAAAAATAAATAGAAATATTGCAAATTGAGGGAAGTCTACCAGATGACTTCTTAGAAGGAAGAACGCTAAGGAAACCCTGGGCTGAGTAATATTTCTTAACAGTGAGGAAACTATTAGCATGAATGAGGAGTGACGTGTAATCCTTGTGCATGGGCGCTAATTAAGATTTTGTTCATGAGGTGTAAGAGACTCAGTGGGCAGCACAAGAAACGGTATAAAAAGGGCTCCCAACTCAGATTGCATCAAACAGCTGCTCTTGACTTCTCCTCTTTGGTGGTTTGAGTAAGTATGAACATTCTGACTTGCAGCATCACGTTTGAAAAGGCTTAACTGAAGCTTTGACAAATATTCTCTTTGCCTTAACATGCTTATGCCTCTCTTCCCTTGAAAACGTGCTCCTCTTGCAGGCTTTGGTAGATGTAGTTGGTTTTGCTGCAAAACCTGGTGATGGGCGATCTCCACCTTATTTGCCACAGACCACCACGGGGGTGGCCAACTTGAGCAACACGGGGCACACAGAGCACAGAGGAGCTGCACAGGGGGCAGAGCAGGGTGGTCCCCGCGGTGGCTCATAGGTGCTGGGGTGGCTCAGGTTCCCACTGTGTTGCAGGTTTGCCTCCCTGCCCGAAGGATGTCCTACTCCAGCCAGCAGCTCAGCTCTCGCTGCTTCCCGCCCTGCGAGGTGACCTGCCCGCAGCCCTTTGCCAATGCCTGCAGCCAGCCCTGCGTCACCTCCTGCGGGGACTCCCGCGCCGTGGTCTACCCACCACCCGTGGTCATCACCTTCCCGGGCCCCATCCTCAGCACCTGCCCGCAGGAGAGCTTCGTGGGCAGCTCAGCCCCACTGGGGCTGGGCCAGCCCAGGGGCCTGCAGGGCTTCCTCCCCTATGGGGGCTTCTCCTCTTCTTCCTCCTCCTTCTCCCAGCAGTCCAGGAGCCAGCGCTACAGGGACTGCAGGCCCTGCTAAGTGCTGCAGAAGGTGCGGGTGGCTGGAGGAACAGCGGGGAACCGACAGCAAGACCTGGACGTGCAGCTGAGCTGTGGAGCTCCCCGAAGCCCTGGTCACCTGTGACTTCCAGCTGATCCTCTGGGACCTATGGGTGCTGCTCAGCACCTATAGGAACCACTCTTCTGATTGCCTTTCTTATGTTCTTTTTGCTTTTAATGTTGTTGCTGTGAACATGCACTGGTTTCTCAAAATGTGTCTTTTCCATCCTCACAGGCCAGAGCCATGTGGGTTAGAAACTGGACTATTTGTTATTTAGCCTGTCCATGAATACAAATACTGGTTTTCTGGTTTTGTGTTCAACCTAGAAGACATAATAGAATTTATGTCAGGGAAGTTGCTTTGCTTTCCATGCTAGGCTTTTGTTGTCAGTGAAGCCTTCCTGTATACTCCAAAGCAGAACTTGACTGGAAAAATTAGTTCTGTCACAGGGAAGAAAGAACACCTTGTGTAAAATACTCAGTGCTTGTTGATGAAGTGGTTATAATCTTGTTTGAGAAACTGGAAACATTCTTTTACTTCTTGTGGTTTGTTATTGTCATAAATGCCACTTCTTGTTCTAAATAAAAATCATAGTGCATCCTACCATTAGCATTCTGGTTTTTGTTTTGCTCCCCATTTCCTTCACGCCTCTCTCCCTTACATCCATCCCCTTATTATAAGTGATGATTATAAATCCACATACAAACACAAGGCCAGCATAAATCATGTGCAATGCATAATTCCCCCTTCCCAGCAACTGGAACCAGAATCAGCATCTTACATGGTGAATGTCATCATAACAATCCCTTTGTGCTGGGAAGTATGTGTGCCTCAGGACTTAGCCAAAGAATACATATGCAGAGTGTGGTTATTTGGGTTAGAATATACCGACGTTTAGCATAGGTCTATTTTTATGTTGAAATAAATATTGCCACTCTACTGGTGTCCTCACTTTGTATCATTGTCATCACTGTGCACAAGGTGCTGGCTGAATCTTGCTCATTGTATGTTTTGTAGAAAATGCCAGAACTATAATGTTATGGGATATATGGGAATATAGCTTAGAAGGACTTTGATAACAGACTGCATTAAGGTGGTGTCCTGTGCCTGATTAGGCTATTTGGGTTTTATTCTACTTATACCAGACAAAATAATCTGTTGTTAAATGGTTAGATCATCAGAATTATGCAAGCAGCTCTGATAATTAAGGAAGATTTAAAAGTTCCTGATGTGCAACATTAACTCTGACCTGGAAACAGCACTGCGATTTTCAAGACAAGTTGAGGGTATGCCAGTACTTCAGCTCAGAGATGTGAATTCTCCTGCTCTAGCAGTGCCGGAGTTAACTCAGGTTTACTCTGCTCGAGTTGCACACTCCATGAAGCCACAAGAGCGCAGTGCTGAGTCCTGTCTTATCCCTATGAGTATTTACCTGGCAGTCCAGGCTAGGTTTTGTGGTCATTCCAGCCACAGTTTGATGTGGCCACAAAAACAGCAGTCATGCTTTTTGGCTTGAAGTATAGTCAAGCCAAGGCACAAGAATTATTTGTAAAGCACTTGGAAATATTTGTTCTCAAATAGAAAGTGCTACTCAACCCCTCCTCCTTGGCAATTGCTCCTTTTCTATTGCATTCTCCTTCTCTTTCAGATGGCTCATCCATTTGTGTGCTGTTATTTGACTCCTCCTAGGGTGTAGTAGACATGCCATCGCAACCTGGGTGTGCTGTGTTACCAGATGAGGCAAATTCCACCCACACTGTATGAGATGCACTCTCGGATGGATGACTCCATAGCCGTCCACCATGGGCTTGGAAGAATCACACAAATATCTGGGCATCATGAGCAGTTAAGATTTCAATTAGAAACTGGAATGAAAGGTGTCTGTTTGTTATTCTTGATTGTGGTGGCACTCCATGCCAATGAGGAAGAATTTTCAGTCAGTCTTGTAAATAAATAATCCAAAGTCCATAATCCAATTAATGGAAGTTTTTGTAGAAACATCTGAATGTCTTTTTTGATGGTGTTACAATAAAATTTTGTTTGATATAGAAAAAAATATTTTATGCTAATTTAGTAAACGTGTTTTATGACAGTTCACATACAATAGATCCACATGTTCCGCAGTGGTACTGTCATTTGACATACACGGAATCTGTGCAGAGCTATTCCATGTGTCATGCTAACTTTGCCTTTCAAAGAGCTATTTGTCTCTGAATGTTTTTCTGTAACATATTTGCACTGGCCAAAATCACTGAAAGGTTCAGGTCAGTGAAACGCATGAAACTTCCATTATGTGGGAAAAAGCATTAAGACAGGAATCTAGACCCTGCTTTGTGGGTCTGTAAAATTATAAAATTAAAGCATGTGGTTGTCACCCTAAATATCATGAGTCAAGAGAAGAACTTTGTGGTGTCAGCACCATTGATAGATTCTTGTCTGTAGCTTCCTCTGCCCTTCTGGGAGGGCAGGATGGTCAGGAGAGGGATGCATCTCTAAGAACTGTGTGATTCATTTGCAGGTAGCACCATCACCGTCTCACCCATTTCCAGCCAAAGTGAAACCAGGTGTGGTTCAGGCAGGAAGAGGAGACCGGGTGGGTCATTTGCCCAAAACATGTTCCCTCCTTCCTCCCTTTGTTTCTATTCTTGTTTCTTGTTTATGTGAGTCTTTCACTATCGGTAGCTTATGGGGCGTCTCCATTGGCATTGCTGGGAAACAACACAGAGAAATCCCGAGGCGTCCCTGGGACAGAGGCTTCCCCAGCCTTCCTGCAAGCGTCACCCGTACAGCGTCACAGTGCTGTATTGGAAACAGTTACCAAATGCTGCTGGGCAAACTGGAACAAAAATTACATTTTGGAACAGGAGTCTCACGGTTACTCAAAATCAGGCATTCAACCTTAAATTCCCTAGAAGGAGCTGGATTTTAGAAGTGAGGAACACACTTTCTTGAGAATAAAAATGAGCTTTTGTAAATTATATCAATGTGAATACATGAAATGCATAGATTCTATGGAAAATAATTTTACTAATAAATAACTGAAGAACTGAAGACAGGGTACCAGATGAGAGGAACTGAACTGCTGAAGTAAGCACCAATCTTCTGCATCCGCTGAAACTGCATTTGAGATTTTGGCCCGAGGTTTTCCTAGGGTGATGCACGGTTTCACATGGTTTTAGTAGGTGCCTATAGAGTCTAATGTGCCTCATATCAATCATACAAAATAATGCACGTGGGTATGATGGGATAAATTGCACAATGCCCCCTTACTGGAAGATAATTTAGAAAAGTGGGGTGGTATCCCAGGTATGTCAGCATAATGTGTTTCTGGATAAACTTCTGAGCAATCTTTGCTCTATGAGGCATTCAGAGAAATAGGAAAAAAGCAATTAAAAGAAGACAGATTCATTCTGGAATGAGGAAAAAAAAAAGATAACTGAAAGGAATTTAGCACTTGAAGCTTCAGAAGGAAAGGCCTTGTAAGGCTTTGTCTGTCAGAGTAATAATGACAAGAACACAATACTAATCACTGTCGCTGAGCAAAATAATTGCCTTATCTAGGGCAGTTACAGGTGGAGTGAATTTTTGTTTGATAATGCATTAGGACATCATACATGAAGAATGTCTCACATCCTCCTGATTGCCTAAGAAAAGACATAAAAGCGCTCACAATGCTGAGCTGCTCTAACCATTTCTCTTTACCTGCTCTTTGCTGTGGAGGGGTAAGTCTGAGCCTTTTTCCTTACTGCTATTTTGATGTTGCTGTAACAATGTAGGACTTTGATACAAAACTATGATTTTTAAGAAATGTTCTAAATGTTTGAAGCTTTCTTTCATCAAGAGCTGTTTCCTACTTATTTAGTGGCAGGCTGTAAAAAGACAGATAAACTGTTTTCAGAGCAGCTGAAAGTTTAGGATGCGTGAATTTATGTATAGTGAGATGTACTTAATTCCTATCTCCTCCAGCCTGACCATTCTTCCTTTAGGAATCTGCCTTATTTTGTATGCATTGACTTGCAATGGTGATTACCAAAAAAGAAGTTAACTCTGGCTCTAAAACTGAGCAAGGAAGCCACCATTAGCAATAATGTTTTGGCTTGTTCTTTGCAATTATTTCTGAATTAATTTGAAGGCTGTCAGGCGTCATATTATGTAGTTGTTACAGTCAGGGCTTTGTTCCTATTCCTTATTTCCAGCCTTTCATTTTATGGGTTTTAGTAAGGCAGGGTAGAGATCCAGAGGAGCTGCAAGTGATTGCAGAAGAGTCTTGATGCAAGCTGTAGCATCTGTAGGATTCTGGAATAACACTGTTACTGACAAGCAGGCTTGCCCAAATTTTAATTCCGTCTCTCCTGTTACCTCACCAAATGGCTCTGGGCAATGCATTCACTTCTCAGCCTCAGTTACCTCTTCCTTAAAGCTGGAAAAACAATGACTCGCCTCATGCAGTTGCTGCAATGATTACAGATGATGTAGAACCTGCAGAGGATGTTACTACACAAGTGCTAGCTGGGATTTCTATTCATTTCTTCAGACATTAATAAAAGAAATGGTCAAGTGTCACAGGAAGTCAGATTCAAAAAGGGATGGTAAAAAAGAGAAATAGTAGATAGCAGGATAGCTCAAGTAAAAATACACGATGTCTTTGATCATTAATGATGTTTTTATGTACCAAATTGGCTTCATAATTAGGACCCAGAAGAAACAGAGCTTGTTCTGGGGAAGGAGGAGGGCATGAAAAGAAGATGAGGAAAGAGACATACCTGAAATCTTCATCCTTCATCTGTTCTCCATGTCTTCCATTCTTTCTCTTCCTAGCACAATCTCCATTATTTTGGTATTTGGTCTCTCAGTCTTGTGTTGCCTCGGCATTGTGTGTTTCAGATCTGTCTCCATTCGCAGAAGATGTCTTCCTACAGACAGCTGATCAGCTCCCGCTGCCTTGCGCCCTGCGAGGTGACCTGCCCGCAGCCAATTGTGAATGCCTGTAGCCAGCCCTGTGTTACGTCCTGTGGCGATTCGAGAGCTGTGATCTACCCACCACCCGTGGTTGTGAACTTCCCGGGACCAATTCTCAGCTCCTGCCCTCAGGAGAGCTTTGTGGGCAGCTCAGAACCAGTTGGCATTGGGAGCTCATTTGGATACATGAGCTCTCAGGGTCCCAGGGGCTTCTACGACTCTAGGAGCCTGTACAATTATGGGAGATCCTATTCTTCCTATGGGTCCAGTGGCTATGGTGCCAGGAGCTGCAGACCGTGTTAAATATGCAGTGAACAAAGAAAAAGGAGCAATCGCCCAACACAGAGGAAGATGCACCTCCGCAAACTCTGTTACTGGCATGGCTTTCCTGGGGCATGAACTGTGCATCTCTGAACACCAGAATTACATGCATCTGTCAAGCTAATGATTTAATTTAGTTTTCCGATTATTCTTTCCAATGACTCCATATAGTAATGTCCTAGTTATATCAATGATCTTTGGCTTGTTGAAAGTTGGACAGGATTGTATAAATCTTCCCCTGCTATGAAAAAGAAAGAGTAATGTACATGGAATGCACAGCCCTGGAGCAATTCTTTGCTTTAAGTCTTTAATGAGACCCTGGCAATATATTGCTTATATTTTTTGTGTTCCATCATATCTTCTGCTTCTTATTCTCTTATTAAATTGTTCTGCATCAACATTCTGAGCTTGCTTGCCTTTTTTATTTATTTATTTATTTTTTTTCTATACCATTCTGGCTGAGCATCAGTCTTTGTAGCCAGCCATGATAGTGTTTGCATTCTTTCAACACCTAAAAATTGGAAGGTGACCAGGTCTTTTAAGCAAGCAGTAGCGTAATGACTGCCTTCTGCACAAAATAATTTCATGCTAGATAAACATACTTTTGTAACTCATACGACTAAGTTTGAAATTTCCTTCAGGACAGGTGTGGTTACAGTGCGTATTTGTTACATGCGAGTAAAGAAAATTAAATACACAGGTAATTTTGAAGATCTTCCCTGTGTCTCACTACTTACCCAAGGCTCCAACTAAATAACACTTCTTACATTGTTTTTATGATATTTTCCATTGTTTAAAAATGGCATGGAATGATCTGTGGCTAGAACTTTCCTTTGAATGGCCAACAGGAACTTTTAACTGAATGGCAAATCTTCACTGAAATTCTAGGAATTCTTGAACTTGCCCATTAATACCTCTATATTCTTGGCAGCCCCAGTTAAAATAAATAAAAGAACAATTCTTAAGTCTTCCCTGCAGAGCAGCAGATATAATTCAAGTCAAATAATATTTTCTGTCTCAGGCTTACATCTGAATTTCAACCTACTCATACATGACTGGGCACATTCAACATTTCCCTTTGTTAAACAGCAACACAGTTCCAGACTGCTTAGTATATCGTGTGGAGCTGCTTTTCTAGAGAGACAGTTTGCATGCAATTAGCATAGCTATCAGTCATCTGGTGGCCTCCTGCCTGCATAGGGAAGAAGAGAGCATTAGGAGGCATTCACCTCCTAGCAGCATGCTCATGGTTGCAGTAACAACCAGGCTCTGATGGACCAGAGGTCAGACACTGCTCAGCACTTCTGCTGTTCACTGTGTGAAACGCCAGCAATGCACTGGCAAACCTCACCATGCTCCAGCAGGCTAATTCCAGGTAAAGCCCAGCGTCACTCTGGAGAAATTTGTTTGGGCAGGATCAAGCATGGGGTAATAACTTCAAAGGGTTTGGAGGTGTGACTTCACTTGTAAAAGTAGCTGAAATGAGATGAGGCTACAATGAGGTAGCCAGGCAACACCTCTTTCTTGTTAGGATGTGTCCGAAGGCTTTGTCTTGTTTTTATGCTTCCTCTGTCCCCAGTGCTCTGGATGATTATTCTTGGAGTCACAAGGATGCTGTCACAAAAACCCACTCATTTGCACAGGCATGCAGAGCACTAAGGCAACCAGAGCAGATATTTTCAAGCCACATCACTGTGGTATTGATCACTACAAAAGATGCTCTTTTCAATGATTTTGTTTTCACACCACACAGATCATCTTCTAAGCCCATGTTGCCGCACCTTTGCATTGGACTTGCAACAGCTTTCAGTTCGTCATGCTATGGTGTAAGGGTGCAGTCAGAGATCTTTCACTGTGAATGTTGTTAACACACCTGGATGAAGCTGCTTTACCTACTGTGCTACAGAAAAAGCAGGCATGGGAGCCAGATGTTAGAGTCTATACTATAAATAGATCATTGGAGTTAGTACTAATTGACTAATGGACTCTAATGACTTTAAATGGCACTTGAAGACACAGCACTCCATGACACCATTTTTTGGTAGTTTCCTATAGACACAGTCCCTTGGAGAGCACGAACTGCAAAACTTGCATTGCTGATGCTCATCTTCCAGCCTGAATTTGTATGCTATGAGCATACATCAGAGGAAAGACAGAAGGGCAGTTCTTTAACCACCTTCCATTGTTCTGTTCTGCTCCTGACCATCAGCAATCTGCCACTTCCCAAATGCCCTTCAGGCTGAACTTGGATCACACATGTAAGTGTAATCACAGAAGAAAATAATGGAGAATAAGAGGACTAATTTCACTGGCCGCCAGAACAAATCTCAGGTCAGACCACACGCAGATATGAGATGGGAGGAATGCTGCTGCTGTTCGTGGTGTTCCTCTGGGAGGAGTGCTGGAATCCTGATGGTTTGTTGGCCGCTGCAACGCAGGGACCACATCTGGCTGTGAGGTGCCCCACCAGTCCTGGCCAGCCATGGGAAATCCAGGTTGTTGGTGCTTAGAACCGGCATCTCAGATTCTTGATCCTCCTGTCAGTGAAACAAGTAATGACCAAGAATAGGAAGCAATAATAAATCAGATCACTGTCTCATCTTGAACTATAGAGGTCACTACACTCTCCTCTCATCTAAATGTGTTTATACCCTAGTACAAGGTAACGCTATCAGTAAAGGAGATACAATTAGAAGTTGATTCATAAAGATGTTGTAAACACAGCCCAAAGAGCATATCCTCCTCCGCACTAAATTACAGTTCAAGGCAGATATCTGTGGGAGTTAAGCCTCTCATGTTTGATTTAAATAGATGGATTCACTAAATATTTACTCGCTACTAAAGCCTAATGGTTTGTTACATGGTTCAGGCTCTCACCATTGGTAAATGTCCTGCAGGTGCAACAGCTTAGCATAACAGAACCAGAAGTGTGCCCTGCTGAATGCCAGCTTCCTTCTAGGGACTGATTCCGGAGCAATTAACAAACTGATTACTTACAGTCAACCTTTTACCAGTTTTGCAGTTAGAGGATATGAACTTGAATGTTTCAGATGTTTTAAATAAAATGCTCTATCAGAGAAAGCTGACAAAATGAATCTTTCCTTTTTTTTTTTTTTTTTTTAGCTCATTCTCCCATTTTTCTTAGAAGACAAACTCTGTAAGTCATGTCTTGAATCTGTTAAATTTCCTCTGTCCTGTATACTACTAGCTATGTTATGTAGTCTTGCAGCTCAAATAAACAGAAGCCCATGGAAACGTCAGTTTGATTATCCCATTTTCAGAGTTCTAACTTAAAAAAAAAAAAAAAGTAATTGGAATATTTCTATTTTAAACACGAACATAATCGACTTGCACATGGCAGTCAGAGCAGTGACCTAGACTACAGGCAAGTTTGAATATTAGAATGGAAAATAGCATGACTGAAATTCTCTCCATCACAATGTCTGTCACACGGGAATATTGTACTGTGTGCTCCTTACTCATCCACTGCTTTTTTCCTCCTCTTCCTAAAGGAGATGAGAGCACCAGTGAAGAGCAAACCCAGAGCTAACCAGTGGCATAGAAATCTGGAAACAGAGAGTATACAGCAATTGTTAGATGGTGACATTGGAGAGAATTCAATTCTGGGCTTTGCCAAGCATTTTTTGTGTCACCTGAGGAAAATGTTAACTAATGTTTTTCCCAGTACAGAAAGCATAGCCTTTAATCTCTGTACCAAAGATGCTTATCTACCAAAAAGGGAAAAGAGCTATGCTGCTCATGCTTTGCTTGTCTTGTCTGTTTACTCTGAAAGCACTTGAGGGCAGGGTTTGGCTTTATTCTTTATTTGCATAGCACTGAACGTGTCTCATTTGCCTTCTTTACAATTTGAGTTGGCTATACTACCGACAGCTTAGAAGCTCTGTGTCTGTGTCTCCTGATACTCACTGAACTAGTTATTTCTTAGAGGGAACAGGGATTAGTCCTCTTTCTTACTGGGGCAGAAAGGCCGATGACTACGGGGAGGAATAAGATCATAGTATTAGCTGTTTGGGATGTCTGGAGTTAAAGCACTGCTGAGCAATGTCAGTGCTATAGGCTAAGCATTGTAGTTGTGAATTTACAGGTGCAAATTTACATTCAGAAAGTCCTCTGCTGGGCAACACCTCAGTGGCATTTGTGGTCATGCTGAACTCAACATGGAAACCCACAATTATCCGTTCGAATACTCATGGAAAGTTCCCATTGAAATCATGTTTAAATAACAAGAGTTAAAATACTATGTTATTTTAAACCATTCATGTCTTCAGAGGATGGACAGCTCCTCCTCAGGGGTGTCATTATGGAAACATTTGTGACACCATGTAAATTCACTCTGTGCTAAAATGTTTTGTAGCAGTAATTCTCAGTTAACAGCTTGGTCCTGCCCATGGGATAACACCACCCAGAACAGGCTGTAGATGAAGGGTAGAAGGAAACCAGAAGGCTGTTATATGATGCAACAAAACTTTAATGAGAAACAAATGCCTTTGTTTGCAAAGCAAGATATCACAGAATACGAAAAATCTGTTTCCACAGAGTTTCAGAGAATGTTCAACAAATGTCCTGCTCAGAAATATTGCTGTCCTCAGCCGTCTTTCTTCTGTCTGTTGTGCAGCTCCTGATGAAGATAGTTGCCATTATGAGTGATGCTTTTGTTGCATAGGCTGCTCCACAGTAGTTTAAAAAAACGGAAAAGCTGGAACAGGTGACAATAGTGAACAATAAACCAGAAACTGAAGGGAAAACCAAAAGTAGATGAAAGATCAGAAATGCTAAGTGGAAGCAGCTCCGCTGCAGGGCTGCCGAAGTGCTGAACCCCCATCCTCACGGCTCTGTGTTTGGGGCCTTCATGTGGGACTCTGTCGGACTCTTCTGCCACCTCTCTGCTGCCTTTAGCACGGCCCGCAGCTGCCACGGAGGATCCGGCTGTAGCGTCGGGAGGAGAAGGGGCTGCAGTACCTGCTGCCGAGCGTGGAGAGGGCTGAGCTCCCGTATCCATACTGGGCTCCATATCCCAAAGAGCTCCCATAACCATACTGGGCTCCATATCCCAAAGAGCTCCCGTAACCATAAGAGCTCCCGGCGCCGTAGAGGCCCCCCAGCCCCAGGGAGCCCCCAAAGGCGGGTGCTCCAGAGGAGCCCACCACGGCTTGCTGGGGGAAGGAGCTGAGGATGGGGCCGGGGAAGGTGACAACGACGGGGGGCGGCTGGATCACGGCCGTCGAGTCGGGGCACTGCTGGATGCACGGCTCATTGCAGCTGTTGGCAATGGGCTGGGGGCAGGCAATGCTGCTGGTGGTGGGGCACAGGTCGTTGCAAGACATTTCTTTGCAGGGGAGGCGATCCTGAAACACAGAGCATAGAGCCGAGTAAACACAAAGCACAAACTGTACTGGAACACAATATTTGGAGCTGGGTTGTTGGAGAACGAGCAAAATGATTGCCTGATGCACAGGGAAAATTGATGAGGTTGTTCACAAACTTTCTTATCAGTCACCACTACTCTGAACTTCCCTACCGAGTAATCCCTGCAATTGTCACATCCGCTAAGCCTTCTGAAATTTTTGCTGCTTTATTTTTTTTAAATTCCCTCCCATAGGAGCAGAGCATAGGCAGCATGTTTTGTAGTAAAACACAAGTTCTCCTCCCTGGGGAGTGCAGTTTGAAGCCCCGGAGCTGTAGGACCTACACCAGAGCTGACTTCTTTATTGGACCAAATGGGACAGAAACAGGTTTTGACTCAGGAAATGTGCAATGGAGGCATGAACTCAACACTGCTATAACTGCAGGTTTCATGCTCCTTTTCTAGTCCCTGTATATTTTTAAACTCTCTGGGGTAATTTACTTCCAGTTGTTCCCTTTTTGCTCTATGTTCCCTTGATTTCTGTAATCCCTCTGGTAAAACCCCCAAAGCATTTGAACCCAACGAAAGATTCATATACTTGATATATAAAGTTACCCTATGAAATATTTCTGTCCAAAGATTTCTTGGCATAGCAGTACAATTTCATACAGAGTGTGGAGTAAATGGGGAAAATGTAAGGAGCTGATTTCCTTCATCAGATAAAAATCCAGTTTGCAAACTACCATTTCAGCTAAAAGCCTGGTTATGAAAGCTTGCAGCTTAGCACTGCTTCTAGTAAAAAAGGGGAAATATTATTTCGTTCATTTAGTAGCCCTGTAATGCAGAGAATCAAAGCATTGAACTCAGTGTATCCAAACAGCTAATCTGGATCTCGATTTACAAGTGGATATACGACAGATACACTGGATCAGACCAACAGTCTTTCTACTTTCCTTGCTATTGTCTCTGGGGAAAATAGCTAGGGTTTAAAATAAGCAGGATTCAGTTTTTACCTATCTGTATAAACTAAATACAGGCTAAGATTACTTTGCAGTAAAATTGCCATGTAGATAATGCTCTTTACTCAGCTGGGTCCTTGAACAGCAAACAGCTTAGCATATAGCCATGTCTCTCTGAGTTAGTTATTAACTGAAATGGTACAGGAGAATTCTGCACTTTAAAGCTTATGCCATCCTATATTTTCAATCTAACAGGACAGGAATGCCAAAATAGGAATAACAGTGAAATAAATGCCTCAAGCCCTGGTCTTGACTCCTAAAGCTTCCCAATAACACAGCACAAAATAGTCCTAAAAACTTAACATAGTAGTAGTGCACTGTATTCTAAGCTCCAGTACAAAGGCATTTTGGCATTTAGAAAGAGATGAAATGGCATCAGACTTACCTGATGTAGAGGAGAGTCTGCAGGAGAAGGAGATGGAATAGGTCTGCGCACCCACTGCTTTTATACAGCTCCTCAGATTGCCTGGGGGGGCTGAGGCACTGTACACATGAGGTCATAATCATCAACCAGCCCAAATTTGAAGCATTTAACTTTCCAAAATGATGAAATTGTTTTTGCTTGCTGTTTGCAAAATCACCCTAAATCTCTGAATAGCACGATACGCACATTCCAGCTCCCAGGTCTCTTTCATCTAGAAGCTTAATTGACCAGCTTCATTGCTGGTATCATTCCACCCTCCTCACTGGCATTGCAGGAGGAATTAAACTGGTTCTGTTTATTTAGCACTTCCTTCATTAACTTCCCATAATGATTTTAATCAGAGCTATAACTTGCTGTCATATACATGTTTGCATTTAGCACTTCAGATGTAGGCTATAATCTAATCTACTCACACATTTTGCAATGAAATGTTCAGTGAGGTGGAAGACACCTTCTGATCCTGTTCCCACCCACAGCCACAAAATATGACAGTAAACCCCTACCTATGGAAAGCCATGGACACTCTCTGGTGGTCTTTTATTCTGAAATTCTGAATTTTTCCTGCTGCTAGGGAAGACCAGCAGAAGACATACTATTTTAGTACAGGAAACAGTGTTTAAACCAAAGACTAAATTATGCTCTGAGGGGCATATTTTCAGTATTTTTTTTTCCTTATTTCTTCACCTGGAATCTGCAAAGGCATGTTAAGACCATCTTCCAGGTTCAGCAGTGTAGAATAGCTAGTCTGTATTGACGTTGCGCAGCTCCAAAGGAGGACATAACACAAGAGAGTGGTGAAGCAGGTACAAGTTTCTCAGTTTCTTTGTGAGATTATATGTTTCCGTCCACCACCGCATTCATTCAGTCTATATCTTCCCTTGGTGTTTTTTTTTCTTTTTTTTTTTGTCCATATGATGGGATGTAGTGATCTTCTTGTTCACCAGTGGGTAAGTGGCAGCAAAAGCAATGGAATAGTACTGCAGTGGATTTTTTTTTTCCTCCTCTTTTTTTCCTGATTAGCAAAACATCACCTGTACTGTGCATATTGTTGCAGAGCCCAGTTTTGACTCCCCAGATTTCGCGTGACTTGCCTAAACCACTTATTCAGGCTTCGCCAATACTTGGTGGGGAGGGACAAGAATTGTTGCAAGACAATTCATCCCGTCTGACGCTTACCTTACCAATATTTGTATCATCCTCAAAACATACCAATTTTGCTCTCATTGACACACAAGCTTAAATGAAACACCCAGCATTTAATCAGGGAAGGTTCAATGAGATGTATCCCACCCATATTCTGAAATTCTGCGTAATAAACAGTGCCTGATCCAACCTCATTTGCTTATGGATCAGCTGTTTGTTAAATAACAAACACTGCAACATTTGTACCGGAAATTATCTTTAAATTATGAGGTTCTTTTTTTCCAGACTTTGAGACAGCCCTGTGGGATCACAAGAACAATAACACTTACAAAGGGTGTTAAATTGTTTTTTGTGTGTGTGGTTTTTAAGCACTTCATAAAGCCTCTTTAATGGTTTACGCACGAACTGGTGTGTCATTATTGTAAAGTATGTGGCTGGATTCAAGCAGCCCAGCATTTTGAAATATTTTTTTTTTTTTGAAATTGTGCTGGTCAAGTGCACTCTTCCTGTTCTTTTTACCAGCTCATGATTTCTAACCTCAGGATTTCAGCTGATTTCTTGTTACAAAGTAGGTTTTCATTTATTTGGTTTTTGTTTGTGTACAAGCTCCTTCAGTGCTGATGTTGCATGAATTCCTAGCCCCTTTGCTGTCTGTAGCACAAAGATCTGCAACACCTGCCTCCGTACTCATGTTTCAGAAGCTTTTCCTGGGACTTTCCAAGTCTATCTGTGAGCTGTGTGTCTCTCCTCTGTCTTTTAAACATATGCTTGGCTTCCTTTAAAATATATATTTAACAAGTTGTTTGTGATCTGGGTAGGAAACCTTTTGCCTTTGTTGTGATGAATGAATTTACCTCTCAGACATGAAGAAACAGAAGAACTGGATATTTTGGCAGATAAGGCATGAGTCTGGATGATTTTAAAAAGTACTTTACATTTCTTTTGATTTTTCCCCTGAAATAGTGCAAGCTGGTCCTGTTCAAATGTGAGTTCCAACCTCATGCAAAGATTGTTGATTTTGCAAGAAAGACACCATGTTCTGTCTCAATTATACTTCATCTAGCATAGGTAAGGAAGGATGGAAAGAAAACCTGCATATGAAAGCAGATGTCAATTACGGTTAACATTTGAGCCACCATCATTATGTCAACTATATAAAGAAGAGGTAAATAAGCGAAGCCAGCATAATCCTTCCTGTCATTCTAATGCAGTTAGTGGAACATTACCAGGAATGAATCTTGCCAATTAAGTGTTAAGATGAAAGCAATATTTATTTTGTAATTTGCATTTCATGCAGCGTGAGAATTTGAATCAACTAATAAACATAAATATTGAGCAAAACTGTTTCATCATTTTGAGGTGAACCAGGTATGATAAATGTGGGCTGGTGTTAATGGGAGTCTCAGGTCCTTCAGGCAGTTTGAGGAAATGTATAAAAAGCCCCTCCTCAAAACTGCCTTGTGGTTTGCTTCTCTTGCTTTCTTCTTGGAGCCAGCTATTTTCTAGATATCAAACTGTTGTTTTTTGTGTAGATTTGAGTTAGTACTCTTTTGTCATTTATGAGACAGCAATGTTACATGCTGTTTTTTAGGGCTAAACTGGTATTTTTCACAATCCATTGTCAGGAGCTATCAGCTCTCCACTGGACCAGATCTTGGGTTATAATCTGCTAAACAGAAGCCAAAACCCCAGACTGCAGCCCTACAAACTGCTCTGTGCTCTTGCACTTCAAAGGCCTCAGTCACAGCCTTGTTTAACAGGGGACATGTCCCTTAGTTACTCTGTCTTCCAGCTGCTGTATCAACTCAGTTTGCATGGAAGAAAGCCAATCATTAAAAGGGATATAAGGAAATCTTCCTTACTCAGTGCAAAAAGGGCTTTCTGGGTGTTAGCAGTCGGGTGAGCCTTTAGATAGCTCATTCAATAATAGATATCATCAGGATTTTCACACTAAATTTCAGACCACATGGAACTGACTTTTATCAGAGAAAAGGCATAGGATAAGAGCAGCCATTTGTCTGGTGAAGCATGTGACCTTCTATATTCTTGTGTTTCCATTAAACAATGATTAACTCTTACTTAAAATTTATTTTTCTTAGAATGCTTATACAAATCTTAGGAACTACATTGATGTGACCAAGTGGATCTTGGTGGCGTAGCTGCAGCTAGGTGGGATGGGTCTGGAACCAAGTTAGCGTTGCTGAGGATACAGGATGCTGGGTCTTTCCCATCACCATGAGATCTAAGCTCTTCCTCCTGTTGCAGGACGGTTTGCGCTGTGTTGCAGTTAGACTTTGTCATGTTTCCAGTTGCCCAGTCTGTGTCTGGCTCCAGCGCCAGTAGCTGCAAGGAGCCAACTGCCCTGACCTGAGGGCAGTGACTCAGCTACCACTCGTTGTCATCACTGTGCCAGCCTGGATGCTTTGTTCCTTCCTTCAGGATGACATAGCAGGATCTTTGTCAGCACCCATGCTTAAGGGCTCCTTTTGTTAATGGGAGCTTTGGTTATGGTGGTCTTTACCACAGCAGATTTTCTTACAGATTTTCAGGACTAGGCAGCAAGTTGTGCATCCTTTCTGGCTGTTGTTTTGGTGCTGGATACCATTGTGGAAGCTGTGGGTCTTGCTAAAGCTGGAAGAGCTATTCAGTTATCAGTGATGACTAGAAAATAAAAACAAATAAAAGGCAGATTCCTAGCTGGCTTTTTGGCTACTGGGTGCAGAAGAAGTGTGTGGTACACATTGTCTCTGTGAATGGAGAGTGGAGCTGGACATGCTCAGCAGCTCTTGCATTGCTTTCTTTGTATCCTGTCTTCAGTTTCTGGTCAAATGTTCTCTGAACACTCCTATGGTATGGTTAGACATCCATCTTACTGTAGTAAAATATGTAGCCTAAGATCTTTTGGCAGCTGAACCACAGAAAGAAAAACATCTTGCGAGATAAGCATCTGCTTGATCAGGAGACGGTTACATGCTTTACCGATAACAAAAAAGATAGACCATGTGTGGTGCAGAAGATTGACCATGTGTGGTACAGTATTTTTACTTGGTTTGAGGCTACCCATATAATATTTATATAAATTAAATTTATACTTAGTACATATATTACTTAAACAGAATCAAAGCACTCCCAAACCCAGAAACTCAAACAGATACACTGTGAAATTATGCAAATGGTCCTTGTTGTGGTTTTGAAGTGTCAACTGCACACAGCCAGGATTTATTGGAGAGAGACAATTTCACAGTATGGACCCAGGCTGGTCTGTGCTAGAGAAATACAGAATCTGAAATTTGTTTGGTATCAGCCACCAATCTTCCATTAAGAGCTGTGGTGGTGAAATTACTTGTACAACATTGTATTACAAGTCTGCAGTGGAATAAGCAAGGGCTCAACTTTCAGAGTGTGAACAGTCACATATAGTTCAAGTGTTGGCCCACAGACTCAAGAGTGGGGAATCAAAGTAAAGTGTAAAGAAAGCTGCTGTTCATCTATGGCAAGTACGTTGTGACCATGTTGTTGCAGTTCAGTGATGAAACAGGTCTAGCAAGGGTGCCTTGTGAAGACTTTCACCGTCTGGGCAGGGTTTGCACAATGTTATTGCAGCTCTATGTACAACAGGCAGTTTTATTCAAAAAGGTTGTCAAACTTAGAATGGATGAAAACAGTAAACCACAACACACTTTTTTTTTTTTTTTAAATGATGCAATGGAATTTTAATGAGAATGAAAAGAACAAAAATATAGCACAGTATCATGAATGTATATCCAAGATGTCAGAGTCACATGCATTTTCAAAGATGCTAAGTTACATGTCTCATTGCACTCAGATACAAATAAAAAGATAGAAGATAACAAGGAATTGAACACAGGAAGATATCAGAGAAGAATTTAAAGGAGAAAAAGGAGAGGTGTGGAGCATACAGAAGGCAATGCAGTGAACAGGATTTGTGAGTGCTTTCACGAAGCTGTCACTCATCTACTCGCTGGTGAATCTGCATTTTGTTTTTCACCGATGCTTTATTCAGTGGAATTTCCTGTTGTGTTTAGCAGGGCCCGCAGCTTCCACGGCGGTATCTGTTGTACCGGTAGGAGTAAGGGCTGCAATAGCCAGAACCATAGGATCTACCATAGCCATACAGGCCCCTGTAACCCAGGGAGGAGCCCCCATAGCTGCACAGACCCCCGTAGCCCAGGGAGGAACCCCCATAGCCGTACAGACCCCCGTAGCCCAGGGAGGAACCCCCATAGCCACTCAGGCCCCCGTAGCCCAGGGAGGAACCCCCATAGCCATTCAGACCCCCGTAGCCCAGGGAGGAGCCCCCATAGCCACTCAGGCCCCCGTAGCCCCCAAAGACGGGTGCTCCAGAGGATCCCACAACTGAATCCTGCGGGAAGGAGCTGAGGATGGGGCCGGGGATGGTGACAACGACAGGGGGCGGCTGGATCACGGTCGTGGAGTCAGGGCACTGCTGGACACAGGGCTCGTTGCAGCTGTCAGCCAGGGGCTGGGGGCGGGCGATGCCACCAACGTTGACAGGGCACAGGTCGTAGCAAGACATCTCGTGGGGATGGAGGTAAGCTGCAACACACACTGATGAGTAAATGAAAGGCACAAATTCTACTGGAAAAAGAGCTGTAAAGTTGGACATATGGACTAGAATAATGGCTTTGTCTTTCAGGTCTTGGCTGTACTTCCTTCTCTTCAGTATAATTCATGGAACACCTCTCCCTCTTGTAAAAATTAGCGTTGCCCAGATTGCACACTAAGAAGTCACATCTTTTATAGTCTCATTCCTAATTTCTTATGCTTGGTTTCCTATAAGAAGTAGCTCTTTGTTCTACCCAACTCTCAACCACTACAAGAATATTATCTAGCACCTACTTTACAAATTACTTCCTCTAGATTTTGCAGTCACTCTTACAATGTCTCTGTCTAAAATGTTGTTTCAAGTTTGTTCATTTACACTAGCAAAAAAAAAAAAAGCAGAGTAACCTGAATACCAGTGAAGCTCGTGTGGTAAATTAATGGCTAGCTGGAATAACAACTCTGGCATATTGACTTATAACTTGCTTCCAGAAGCAATAGCTAAAATCATGCTGCCGGTATGCTGAGCCTGCTATAAACACAGATTAAATAAGGCATTCCCTACCCTGAAGTGCTTGCACAGTAGCTTGAGAGTCACAGTGTGGGTGAAAAGATTATTTGCTTGATTTCCCAGATGTGAAACTGGTACACTCAGCTATAGCTAGGTTTTGTAGTGCAGATCTGAGCCCTTCAGAAAAGATTGTCACCATAGGATCTGATCCAATCTCCAAGAAAAAATATGGGAAGACTGGGACTCAGTACCTCCTGTGAACATTTTTTTTTTACTAGAACCATAGCGAACCATAGAACCATAGAAAATATTAGATTAGAAGAGATTTCTGAAGGTCATCTGGTCCAACTCCTTGCTCAGAGCAAGGACTATATGAAGGGCAGGTTAAGATTTCTTAGTTTCATCTCTACATTCCAGTATTTCTTTAGACAATATTTCTGTATTCCTTCTGGATAAGCCTGTCCCCTCAAAAAATACATACGTATAAATAGAAATACATAAAAAAATTACATACAAATTCCTTAAAAAATTCCCAGTGACATGAACAACTTTCTGCTGAAATTTTGGATACTGGTTTGGTAGCTCAAGTTTGTATTAACCAAAAATGACCATTTTTGAAAATCTTAATTTTATCATTTTATAATTGAATACATTGATGTCCAACACTAAAAAGGAAAAATAAATTCACAGAGAAATAATCCAACATTATTAAGAATCTTAGTATATTTGTAGATGATCCCATAAATACTTAACTAATATAGTCTGAAAAGAGATACTTAGATTTTAGGAAAGAGATCACATAGAATGATACTTACCTTCTTCACGGGAGAGAATAAAGCAAGCAAGGTGGAATGAAAAGCCCAGGGTTGGGAGAGTTTTTATACAGTTCCCTAGATCATGGGGATCACCTAAGGTACAATTTGTGCATATGCATAATTGGGGCAAACCCAAAACTAATATGACACATAGGTCCTCAAAGTTTTGCTGACTGTTCGTTTGAACTCTCATGAAATGTGATAGGTGCATTTCATCACAGAAGTCTCTTTCATCTCAAATGGTTAAACATCATATTAATTCCTGTTATCATTCCATTCACGTCCTTGGTGATACAACAGGAATAATGCTAACACTCTTCCTTAGCTTCTCCATTATTAATGGCAAAACCTGGCTGCTCACTGTGTGGCTCATCAGCACTGTGGTCGCCCAATGTGCACAGATTTTTCCATTAAAAAGCTAGGTTACCTGGGGATAAAATGGAGTTCATCAGAGCAACTTTTGGGGTCGTCACTTTTATCATCTGCACTTTGAGCTTCTTAACATGAGACCAGTATGACACCCAAAGGAAACCACAGAAAGCATCCTAGAGATATGTCGCAATAGAGACAGAGAAATCCTCTACATGGATTAAGGCTGATCATTGACAGAATTGGAACATCCTGAGAAAATAATCAAATGCTCTGTTTTTGAGGTCTGATGTGCAACTGAAAATGACAAAGCAACACCAATTTTACAGCTTATGAAATGCTGTATTTTATCTAAAAGTTTGTATTCTCTATTGAAGAAAACAGTCATGAACTGAGTATAGCAATGACACAAATGACCTTGACTTATGCATTTTAATGTGATGTCATTTCATAATTGCTAGGCACCTAAATCCAGGTGCATGCTTTTAATCTAATTGTAAGAAGGCATTCTTAAACTATTAGTGGCTAGTTTGCGGCATTTTAAAAGACTTGCTCCCTGCAAGCTTGGAAATATTGTCCAGAAAAAGTTCTAACCACTTCAAAGGCTGAGACAACCACCTCATAACTTATGGTAATTGACAGCATAGAGTTTGCAGTATTAAAATAAGGCATCTGTAAACAAGAGAAAAAACAGTCTTTGTTTTGCACGATATGTTCCAAGTGCATAATTGTTCCCTGTTTGGAGAAACTGCCAGCTCAGCCCTGTTCTGGAGTTGTGGCTTGCAGCAACTATAGTGTATTACAGGTCATGAATTCCTGAGAATCAAAGTCAATAATTCAAAGCGCTTCTGTCACATTTCATTTATTTTACCAAAGGATCCATTTGTACTGAAAAAGTTCGTGCTTCCTCAGGCCTATTAAATATTCTAAAAAACCATCTTTGCAATAACAATATCAAACTAACAATACCTGGAAAAAGTCTCTTTGGCATCGCCAATTCCTTTGTAGCTTTAGTTAAATTCAGATACTCATTCCATGTTCTTTTCAGAAAGAAAAAGAGAAAAATAAAAAGGAAAAGGAAAAGAAAAAGAAAAAGAAAAAGAAAAAGAAAAAGAAAAAGAAAAAGAAAAAGAAAAAGAAAAAATGAAAAGATAAAGGCTTCCTCTCTATCTGCTTTGTGAAATTGTGCAGACTTCTCCCCACACATTTTTGACAGCATACAGCTGTCTGAGTGACTGATGGAAGAAGAAACCCATCCAGCTGGTATCTGTATGAAAAGAGCTCCCAACACTCCAGAACTAAGGATTTTGCTGTTTTTCTGCTCAAATTTCGATTTCCACATAAGCTCTATCTAGAAAACTAGACTGAAGCAAACCTTGCAGGTGCCTGGAATTGCTGCTGCTCTTCAGAGCTGAATTGTCCCCTTTTCGGCCAAATACTACTGCCCCAGGGGTGCCGAGTCCTCCACCTGTGGGTGGGGAAGCTAAGCATGCGGAAACCACCTCCGACCTTCCTACACATCGCATTGACAGTCTTTAACTTCTGTTCTGGCAGGCTGTAATGTGAATTAGATGTACTTAAACAAAAATCCTGTCCATGACAGCAGTTTGTTGCTCTGATAAACCCATGAGACACTCTCCAGGCGTTAAGTTAATACAAGAGGAGTCAGCTTAATAATTTCTGTCGTAATTTCAAAGAAGTGACTGGAATAATGCCAGGTATTAATTTTCCCCAACAAGTCACAAGATGAAAGAATTCTCTGTCATCTAATGCAATGTTTAGGTCCTTTTACAAGAGAATTTTGAAAGGACTTATAAAGTCCAATAGTGAGCAAAGCACTGTCATCATCTTGATGGGTTACACGTGTTTGACTTTGGGGCGGGCAACCAATGTTGATCTTGTACCTCCAGCTGCTCTGATAGACTATAAAAGCTCTTCTCTCTCATAGCTCTTCCAAACATTTCCCTTGACTTCTTGGTTACTCAGGTAAGTCTGTTTCTTTTCTATTACTCTCAGTGTATCTTCTTAATGCTGGTTTTAACTTCAGCTGATGTCCACCATCCATACTGTCGAGTGTATCTGCACTGCATTGGGACAGAGATCCTAGTGTCAGCCTTGAGCTAACAGATAGACTTATTTTGTGCATGAGGCATTGCAGAGGTACTAGCTCGATCTCAGAAATGCTGGGACATGCATAGCACTACCCTCGCTGCAGTGCATTTAATCTATTGCAAAGTTTGCATGTTTTGAGGTTCAACAGGTAATATGAGTGTTACTACTGCAGACATCCATCCAACTTGAGATCAACAAGCTATGCATCTGAGGAGGCTTTATGTGTTGTCCTGGTGCAGCAAATCTTCTGTTGTCCTTTGCCTTCTCACTTTCACATTCTTCCTCAGAACCCTGCTAGGGACTTGCAGGACAGAGTGGGTAGAGAAGAGTAAAAATATAATCGGATAAAATAGCTAAATTTAGAGGAGAGAATATAGACTGAATTCTGGGGATTACAGAAGAGTTCCTCTTTGTCCTGGGACTAGTCATCTCAGAAGAGTTTTTTTTGAAAGACATCAGGGCCCACAATGTTGATTTTTATATTCTGATTTTATGGCTTATATCAGAGCAGTGGCTCCCTAGGTGGAAACTGGAATAATTATGCTACCATGTGTCCTTTATTGTCATGTTGAATGGCTTTGTAAGCAATCCAGGCAGGGGAAACCCCATAGTCTGTGTTCCTACAACTCTCAGCAAAATTGGAATGAGTGAGAAGAAAAAGCTACTGTAATTGTTATATATAATAAACACATCTCTTGTAGACCTGCTGAACCCAAATCTGAGTTTTCCTAATGACTCATCAAATAACTTCGAACAAAGTCACTTTGCTTCTCTGTCTCAGTTTTTTTGTGTAGACATATATCCAAGTTCTCTGCTGGATCATCATGAGGGACAATACTTTCAGAGCTAGACATAATGTTTCCCATGTGCTTTTCTAAATGTAGACACTATTTTTACAGAATTTTCAAAATTCTGTTTTTTCAGAAAAAGGGGATTATGAAATAGAGCAAGTTTACAACTGGGAAATCAAGATGATTACTCAAACTCCTACACTTTACTCTTTACCATAATGCAAACTGCTATAACTATTTCCCTTTTGAAGTCTTTGTCTTCTACTTAGTCTCATCATCAGTGTGTGTTGCAGCTTACCTCCATCCCCACGAGATGTCTTGCTACGACCTGTGCCCTGTCAACGTTGGTGGCATCGCCCGCCCCCAGCCCGTGGCTGACAGCTGCAACGAGCCCTGTTTCCGGCAGTGCCCTGACTCCACGACCGTGATCCAGCCGCCCCCTGTCGTTGTCACCATCCCCGGCCCCATCCTCAGCTCCTTCCCGCAGGATTCAGTTGTGGGATCCTCTGGAGCACCCGTCTTTGGGGGCTACGGGGGCCTGAGTGGCTATGGGGGTTCCTCCCTGGGCTACGGGGGTCTGTACGGCTATGGGGGTTCCTCCCTGGGCTACGGGGGTCTGTGCAGCTATGGGGGCTCCTCCCTGGGTTACAGGGGCCTGTATGGCTATGGTAGATCCTATGGTTCTGGCTATTGCAGCCCTTACTCCTACCGGTACAACAGATACCGCCGTGGAAGCTGCGGGCCCTGCTAAATCATGCAGAAATATCCCACATGAAGAATAACCAGCAACTCAGCAATAAAATCTTGATCCACAGCAGTGGTCCCAAAAGAGATGTTGTGAAGTCGTGATCAATGCAACCCACTGCAGTGGAGCTGGGAGCACACAGCACATCTTTAATTTTTTCACCCTCTGTTCATGATATCTTTATTTCTTCCATCTATGTGTATGGTTGATGGGGTAAAATATGTAATTTTTATTCTTATAAAATGGTACTTCAGTGTCCAACCAAATAATAATTATGGAAGGACCTGTCTGTACTCTAATTTTATTCTTGATATTCTGTAATGCTTTTCTGTGAATGTTTTTCTCATTAAAGTGATTCTCCTCTGCATCAAAGAAATCAACTTTGGTTTTAATTTCTGCTGTTATGGGTAAAACTTCTCTTCTGTCTAGATGGAGAAAATGCTTTCTGAAGAAAGAATCTCAAATCTTTACACAACATGAGCTTCAGAAACACAGCTGAAGTGACCCAGCCATCAGTGAAGACAACCACCCTTTGCTGCACTGAGTGCACATATTTGCAAGCAGGAATCCTCCCTCCCCAGCTGGCCTCTGTTACAATAATAACAGAATGTTTAGAAAATAACCACACTGAACTGCCCTTCCCTAATGAGCCACTCGATGATCTTCCCTGATTGTAGCAGGAGTAGAGCCGGTGGCTCAGGTGAGCAGGATTCAAGGCAGATTATGGGAGAAAAGGGTCACAGCTGAGGCCCTCAGGTGGGAGGGATGCTCCTGAGTGGGAAGGAATTTAGGGAGGTGGGAAGAGAATAGTGAAGGCTATTGGCATGGGGCTGCTGAGATGCTGAAGGCAGGAGGAGCTGCAACAAGGAGAAGAGTCCTTCAGAGGAATGTAGGCTATCTGATGGGCATCTTGGATGAGCAATATCACAGGAAATGGTAAAAGGTCAGGAGAAGCTGGAAGTTTGGGCTGTAGAATAAGCAGGCTAAAAATATGGGCTTCTGTTTTGAGGAGTTCCCAGGCAGGAGGAACAGAGAAACATTGTGATGAGGATGCACGTATGGGGTTATGATCTTTTCTAGCTCTTAAGCTCTCTAGACACCATAAATGTTCTGGCTGCTTCTGTTTTTGCTGGCATGAATTAGCCTTTGGTGTAGCTGTCTGAAGAAACCTTTCCCCACCTCCCCCACCAAAAACCTTCCAACACTTTAGATTTCCTGATTATAGAAAGACCATTAGCCACACCCCAAGCTTAAAAGTTACATTGCACTGTCTGGAAAACTTTCTTTCTTTAACTTTCTTAACAGAAAGTTAATTCAACTTTCTGCAAAGTCTGTCATGAGGACAGAGTTTGAGTGGTTGAGTGGGCACCTGAAGTTCAAGGAGATGAATCAAAGACTTAGCTGGAAGAAATTATGCATGAATTCTAATATTCCTAGGAAAGTATTTAAATTCAAATAATCTATGGTTACATTTCTCTAACACTGTTAATCTGTAACCAGTGGGTGTACCACCCTAACCTTTCTGGGAAGCCGTATTCTTAAAAAATGTTAATTTGTAGCTGACAAATGGAGAGTAGGACAATAGTTCCTTCTCTTGTTCTTTCATCCCTGCCCATTGCAGGGGGGTTGGAATTAGATGATCTTTAAGGTCCCTTCCGACCCAAAGCATTCTGTGCTGAGTTCTTGCACACTGCTTTTGTACACTTGAAATCTCTGATTTTCTTCTTACTTTCAGGATGTGGGGCAGGCTGTACAGCTGTTACAGGCTTCTCATCAGACAAATAAGTATAGTAAAGACATGAGAAAAGAACACCAGAAGGTGGCAACTTTGATGCAATAAACTTTTAATGACAGTGAGAAAAGGAATACATTTCCAGAGTTTTCAAGAAGCATGAAACTGGTTTCCAGCCAGGGATACATTCACATGATTGGTTTTCCTTCCTGTGTCTTAGCTGATTTGAACAAACAGGAACTGTATCTGCAATTTTTGTACACATTTACCCCAGGCAATATAGAAATGTGAGGGTAGAAGCACTGGATCAGAAACTGAAAATAGAATTTAAGGGGAGAAATTCAATAGGGGCTGAAGGGGCAGAGCTCCATGGTCTTGAACCAGAGCAGTGGAATTTTGGAGATCTTTGTGAACCCATTGCATGTTGTCTATTGGTTCTCTCTCATGCAGGGAATGTTTCTGCATGATTTAGCAGGGCCCGCAGCTTCCACGGCGGTATCTGTTGTACCGGTAGGAGTAAGGGCTGCAATAGCCAGAACCATAGGATCTACCATAGCCATACAGGCCCCCGTAGTCCAGGAAGGAGCCCCCATAGCCGTACAGGCCCCCATAGCTCCTAGAGCCAGTCAGACCCCCATAGCCCCCAAAGACAGGTGCTCTGGAGGATCCCACGAATGAATCCTGGGGGAAGGAGCTGAGGATGGGGCCAGTGAAGGTGACAGCAGCAGGGAATGGCTGAACCAGGGCTGTTGAGTCAGGGCACTGCCGGAAACATGGCTCGTTCCTGCTGTCAGCCAGGAGTTGGGGGCGGTTAATGCCACTGCTGTTGGTGTAACACAGGTCATAGCAAAACATCTCTTGGGGATGGAAGTTTGCAAAACATGGGCATTTATGTTGACATTAAAGAAATATTGAACATTAGATTATGATCCTACAGGGCATCAGTAATAAATCTGGGAAATAAACATATTTTCTATTACTATTCTTTTTAGTACTGTAATTTGGAGGTTGGTCTAGACTTTAAGCTGGCAAAGTGATGTACTTTTCAATTGTGATTTTTGTTATTTGCAGATAAGCTAATTTCAATAGTATAGCGTTACTATTAGTTGATAGTTTCTACTTAAGTTTGATCTCTTCTGCTACAAACTCAGCATAACTCTGTTGAACACAGCCAGAATTATGGCAATGTGTATGAACTATTTGTTATGTCCTAAAATAGTATCATAGATAGTCAAGGAAGTCTCTTCAGCACTAAGATGTTACAGGTTTGGGATTCAAAAGTGCTTGAAATATCCCAATGTCCTTTTCTGGAGACTGGATTCACCAGGGCCCCGTAAGGAATGAAAAAATAAGCGTTATTTTCAGAAGCAAAAAATCCACCATCACTGACAGCCTGGTAGTCCTGAAGAGGACTTGGTGCTAAGTTAAAACCAACAGTTCCTAACAACAAGTTAATTTTTGCTGTTTGAGAGAAATCTGACTTACCCAATGCACAAAGGCAAGTAAGGTGAGAAGCTGATAGAAGGACCTAGTGAAGAGAGATTTTTATACAGTTTGTTCAATTGCCTTGGGGATATTAGGCATCCTGTGCTTCTTTTCATAATTAGGTACCAACCCAAAATTGTAGGACACGTAGTTCCTCTAAGTGCTTAAATTGTTTTTGCTTTTTGTTTGTGCGTTGTAGACACTTCAAACCCACACATAGTGTGACATGCACACTTCACCACAGACCTCTCCATTATCTATGGGAATTATTTTTTATTATTCTATTGCTCTTTATGGGAGGAAGTAAGCTGACTCAACTGAATTATTAAGATGACAGGAGGACAGTAACTTGTTTTGTCCGGTTACAAGTCTCTTAGTGTAATCAATTCAGGTGACAGTATACCTGGAGGCAAAATGGAATTTCTTCTAGCAGCTCACATGAAGGCTAGAGACTTTCTGCAGGCTTAGCACTTCTACCTCCAGGTATGCATTACAAGGCAAACATAATCAGGAAATCAGGAACAAATTTTAGTGGCTTTTGGTGAATTCTCTACTAGTCGTCTTTCTTTCCTGGGAACAGAGAAATATATAGCTGGCAATCACAAATCTCTCTGAAAACTGTTTTTTCTGAGTTTTTTCCTCAAGCTTCTCTTTCCTTTATAGTATTATGTTTTCTCCCTCTATTGTTATGTGTGAGGGATATGTACCTAGGAACATAGGACTACAAGAACCAAGTAAATCAGTCAATAAGACGTGACTACTGAAAGAAAGTCTAGTGCTGACACAATCTGAAGACAGACTATCATACCATGGGCCTTTTTGTTGTTGTTAAAAGTTCAGTTAACATATGCAGATTTCTTCTTGTGGACCAATGCATACTTTAACAAAAACGAAGTTAGAGGTTTTTCTTATAGAAAATCAAAGAAAAGAAGTTCCAAAAAGTGTTATAAACCATGAACTGATTACACGAAAGACCCAAGTGACTTTAACTTATTTTAATATGACAGTCTCTCATAATAAAAGGGTGTAAGTATCCAGGCATACTTTTTATATAATTATGACACAGTACATATAAGCTAGTAATGGCTGTTTGTGAGGTATTTGAAAATCCCTTGGAATGTCCTCGTAAATCTTTGGGACAGTTTTTTTTTTTTTCAGTATTATAGTTCAGGCAATCTCCATATGTACCTACGGAGTTGGAAAAGCTCATAATTTAGAAATAATATGTGATATGAAGATAACTATGTTGATAATTATCATGATTATGATAACCATCATAATGATATGGTATTAAAATAATGCTGTAAAGAAAGAAACCTCAGCAAAAGCCAGCCTTTGCTTTTCCCAGTGGATTCCTAGCTCATAATTGCTCTCTACTGAGAGATGCTGTCAATCATGGTTTTTGCTGCAAGATCAGTTGTAGACCAGTATGAAGGACTACTGAGGGGCAAGCTAGGAATTAAAGGAATCTCAGGAAAATGTACACTTTCAAACTTGTGGATCAAACTGAGCTGAAAGTTTTGAGTATCCTGGAGTGCTTATTTCAGATATTCACTGGGAATCTGTCCATTTAACAGTGTCACTTCAATGACACTTTAGACACTGATGTCTAAAAGGTTATGTTTTTACCTACTTGAAATACAAGTGAAATAAGAGCAGCAGAAATCCTCGAACAATAGTGAATGTTCTTTGATTTAAGCAGAAGGTCTCAGCAGTTTTGAAGAGCTAAAAGGAACCTATTCAGTGTTGCTGCAGATATGCCAGAGGAGGACAAAGGTAAAACATAGATGTGCAGACAGGACGCCAGTAAGATTCACATACTCTGGGATGAATCCATTGAATTGTTAATGCTATTAGGCTGTGGCTTAGGCAGTCTGTAACTCTGAAATCTCACTTCAAAGTTCTCCTCTTCCCTTCAAAAAATAAAAGCTTCATTTCTAAATATTTAAATTTGGGGTTTCTCTATATATCTCCTACAAAAACACACGGCTATTGCTTTGTCACAAATTCAGATGTTAATTCACTGTATATTTTGATTATTATTATTTTAAGCTCTCCATCCTTAAAAATATAAATGTCTCCCTTCAGAACCAAATTCAGCTTTAAGCTCTAGTCTGAGGGTCAGGTAAAATCTAAAGGCTGTTTAGGACCTCTGCCACTGGGTGTTCAGGGATGCTTGCGGTATAGCTTGATTCTAAGAGTACCGAGAAGCCTCAATGAATTGCAATGTGAATTTTATCACATCTCCGGGAAAAAAACACTAAGCACGCAAAAAATATTGCCTGCCTTCCTGAGGATTTAATTATATTATTAATATAATTATATTTATGTATTTTATCTTTAGGAAGAGAGAAGCCTTATGTAAGGTACTTTGATAGAAACCACTCACGGCAGCTTATTTCTGATAAGTGGCTGAGCATCATCATCATATGAGACAGCAAGAGAAGAATTAACTATGTATAAGCAGCTTAATACATGGTGCAACTCCAGAGAGAATAGAAAACCAATATTCACTTCATGAATCATGTTTTAGGATGAAAGATGTATTAATTTCACCCAACACTGTTTTAGATGAAAGACCCTTGTGTGATGTAATGACTGTGTTATGTTACGTGATAATTGAATCAAGTAACAAACAAAAACAAAGCGAAAGAATTTCATCACTTTGTGGAGGTATCAATACAAAAAATGTTGTGTCAGCTAATTGCCTCCACATTCACAAAACCTGCCTCTCATCCCTCAGGCAGTCTGCACTGTATAAAAGCACTCTCCACTCAGGGTTCTTCCAACCTCAACTCTTCACTTGTTCTTCTCAGTGAGTTGGGTAAGTCTGAATCTGCTCTTTACAACTATTATAATACCTCTTTGCTATATGATTTAATCTTGGATGGTCTCTTCAATTAGTACTAGTAGATAAAATTTTAGGTGAAAAGATAAAGTTTGCAAAAATGATTCAAAGGGTTATGGACAGGTGTTTTCCACATTCAGGGCTGGCATTTAATTTCAAAGCCAACCAAAAGTTTCTTGATATGGCATAAAAAGTTCCTTATCAGTTTATTTCCATCAGTTGAAGAAATGATGTGACTAGTTCAAGACATGTTCCTCTTTTCTGTTTGTTTATATGTGTTACTGAAAATAAAATTTTGAAAAAGCTTAAATCTTCTTGGCTCATGGGAAAGCTTTCAGTTTAGAAGCAGACCTTCCATTATGTCCAGTTTATTCTATTACAGAACACTCAAGTTGCTTTTACATTAATTCAAGATAAATGGGCACAAATGACCAGAGATCAGGCACTGGGTTAGATAGAGGAAGACATAGAAAGGAAATGAGAGATGTTGAAGATGCACTGTTACAGATTGATTTACCAAAGAGAAAGAGGGGTCATGGAGAGAATTTAAGGAGTTGACAGGTGAAGAGTTGTTTCTTGGTATTAAAGAGGGCAAGCAAGTAAGGGTAAGATTGGCAAAAGAGCTCAGCATCAAAACTCTGTTGCTAAGCTAGCCAGAAATCTCAGTGCCTTGATCCAATATTTGGAAACTGGGGACAATAATCTTTACAATTCGCTTGTAATGGTCTCATCAAACAAGTTACTGAGCAAATCTGAATAGGCAATGACTTATAATCCCTGTTTCCACAAGGCTCAGCACAAAGGAGATCAGTGGGAAAGATGAGCCAGAGTCATGAAATCATGCATAACATGACACTCCATTCTTGGGGAGTCCAAGTCCTTGCTGATCCAATGACTCACCAAAGCATCTCTGAAAATAATTTTGCTGCTGCTTCAGTTTTCAATTCTAATGCACATGTGTAAATTGGTGTATTTCAAAGCACTTTTATCCAAGGAAAGGTAAAGAACTCTGTAGTGCTTTTGGGTATGTAAATAATGCCTTGTGTTTAGTAAAATCAAATTTGTGTCTTGAAGATTGAACTCCATCCCTACGAGATGTCTTGCTATGACCTGTGCCCTGTCAACGTTGGTGGCATCGCCCGCCCCCAGCCCCTGGCTGACAGCTACAACGAGCCATGTTTCCGGCAGTGCCCTGACTCCACGACTGTGATCCAGCCGCCCCCTGTTGCTGTCACCTTCCCCGGCCCCATCCTCAGCTCCTTCCCGCAGGATTCAGTTGTGGGATCCTCTGGAGCACCCGTCTTTGGGGGCTACAGTGGCTCCTCCCTGGGCTACGGGGGCCTGAGTGGTTTTGGGGGCTCCTCCCTGGGCTATGGGGGCCTGAGTGGCTATGGGGGTTCCTCCCTGGGCTACGGGGGNGCTATGGGGGCTCCTCCCTGGGTTACAGGGGCCTGTATGGCTATGGTAGATCCTATGGTTCTGGCTATTGCAGCCCTTACTCCTACCGGTACAACAGATACCGCCGTGGAAGCTGCGGGCCCTGCTAAATAATGCAGTAATATTCCCTGCATGAGTGAGAACCGGCAAATGGGTGATATGATCTTGATCCTCAACTGAGCTCCTGAGTAAGGGGCAGAGCATCAAAAATTTCCACTTAATGCAGTGGAGTCAGTTTCTCATTTCTCTTCTCACTTCCTTTTCCATCATCTGTTTCATCTCCTCCTCTTTGACCCTGCCAGTGGCCAAATGTGTGACTCCATTGCTGTCCTGCAGGGCTCCTTCTTGGCCCTGCACCGGCCACCACCCGGGAGAAGCCTGAAGGAACGCCTCCCTGGAAGCCGCAGGCACCACCTGCCTGGCTGGGCCTTGTCCGCCTCTCTGTGGTTGTCTCCTTTCCCGCCTTGACAATAAAGCAAGCCTGCATCCAATGCCTGCCTCTCCGACTTTCCTTTCCAGGCCCCGCGGGGGCTCCAGGGCTCCTTCGCCCTGCACGTGGCCCCCAGCCGGGCCAGGGCACTCTCCCAGCCCCCTGAAGAGCCAGGCTGAGCCACCGTGGGGGAAAGCCCCTGGCCCTGGCAGATCTGCTTCAGATAGTCCTACTGTGAAGGAAGGTATCTGCCCAGTCTTTCTTTGCCACTGAGATGAAATTATCCTCTTGTGTCTCCCCTACACTAATTATTCTAGCTGTCAGAATACCAGTGGTTAGTGCAATTTTTAAAGTAGTTAGAGGTTAGTGCTGCCATTCCTTTTATTTTTACATCGTCCTAAATGAGTTACTAGAAATCATCTCACTGCATTCACATACAAAGTAAAACCCTGTCCTGAAGTTCTCTCAAATTGTATTCAGAAAAGGAACAATAGGAGAAAGATAAACAATTGGAGACAATTATTAAGATAGGTATCTGATGAGCAATGATCAAGCTCTACCACTTCTTTTTTTTTTTTGTTAATCACTGCCATCATAACAGTTGCCTCAGGGAAGTTTTGGCTAATCCTGTGCATCAGCTGGGTGAAGTAAAAAGAAACTGAGCTAATGCTTTACAGGGGTTTTAGGTACTACTTCACAGACTCTTTCAAAGAAAAGCTGCATGCATGAACATATGATTTCTTGATGTCAGCCCTCTGTGAGTATTGTGGAGTAGCAAGACAGACTTTAACAGTTAATTTCACTGTCCCCCAAAAGTAAGTGGGTATGTCAGATGGCCCCATGCTATAAGGAGTAAAGAGTTGAAAACAAAAGTAGCCTGACTATTGTACTCATGAATCTTGCTTCTATTTTAAGAAGATATTATTTAATGTTTACCAATTAACAAATACTTATTGAGAATATTTCAGTGTAAAAAGACCTCACCAGAAGCCTCTGTCTCCCCTGTCTGCTCGGTTCCCAACTCCACCTGCCCTCCTGGTCCTCGGCTTTTTGGTGAGGGTCTGTGGGGTGCTGGGATGGAGCTGGAGCCTGCAGGGCTCAGATGAGAGCACAGCTCCCTCCAAAGTGTGCCAGGGATGGGTGAGCAGCCCAGGCAGCCAGGGTGGAGAAGGGCTCCTGCCTTTTGGGTGCAAGGAGATGGCTCTCCATCCCTGCCACTGCTCTCCAGTCTCACACAGCTTGAAGCCAGGACACTGCTGGCATGATTTCACTAGAACTCAGCAACCAGCATCCTGCCCTGTGCCACACCAGCCCTGTATCTCCTCAGCTCAGGCACCTCTCGTGATAAGCAAAGCCTTCTTTCCTCCCAAAATAGGGATGACTAGCTTCCTCTCTGTTTCTCTTCTCCTCAACACCAGGATCCCCATTCTCATGCGGAGCCTCTAAGAGGTACTTTAGCGCTGAACACCTGAGCTCCTACTACCAAATTTTCAATTGATTTGATGAGACAGTGCCAGGCAGGGTACCAGCCAGTTCCCAACTAGATGCATATTGTGTTAGACAGCAAGTGCCTAGACCAAGATAACAAGACTGGTGAGAGCCATTAGCACCCAGCTAACATGACTGCATAGATTTTATTTGGGTTGGATGCATGTTCAGGGTGAGGTCATGTCTGGTTGCAAAACAGTACGTACACACAGACAGAAAAGGTATCTCTAATGTTATATGAGAGTTAGAGGAATGGAGGGAGGTTACTGGTTGATTACTCAAGACTTAGTCTTGGAAAACCTCTAATTATATGTTTGCATTAATGCATTGGCACATAATTTGGGAGCATTCCGTTTTACATTCTGTTAACATAAAGCTGACTGGCATTAAACAGAAGGGAATCAAACTTTAAGACTGGAAAAGCAAGATGTTTTAACAGATGGGAGTGACAGTAACGGGATGTTCTTCAGTACCACGGCACAAAGCCATGTGCACGCTGACTATGGAGAAAAGCTTCTGGTGTAATTAATACAGGCCATAATCAGAAAGAAATTATGGAAGAGGAAAAGCTATCTGCATAGCCCCAGACGGGTGATAGTATGGTACAAGAAGATTGCATGCTCTAGAGTGAATCCATCCTAAATACAGAATACCAAAGAACACTGACAGTATAGAAGAACTTGTAAAAATGAGATGAAGAACCCACCCAAGCTCCCTTTTACTGCCAATATGTCGCTAATTCTTTAAAAGACAAGGTGAATCCAAGAAGTCCGAAAGACAGTAATCTCAAATTAATTAATCTCGCACACGCCACAATAGGTATAAAAAAATTTTGTGGGATGGGTCACATTGACAAAAACTAAGCAAAAGATGATCTTCCATAATGTTTGCTTTTAAGCAAAAAAGTTCCAAATTCCCTGAGTGTGATACAATAAGAATTCCGTAGAAGTCTAAATATATATAGAATGAGATGGTTACTTCCAGCATTGTTCTGTAAGTCCATAAATAATAGCTAAGACAGGATACTCTAAATTATGAGTATTATGGACCAAATATATAAATGTATGCATATGTTTATGTCTATGAGTGCATAAATGTAAATATATATATACCTGTATGCTTTTTAAAGAGGCTTCTGTAGTCCAGATGCCCACACCACTTCAATTGTTACACTTGAATAATAGAATTATTCTTCTTCCCATTCAGGAAAAAAAGAAAACAGAAAAATTTCCCCTGAGAAAATAATAACTCAACTGACTATAAAAAATGAAAACAGAGAAAAGCATTCCTTTCTGACAGGTAAGGAAGGACAAAAAATATCCATGGCAAAATATGGAGAAACCAGGATTGGCCCTCCCCAGATGATGTGCACAGCTCACCAGGCTCTCCCTCACTCAGAACAAAGAGAGAGAGGGAGACAGGAGTGGATGCAAACAACATTTATTGTGATAAGCTGGGCAGAAGTTGACAGAGAGCAGGGGTCATGCTCAAATTGACAGCCACCAGCCCCAGGGCCATTTC
>VXAA01005004.1:180020-195590 GCA_013399115.1 Anseranas semipalmata | reverse complement strand
CAACTCAGGATATTCTGTCATTCAATGATTCTATGTTACCTCCATTACAGTGATGTACCTGCCACTGCACCTCGTGGGGATAACTGCATGTCAAAGCCAAACACCTTTGCGTACAGCTGTGGCCGGTAGAGTCTGCTATGGGGTAGGCTTCTAGTTAGGTGCCTGAGTGCCTAACTTGTGCAGCCCCTGGGATGGATGAAGCATCAGCTTAGGTGCCTGAAGGTGAGAGTCTGCATCTGTGTTAGAGATCTTAACTGTGCTTGGAGTTAATGGGGATCTAGTCGTTACAGTCAGTGGAGCTAGCGGGATGCTTCAGCTGATCCAGAGCAGCTCTGAATCTTAAATCCCACAGCTGTGTTAGACTGTGCAAAGCCAGTTTATTGGAGGCCAGTCTCTGCAACATTTGCTCCTCCATAGTGTTTGTTAATCAGCTTGGGTCAGATGGAGGGAAAACTGTCATACACTAAGTAAAGTTTACACTGAGCAACTGAAGGGATCCCAGTTCTCTGCTGTGGCGGCACACCTGGATCTCTTACTCAAGGTAGGTTACATCTATCTTAGTAAATGAAACAGGCTAAGTACATTTCTGGGTGCTGGAATTTGACCATTTATAACTCTAAATAGTTAGAGCAGTCCCAGGTGCATTTGTGCCCTCCAGTGCAGGAGTCAATACAAAAGAAGGACCATGACTGTTAAATGGTTTGGAGGTATCAACACCCCTGTGTAGAGTTAGAGTTTAGTTTTGGCTTCAGTGCCAGAAACTATAATTATACACACACACACATATAGTCAATGTGTATATATGTTCTTATATATACTATATAGTACATATACTCATATATATAGTATGTATATATGTGTGTGTGTATACATATAGTCAATGAAAGCACATCCCACAAGCCAGCATTATTTACTGAGGGTTACATGTCCAAGCACAGGTTCATTATGTAGATGATTGCACTGGCATTGCTAGTGTTTCTGTCTGCCAGTGGACAAATGCTGCCAACCCTGTCTCTGCTAGGAGAAAGCAGGGTTTATGAATACCTGAACTTCTTGTACTCATTAAAAGTGTTACAGTCACCCATGGACTTGTCCCTGCCACTGACAGGGACTTGCAGGAAGTAATGCATGTTTTTCCAAATGTCTCCAACCCAACATGCACGAACTTGGGTTACCAGGCTCCAGAGGGCAGTGGCTGTCCTTGTGGACATGGGAATGGCTGACAAGATGAGCTATCACTGCAGGGAGGAACAACCTCACATGAGTGCATGTGGCATTCTTCCATGACTGCCAGTGACTGCCCATCCAAGGAAGAGGCTCCTATTGCTAGCCCCTCTTCCTGCTACAAAACTGCCAGCTCATCGAAGAGACTGAGCTGTGGCCCATCCTGCCACATGGTCTTCAGATGTACGAGGCTATCCTACCACAATTCCCCTGGTGTTGGGGTGGGGGGCTAAAAAAGTCCAAGCTCACCTCATTGCTACCTTGTCCCACTCTGAGAGGCTGGAGGCTCTGTGGAGAATTTCTTGGTCTCTGGCCTTGCTGGCTGTGCTTCATTACCCTGGCAGGAAGGGGCTGGTGATGGTCCTCATATGGACTGGGCTGTTCCAGCTCCTGCACTTCTCAACCACTTCTTGCCCAGCATGTTGCTTTTCTGAGACTCAGCTACTTTGCACCTTTGTAGCATAAGTGAAATGCTGCTAAATACCCGTTGTGTTGTGTAATGTGGTCCAACTTATAGAAACAGAAATCACAACACAAGGGAAAATGTCAGGTGGATATGCTTTGTGTAAACGAGTACTCACCTGTGCTTAAAGTGGATTAAATACATTTTCTGTTACCACAGCTACCTCGGGTGCTGGAGTAATATTGATTCTGTTTAGTTAGAACAATGCATCTGGCTACTTTTACAGTATTATAAAGTGATCTCATGAGGCATTAGGTGAAACCAAACACTAGAGCCCATACCACTGGGGTCAGTGTCAGCAAACAGAGAACTAGGGCAGAAGTGGTCAGGTTGGGCATCCCTACAGAAACACGCGCAGCTAGAGCTTTCTGTGCAGCTTTCTGTGGTGTGCCTCTCTCCCCAGATCTTGCACAGGGTGAATCTCTGCAATGTGGAGCTGCTGGTGGAAAAGGCCAGTGTTGTGGCTTCTCATGACACACTGGTGTGATACTAATAGCAGGGAAAAGGAGGTGAGGTCAAATATGAGGAGGAAGAAATACAATAATCCTTTTCTGTACTGGTCTGTTTGGTCCCTTGCAATGAGGATAAACTAAAGCACTGCCAACAACCTGCTGTTAAATGGGCCAGGTTTGCTGCCCTTGCCCTCACAAGATATTGGGAAGTTGATAATGCAGTTTCTGCCAGTGAGCTGATGTATTTGTTCTGGTAAAAACTTTATTTAAAGATTATAATTAGAATACATAAAACACATCTTAACACATCTTAATCCCAAAGGAATTCATTTAAAGACAATGT
The DNA here is from genome assembly GCA_013399115.1 of Anseranas semipalmata. Classification (NCBI taxonomy): domain Eukaryota; kingdom Metazoa; phylum Chordata; class Aves; order Anseriformes; family Anseranatidae; genus Anseranas; species Anseranas semipalmata. Next base: position 193,108 of record VXAA01005004.1, on the reverse strand, counting down.
TGTTGAGTTGAAGCCAAGTACTTTGATTGAACTGGTATCCTTAAAGACAGTCACTATGAGCGTGGCTTTGTTCATGGGAAGGTTGGTCTTCTGCCATCTTCTTGGGTACAGGGAGACTCAGTCACACGCATAAAAAGATTTATCTGCTTCTATAATCCTTCTTCCTTGTGTAGCTATTGAGGTCATTGTAGATGGATTACTGTGCTATGGCCCTCATCAGAAAGAAATACTTCTGAGACAAGGTAACGAAAAATAGACAAAAGGTGAAATTAATAGAAAATATTGGTAATTATAGGGAATGACACATGATATGACTTTTTATCCAGGTTTAATTTCCCACCTATATTAAATCAGCTGTTTCTTTTGCTTTCTGTCTCATCTTTTTTTTCTTTCTTTCTTTTTTTTCTTTTCTTTTCTTTTCTTTTTTTTTTTTCCAGAAGTAATTGAAATTAAGAGATTTGGAAAGCTCTAGAACTGGAAAACAAGCTGCTTGGGACTTGCTTTCCTTTGTCCACATGACTGCCTAGAAAGCAGCAGCAGCTAGACAGACAGAGAGACAGTATGTGAAACACAAAAACAAGGGAAAAAAGACTTAACGTTTGCAGGAGTGGGGACCAGCTCCCCCTGTGGACTTTGGAGCTGCAAACTCCAATCATATTTCTTTTTGATGTGATTAATGGCATGTTCTTTAAATGTGCTCTGCAAACTGGTCCAGAATTGGCAAGTGATAAAATGTTATTCAGTGGCTTATCGGGGCCACTGCCAAAACGTATGACTGTTAAGGCAAGGCAACCCTTGAGATAAATAACTAAATGGCTGTCTGTGCCGCTTGGGGAGGACGCGAGCATTTCTTCCTCATCAACTTTGACTTTTCAGAATAAACTGCCGGCATGGTACTCGCTGAGGCCTTGATCGAGCTCTGACGGCAGCACAATGCGGGTTGGTCTTTGCCTGCTCCCAGACATTTTACGAGAATGATCTGGGACAAGGAAGCCGCCCGAGCGCTGGCTGTCAGTGCTGCGGTCCTGCTGGCCGTGCTAGATGCTGATCTTTACCGTGGCAACAGTCATGTTGTCTCTATTGCTTTCAACCTTTTCATATTCTTGCTGTGCTTTCTCTTGATTTTCTGACATATGCTGTCACTTAGCAATAATGAAGCTGTCAATGGTATCAACAACCTATCTTTTAATTTGGTATCACGAAGTCTGACAAGAGCAAAGGGGGTGCCAGATTTCTAGTGACAAGTTAATTTATTCAAAGTACTTTGAAAATTATTTCCGTTTCTATGATTTGCAGATGATACCCAGCAAGGCCAGTGTCTGCTAGATGGGATGCAGGCTGCAGAATGATTTGGTGTGCAGGAATCCTGGTAGGTAAGTGATTTAGCTACAGGCCAAGCTAATAGCTAAAAGCTGTTTGCTAAACATCCTGAGGCAGAGCCTGTAGGAATAAGTGGAATTACTATTTATTTGAATGGGCTGTGAATCAAGTTTTCAATTCCCAGTTCTCAGCAAACAGATAAACTGTTGCAGAAGTGCTGGCTCAGTGGTGGGCAGTCCTGGGAGGATTCATTTCCAGAGGATCCTGGGACCAGTTTTGTGCTGAATCATGAGACACAGGGCTTGCTCTAAAGAACATTTTTCAGATCTGGGATCGATGGCAAGTGGAACTCCTAGGTAATTTATTGAAATGCAGAGTGAGAAAACAGTTTTTAAATGGACCCTTCAAGGCCTTCAGAAATGGTCCTCAACTCTGCTTGAAGCAGATCTGTAGTAAACAATCCCCTGGAAACAATTCACAGGAAAGAAATTTTGCATCAGCACATCAAAATTGTAGCTGTAACATTTAGTTAACTTTTTTTTTTTTTTTTTAAGTTATCAGTTTTGGGTCTATCTTTTGTCTTCAGCAAACGCATAAGACACCTAGTATACTGAGGGGAGAGTTACTGCTTTCTGAAAGGGAATCACCTTTAAGAGGCATTAAACTAGGTAACTCCAAAATGAGGCATTCAAACCCAATAGTCACTTAAAAAATCTAGAAAACCATACTTATGAGGTGACACAATATTTGAAAACATTTTGTATATCATTTGAAGATTAATGAAGGATTTTTCCCGAGACTGGGTTGCAATTATTAGAAAAATCAGGTAGTTATCTGTAATTCTCAGGTAGCCCTCACGGATATTTTAACACTCCTTTGATGAGTTTTCTTTGTCACCAAGGAAGGCAAAAGCAGTGAGGAGTAATGGCTTTCAATTGAAGTGAAAGGCAAACATAGACTGCATTTTTAAATGGAGTAAATTTTGTTTATTTCTGTAAATTTTTTTTTGGAATCAAGAAGGTATTAGGGCAAGAATAATATGGAAAATGAGGCCATCCACAAACAAATAAATTGGATTATTTAAAAAAAAATTGTTAGTAATCCTTATGCTTCGATGCATAAACCAATCATAGGGTGTAGGAAGACATCACCCAGTTTCCTCTGAAGCATTGGGTAATTAATTAAATTAGACCGATTTGTTCCACTGTGTCACCCTCTATGTTCATGTGACAGATAAACAGTGTGCATAGAAAATCACACATTTAAATATCAACTTTATTTAAAATAAATTATTTTCACCTTTTAGTCTCTCCTACCCCCTTGTGACTCTCTCACTGAATGCCATCTTAACAATGTCCCAAGATTTTCTCCATGACCCAGCCCTTCCTAATGCTTTGGTGTCTTGGCTAAGGTCACTGCAGGATGTTCAGGAGCACGGCTGAAGATCAGGTGTTACGGCAGCACTGGTGAATCTGGCTTTGGCATCCTGACCTTTCTTTATGCTATGTCTTAACAAGGCAGAATTGCTGTTTGTTTCTTACTCCCCTTAGTGGCTTTTGACATTCAGAGGACCGTGGGTAGGATACGCAGAAGCATGGCTCAGGCTGTGCTGTCTGACCCTGTACATTTTGCAGTATGTTTTTCCCATCTACCCACCACTGTGCTACACATATCCTAACTCTTACCCTACCCAGATCCCAGCTGACATCTTTTTGCATGCCTGCTGGCAGGGACATTGCTATTTTTGTTCCGTTTACAACAATGAAGAAGTCTGGCTTCAATTACGTTGGTTTTTGAGCATAGTCACGATTAATTTCTCTTTTCACTTTAGATACTCCTTGGGCTGAAAGCTGAATTAACTCATTAGTATGAGGGGAAGATGCAGATCCATGCCCTTGTCTCCCCTCAGGACTCTCCTCTCCTGCCAGAGGAAATGCTCCAGCTGGTAACGCACCTTCTCCTGGAGGCCTGACATCACTTTACCTCTCAGAGCATATTAATTTGGTTTTAGAGTACCAGCATTGCTCCTGGTCTGACAAACCATCTATTTCACAGATCCTGTAACTTCTGACTAGTCACAATGAGGCATTGCAAGCTGACAGATTCTCTGCATCCTTTCTCCTTCTGTTGTCAAAAGGTCACTACATGCAATCCATGGAACAATACCAATGTTTTTTTCCACGAAAAAGAGAGTTACAGAGGAATTAAAAAAAAAAAAACATCACCAAAAACTTGGATTTTCAAAGGTGATTTACAAACATATAATCTAAGTCTTCCTGCAAGGTCTGTATAGGTCTAGAATCTATAAAGGTCTAGGACTTTGACATATGTCTGTTCAATACTTCTGAAAATTGTGCACATCATAACTATAAGAGAAAATGACCTGACAGGTCTCTGGCTATTAGCAATATATTTCACTTTGTGGTTAGCTGTGTCTTTGTTTTAAGAAGCGACTGGTGGCAGACCCTGAGCAAGAACTCCTCTGAACAAATATGAAGAAGAGCACTGAAGTCCTATAGTCTGATAATCAAGGAAGGCAATATTACTGGTCAGTTAAATAAGGTGCTAAAGGGTTTGAATTCATAGATACTGTAAACTTAACATCAGCAATGTGTTGTTCAAAGCACACACATTAAAATCATCTACATTCAGCAATAATTCCCAAGACCATAGTATGATAGAAAGGAATTTATCATGAAGTTGTGGTGAAAGCTGTGGGTTCTCCGGGTGATATCCAGAGACCAGGACAAGACAAGACTTTCAGCAGAGATGGAGAGTAGCAGATAGAGGTGGGGCTTCTGGGAATTGGTATTTAATTTGCTTCTTCAATATCAGACTTCTGTGCCATATAGGAGCAAAGTGCTTTTAAAAAGTCATTTCTAATTACAGTAACTTATTAAACTTTAATGAAAAATCATGCCTTCTTTAACTGCTCCTATGAAGTTTATACTGCATTCATTCAAGGTAATTTTTCTATTGTCTCCTTGATCTGGGAAAAGATCTCTCTCAAACTGCAGGACAGTTAATCTCAAAGAGAAAGAGATCAAAGCATTCCTTTAAATTGCTTTAAATAGACATGGGAAAACAATGAAGTCTGTTCCTCCTCTTCCTTATTCTTTTAATCTGCCATTTTAAGGATTTTTGTAGGCTGTTTTCCAACTGATATGTGCCTGCAAATCCAGTTCATAATTAGAAAGATTGCTTGCATTCATTATGAGGAGAATACACCTCTGTATTGCACACATTCTGTTGGGTTCATCTCAGCTATCATCTAGCTATCTGAAAGGTATGATCTGGTTTAAGCCAGTCATCAAGCCTTTCTCATGCTCTCTTCTGGAGAGAGATAGGTGCCTCAGAGGAGTGAATCATCTCATCGTATGACAGGTCTTTGAATTTACCTGGTCATTTTCTCTTTAGTTTTCCCCAAAGGTAGTGGCACTTCAGCAGATGTACCAGATGGGTTGACTCAGAAGAGTTCCTACTTCAAAACACAAGTGGCTTCGTAGGATCCCAAATCCCAGTTTCCTGGAATCCTAAATCAGACATTGCCTTTGGAGCAAGACAGATGAACTCATGTGAAAGTAAACAGATTTCTAACTGGTTTCCACTGGAACAGAACTGAAATCCAGCCATCTTTGGGGATGTTTTGCTTTCAACAAACTGACAAAATCTGAAGAAAAGTTGTTCCATCAGGACTCTTTTTATGTGTAGCTTTAATGACATGAATGGATTGGAATTCAGGGGATTTGGATTCAGTTTCCAGCTTTGTGGCTATGAGATTGGGTGAGTAACTTGACCTCTGTCTTTTGTTGATCCTCCTGTTCTTTATCTATGTTGTCAGACAGGGTGTCCTCTCTTTGGTGATCTCCTCCATTGTGCTTGCATGTGTGGGGTGCCATCACAGTAAAAACAGTAATAATATTCATTTATTAAGGCAGTCTGCTGCTGTGTTATATCATTTGTTATGCAGGTTGATAAATACATCTCTATTTCACACCTAATCAAATATTCATTTAAAATAAACTTTATTGTAATTCAATACATTATTTCTTCATTTAAGAAAAGCTATATTTTTATCCTATCACCATTACTGTTGTCTGAATACTTAGTGTAAATTTGCTTTTCCTGCAGTGACACGTACATTTGAATGAGCAAGATTACAATACCTAATGGTAATTATGCATCCTCTACAGAATGAAAATACAGCCAAACCCTAAAACCACATATGTCAGTAGGTGCCAGTGAGATAAGTGGAACTGTATGTATTAGCTACAGTCAAAGAGCTAACCTGGTAGCCAGCTGGATGGAAAGCAGCTTGACAGAGAAGGTCCTGGGGGTCCCGGTGGACACCAAGCTGACCATGAGCCAGCAGCATGCCCTTGCAGCAAAGAGGTCTAACAGCCTCCTGCGCTATGCTAGGCATTGTTGCCAGCAGGTTGAGGGACGCGGTCAGTCCCAGTGACACACATCTGGAGTGCTGTGTCCAGTGCTGGGCTCCTCAGCCCATGTTTCTCCCCCAGAGACACACAGACATACTGGAGGCAAGTCTAGCAAAGGGCCATAAAGGTGACTAAAGGACTGGAGTGTCTCATATGAGGAGAGGCTGAGAGAGATAGGAGTGTTCAGCCTGGAGAAGAGGAGGCTCAAGGGGATCTTACCAACATCGTAGAATCATAGAACCGTAGAATGGTTTGGATTGGAAGGGACCTTAAAAATCATCTAACTCCAACCCCCCTGCCATGGGCCGGGACACCTCCCATTAGATCAGGTTGCTCAAAGCCCCATCCAACCTGGCCTTGAATATAAATAAATATCTGACTGGGAGAGTGAAAAAGGCAAAGCCAGACTCTTCTCAGTGGTGCCCAGTGACTGGACAGGAGGCAATAGGTGCAAACTGAAATACAGAAAATTCTGTTTAAATGTAAGAAACCCCCCCTTTTTTTCTTGTTGGACTAGGTTGGGGTTGGACTAGGTGATCTCCAGAGGTCCACTTCCAACCTCAGCTATTCTGTTATTCTGTCATTATTAGTAACTCAGCCACTGTAAATACAGTAGAAAAATGGTATTTAAGCATTATTATATGGTTGTTATTTTCATCTCTGGGTGTTTTACCTAATCCCAGGCATAAGAACCCTGATGTATCTGCCAGCCTTGTTTTTAGTCCAGTAACAGCCATTAACAGAATACTTTTCAGAGATGATTGAAACAAATTTTTATTTGGAGATTTTTCTCTAGGCTAAGGCTTAATAAAAACCTAAAAGGCACATGCAGAAGAGATGAAGTTTAATTATATATTTGTAGTTAATATTCTCTGCTCACAGTTACACTGTGAAGCAAACAGGAGCCCTATTACAGATGGACTTCCCCTACTTCAGGAGAAGCCATTGAACATAACCTCTAACTGTAAGAACTGATGTCTGTGTTAGCACAGTGCCTTGGAGATAATACTTATTATGAATACTTTTCTCATTTTTTACTTGCTTTGTACATAATTACTTCACTAAAATAGGCTGATTCTGTCTTCTCACACATGGGTCTCACTGCTTTCTTCCACTACTTGGCACTGGAATAATTGTACTACTAGTATGGATTCACTGTGACTTTGCCCTGCATATATGAAAGGAAAGATAGGCCCTCTTTCTGAACTTCAAGCGATGCTCATGAAACTGTTAACCCTTAAATTTCAAGAGATACTTAATTCCTCTTCAGGATTAAAAAACCTGTGCTTTATTCTGTATGTGTAAATCTCACTTCAGTAATGGGGGCTTTCAGTCACACGTTTACCTTGAGGTGTATTCTGCCACCAGGAGATGATGTGTCTTCATTTTCACAATAAAATGCAGCCTGTTGCAAGATGAAATACTTCTGAGACTTCTTTTGAATGAGACAAGGATTTATTCTGGATTCTATTCAGCACTAGACTTATGCATTTCTAATACCCTGTTCAGGCTCTCAAATAAACTTAATGAATGAGTAGGTTTTCTGTAGCTTTGGGCACAGTGTTATATTTTGTGCAGTCTGACTATCCTGCAGCTCAGCTTTATCCCTGAATCATTCCTGTACATATCAGCAGAAGTGATTTCTCTTCGTGGATTTATTCAAATCCTCAATCATAGGTGCCTCAGAGGTGAGGATGTGCCCTTTTGACATTGTCTTTGTTCATGCCCCTTTAATCCTCTGTCTGTGTGAAAATGCATATACTTAACTGTGTATATATTTTCTAAGTTCAAAACTGCAAGACAGACCCATAGTTCTGTTGCAAAGTAAAGGAAGGTAAAACTAATATTGATAGCAATTTCTGTGATCTGGTCCAACCCGTTTCTCCATGAAATTGTCTCTCTGCCCTCTCAGACAGCCCCATGGACAGCAGGGACTCCGTGTAGATGCATGAAGCTGTCTGATGGATCCACACCTTTGCTTGCAGCTTCTACTGGCAACACATCCAGACTGGAGGTCAGGGTAGATACACTGTCATTTGCTTCATCTTGTCTCTGTTGAAGCCAAAACCAAAATTTACTTCAATATCAATGATTCTTCTGTCATCTGTGTTTCGGCCTGTGAACCCACAGAGACTGTCTGGGTTTACCCAGGCAAACTGTCTGACATCTACAATATATAATTTGGAAAGCCAGAAAGGGCCATCCTCTAGTGTCACCTTTTCACAATGCAAGCCATAGGATTTTGCTGACTTCATGTATGTGTGATGTACAGAACCATTTCTGGAAAAGCAATCAATCCTGATTTTCAAATATATAGAGAGACTCCACTGTAACCCCTAGGCAGACGTTTCTATGGTTAATTGCTCCTGCATTTAACTTCAACTTCTACCTACTGGCTCTCTTTTATTCAGTATAATGAAAAAAGTAGAAGAAACTGTCAAAGAACCCTATCATGAAGTTTCTGGAGGTATTAGAAAATGATGATCAAGTCTATCTAAAATGTCTGTCTTGGTAAATTGAGAGATTGTGCTTTCTATCAGTTTGACAGCCTTTAGTCCACATAATACATGCCGTATTGACATTGTGTAGTTATATTTTGTTTAAAATGTCATGGAGTCTCAAGTCAACTTGCTTACATAAGTCTGCTGCTATTACATCAACACTATTCTTTTTATCATCCAAATATATAATCCAGTGAAAAAAAAATCATTCATCTGTTTCACCAAATCTATTTTTTATAAATCCACATTGATATTCAGATTGCATTAACTTCTGTCATTTTATCTTAACTGAGTACACGTCACGTGCTTTTATATTTTTCTGAGGATCAATGTCAAGCTGACAAGCTTGTGAGTGCACAGGTCATATTAGCACAACTCTATTTCTCTGAATATCAAGACCTTATAAAAAAAAACTAGGCCTTGTAATGTCCACATTTCTTAAAGACTGAAATGAAAACCTCAGCATGAATGATCCAGAAAACTTCTGGGCTGGCTCCTTCAAATTCTCATGTGATATTTATACAGATAAGCTTAAATAAATGTTTAACTTTAATAAATGGTGATTGACATTGTCCCTTGTTGCTCTGGAAATGAAATTACTTTATCATTGTTTGATATTAATACTTTTTTTGTTTTTCCCAGTAAAGAACAGCAACATTTATTGAACACTTCTACCTAGTTTTTGTAATTACCCAGGACTAACATTTATATACCATACAGGAATTTAATTATTTTTAAAGTTTCTGTTATTCCTAAGATACGTAAAACTCAGCAGATTGTTCATAAGTCTGAAGCTCATGGAACTGTCTTTGTGGCTTGACTTTCCTTTTTAATTTCCTTAAATTTCTAGCTTAAAATATGAATATGCTTATATGCATTGTTCCTATTATCCCTGCTTTAATTTCTTTAAGCCAGCCTGATTTGCTAACCAGTCAAACCTTATTTTTAATTAGGCACTGTGGCCATTTGGGCATCTAAGGTAGTGTTCTGAACTCCTCTTGATGCTCATTCATATGTTTCTACCTTTTTTTTTTTTTTTTTTTAATAACCAATTTAGTGCATAACAGTTTTTGGCTTTGTGAAACCAGCACTTTCAAGATGCCAAGTTTAGTGGTCAAGACTATAAGAACTACGATCAATGCACAAGCTCTTTTGCTGGAGCAGCCACTTCAATTGGAGCAACCTTTTCTATAATCAGCTTTATTTTCTGTGTCAAGATGAAACCTAATATAGATTTTTTTTCCACATTTTCCATGAGTTAGGAAGCTGAAATACGTATTTTTAGAAAACTTAGGCATCACTTAGTACTAGCAGCATAAAAGATTGAACATATGTCTTTCAAATCAAAGGCACTACCTCTTATATATGCTTTATATAGCAGAATATTAATTTTTAATTGAAAATTATTTGCTTCTGAGCCATCAGAGCTACAAGAACAGTTAATGCCATTTTTTTTGGCACAAAAGGTGGAATTTATGAGACCAAATATAATGCTGATCCTGTAGATGTTTGCATCTGCTCTAGTGATGGTTATTTTGCCTCCTTGTTTAGCCAGCAAACAGGCACATTCAGGCCATAGTCTTTTCATCCTAAACCTGAAGTGAGTCAGAGGAATCGTGCCTATAAAGCGGCTGTGTCTGCGCTCCTGGCCTCCAAGGGACCTGAACTTGGCAGTGAGGAATCTCACCCAGGTTGTCATTCCCTGTTTGGAGGGCTTGCCACTTCCCACCTAGAAGGTTTTTGTTTATAATACGGATGCCTACCATGGAAATTACACTGGTACAGCTGAGCCATTCTGGGAGGGACTTGTGCTGATTTAACTCTACCAAGGTAGTTGAAACACTGTAATTTCTGCACTTGGGCACATGATAAAATCCAGACTTCTCTAACTATATCAGCATGGCCTTGTCTTTGTTGGAGTTTTAGTTGTTAGAGTTTTAGGCTATGTCATCATGCTAAATAAGATGAGCTTTTGCTTTAGAAGATATTAATGAACAAAGGCAGTCTATCATCATGGAGGCAAATCCTCAGGCCCTACCCTTCCTTCTGAGAAGAGGACTGTTTTTAACTAGAACTGGTTAACTAATGCTATCTGAAATTTCTGTGAGGAGAAGTCAGTCTGCAGTTTTACTTGCTAGTCATGTTGGGACAGAGTTACCTGCTTCTAATCGTCCTGCGCGGTAGGGGCCATCGCTTCACTAGGAGATGTCCCCAGGTGCAGCTGGTTTGCAGAGCAGAGGGCTGGGTGGGATGTGTCTGCTTTCTCCACTAGAAAAAAGTGACAAACAGATGTCACCGTCATCAGGAAAAACAATGTTGTAGTTATAAGGTGTCACTAGTCCGTGTTACTGACACAGAGTTCAGATTAACAGACGGGATCACTGATTTCCATGGGCTTTATAGTCAACACTTTATGAGCACTGTAAGGTTTGACAGGGGCTCAAAATCTGCATCTTGACTTGCTATTATTAAGAGGTTTTTAGTGAGGTTTTTTTCTTTGTATCTAAGTAAATCTACTATATCTGCACAGAAACACACAGTACCTTTTACACAATGCACCATTTGGTGCAGTTAAAAACCATGCTTGTTTTCATATCCATTAGTTTTCTAACCCTCCTTCAGCCCAGATTGGCTATCCAGAGGTACAAGGCTGTGATTTCACTTCCTGAGTCACTTCAGCCTTTTCTTTGCTCAGAGAATGTTTTCTTTCCCTAATCCTTTTGTGCCTGGTGCTTTTCAATGCATTGTGTGGTTATCTGCAGTGTTCATTCTTCAAAGCACACAACTCTGCTGAAAAGGCCCTGCTGTTAATTGTTAAAAAAAAAAAAAAAAAAAAGTTATGGTTAGTCTTAATATTTTGGCTTCCCATATTGGCTGTTATTGGACAATAAAATCCTGCTTGTTCCTTTCACCTACTTTGACAAAGGGGGATTTCATGTAACTCTCGGAGTGGTAAATGGGTTATACTTGTCTTCCAAAATCTGCAGTCCTGTAGGTGGATTCTTTCTAAAGGCTTTGATCTTTATGGAGCAGCACTACAAGATGGCACAGTCTGTTCCTTGCATAGTATTTGAGATAATAAATAATTCAAGGAGAGCTCAGGGCCTACAGCTATACTCACTTTCTTAATCCCATTGAAATCAGGAGGGCTGCTAACTAGAGGAATGCTTGCTTCCTTCGGTAGGCTGCGGAGGCTTTGAATCTGTGAAGGATTGCCTCCTCTGGACTAAATTTCTCCTTACTCCCCTGCCATGCTCCTCATCTCCATTTCCAGCTGGCTTCTCTTGATCTGGATCCTTACACTACAGTCCTCATACCCTTCTCTGTAATTGCTTCCTTATTTGTTTCCTTCTCTCCAGCTCCTTCTTGCCCCAGAGTTTGAATTTTCCAGCTTGTTTTCCCTTGTGTGGATGGTCAGCCAGATCCCTGCCTCACCTTGCCTTGTGCAAGGAGAGGAGCAGAGACAACCTGACTGATGATGGAGCTGGGAGAGCCGCTTTGCGTGAGCACATCATTGACAGAGACACAGAGATGGAACCAAGGGGGACAAGACGGGACTGAATTGAATGACACACTGAAGCTGTGAGCACATAACTTATAAGACTGGACCCAGCAGGTAAATGTTGCTCTTAGCAGCTCAGAGTATGCCCTGAGGAAAAGCGTGGCACTGTGCAGTGCAGGAAGAACTGGAGGGCAAAGCCTTCATCTCTGCTTGCTTGTACCTACTGAGTTGTACTGGAGAGGCATGGCAGAGCATGATGTACAGAAGTTAATAATTGTGGTGCTCGTGAGAACAGACTTGTATGGCCAATTTGGCCATTTTGTTGCTAAAGAAAAGCTATCTTTACCTGCTTCTGTGGTCAGTTTGGCAGCGACTGCTGGTATTGTCACAAGAAAGCTATGAAGATTAAATCACAAATGTGCTGTGGATGAGTAATAACCTTCTAATGTCTAACTCTTTTATCATTTTGTTGTTTCATAGGCTGAAAGTGCTTTACAGAGGTGGTCACTTAAATCCAATTACAGAGAAGGGCTCCAAGATGCAGGGGAGTGAAGTGACTTTTGTTGAGCCACCAAAGCTGCCTCGGAGGAAACCCACATCTCCAGGGTCTCAGCCCAGCATCCTGCTCGCATCGTGCTCCCTTACAGTGCATCTTTTTGTTTATTTGGTAATCTTAGCAGACCTTTTTTCATTTTCTTGTACATTACCATAAATACTGAGCTTTTTTACTACCTTTATTGTTTCCTGTAATGCTTTGGAGTCCAATTAAAACAGAGTTGAAAGTGACTTCTTGGGGCTTTCTGGATCGTTGTCATCACCTCCCTGCTTTCCCAAATGGGGAACTGAAGGAAATGGCTTTAGAAGTCCTATTCTTAGCAGCTATTGAGAAATGTCAGGAACACCACAGAGCTGTCTATGATAACAGGCTTCTTACACCAGCCCACACAGAGAGAAATTTTCAGTACTGTGATTCCTGTGAGAGTGTAGTTGTTTAAAGCAAATATCTCAGCTGGTTTGAAACTAACCTAGTCTGTACAAAATGACATTTTACAAAGGTAATAGCTGCAGCTATAAGTGCAGTAATATTTCAGTTGAAAGCCTTCATTTTCCTAGAATTCAAGGTTGATGCAGCTGGACAGATAAATTAATAACCTTTTTTTCACATAAACAAGGAACCTATTTTTAATGCAGGTGTATTTGTATTTTATCAGTACCTAGATTTCAAAAATTTGACAGTATTTCAGCAAAATAACATTAAAGCTCATGCCATTCCCTCTCCCTCTCCCTCTCTCTCTCCCTCTTCTTCTCCTCCCTCCTCCCCCTGGC
>VXAA01005004.1:135645-179884 GCA_013399115.1 Anseranas semipalmata | reverse complement strand
CCTCTCCCTCTCTCTCCCTCTCCATCTCCCTCTCCCTCTTCGTCTTCCCTCTGTTGGCTAGGCTAGGTAGACTAGACTATAGTTCTCAGCAGCACAGTAGAGTGAATTCTTCAATGTCTGTGATGAAGATGATGATGATGATGATGATGCTTTTTCTGTCCTTTCAGTTATTTTTTTTTTTCAGGTGGTGGTTTAATTTTGGATGTTTGAGAAGATATATAGATATATATGGCTGTGGCTCTTTTTGAGGAGACAGGGTCAAAGAAACGTGATCTGCCCTTGAAGTAGCAGTCAGGGAGGCTGGGGACTGTGTTTAATTCCAGTGTGAGTGCACTTCATTGTTCAGTGCTGTCTCCTGAGGAAGATTTTTTTTCTTCCTGTACAGAGAAGTTTTTCCTCTTACTTTAGTAAGGTTTATTTTGTTGTAGAAATGAAGTGTTAGCTGGAGACTTCATCTAGAAGTAGGTGCAAGCTGCAGTGTGCCGTAGGGACCTGCCTGTGATCTTGTTTCAAATTTATTACTTAGGGGAAGCCTAGGAGAGGCGGTGTGGGAGAGTGAGGATAGTTTGATTTGCTTCTTAGACTTAGCGTGCCTGAGGATATCTCAGACGTGAAGGTTGTGTGCTAAATGGCGTCTTCCAAGTTCTCCAAGATTCCCATCCAATGTATTGCTTATTTAACACAGCTCATTAACAATAATGTTAATATTGTTACAAAAATTATATTGTAATTCAAGAAGGAGGTAACAAAGCTGTGAAAGCCAGTGGCCAGACCATACTTGAGGGGAATGGAAGCTTCTAACCAACCAAAGAAAGTTAAGTTAAGGGCCTCTAGTGCTTTCTTGTTTTCAGGAAATCTTTTTTTTTTTTTTTTTCATTTCTTGCAGCAAAATATGACCATATTGTGTTTCTGGAAAATTGAGAATGGAATCTATTTTAACTTTAGTGAGGAATTTACTATTGATTTCACATGGTTTTCACCATAGAAACTAGAAAAATATGAACTGAATGGAACAAAAAAAAAAGAACAATCATCCTTATATTTCATCATGAAAATACTTTACATGTGTCAAATAACTTTGCTACTTGGATAGAGGTAAATAAGTGCTTAAGAGAAGTGTTATCAGAAACCACAGATTCAGAATAGCAACTTTGCCATTCTTCTCAGTACAACGCTACATTTGCAGTGCACAGTAGGACTGGAGAGCTTGGCACAGACTTTGTGTATCTGGAAAAGAGTATGTGGAAACATGCTGCAGAGAGCAGTGTCAAGCAGCACACTTCAGCTCACTTTAAAGACTTCACATCCTCGATTACTGTGGTGAGTTCAAACCTCAGAGCTGAAAATATTGCTCGCTCAGTGCTCAGGTTTGTTTCCTCTGAAAGATAAAATGCAACATTCAGGTTCCAGAAATTTCTTGAATTACCGTAAGTAGATTTGAAAGCTGAAATGATGAAACTCCAGAAGGAGTTTCTAACTGCAGCAGTTAGATCAAGTTCAGTCTTCTTGATAAAAATCAGCAGCTAATTTTCACTGAGAGGGATAGATAGTAGAAATGGAAATGTTTTACTATGATGAATTAATCTATCAGATTGTCTTCTTGTCTGTAGCAGTTTTCTAACTGCTTTGTCCCAGCAGCCTGGAGAAGAGAGGGCTCCAGGGAGACCTTATAGCAGCCTTCCAGTGCCTAAAGGGGGCCTACAGGAAAGCAGGAGAGGGACTCTTTATCAGGGAGTGTGGTGATAGGACAAGGGGTAATGGTTTCAATCTAAAAAAGGGCAGATTTAGATTAGATATTAGGAAGAAATTCTTCACTATGAGGGTGGTGAGGCACTGGAACAGGTTGCCCAGAGAAGCTGTGGATGCCCCATCCCTGGGGGTGTTCAAGGTTAGGTTGGATGGGGCTTTGGGCAGCCTGGTCTAGTGGGTGGCATCCCTGCCCATGGCAGGGGGGTTGGAACTAGGGGATCTTTAAGGTCCCTTCCAACCCAAGCCATTCTATGATTCTATGATTTTGTAAGTCAGTGCTTTAAGAGAAAGATTTTCCATAAGTTTCCTCGATATGCTGTTCCAGTGTAATGAGCTTTCCAAGTAGTTAGCACTTGCTAATATTCAGGCTCCATTTTTCTTTCCAAATCTGTATGCTGATAATCCTAGCTTTATGAATTACATCCCAAGCTTACTCAGAACTTCAGGGCTATTAACAGAGCTGGTCATAACGCAGAATACCCATCTGTGAAGCTTTTCCTCACTGTGGTATTTGTCTTTGTTCAGAGCTTGGAACTGTGGGGATTCTGAATATACCTTATTATATGTAACACAAAGTAAAATATTAAATTCACTGTATGTTATTTTGAAACATCTTATTTTTTTGTCTGCAAATCAAATGGTTTCCCCTTCATATTTTAATGAACAGTGTCATGCTCTGAATGAGAAAAGAAGGTAAGCACAGCATTCTATCGAGTAGTGCAATTATTTTCAGTATTGCTGTGTTAGTCTTGGAGTGTTTTCCTCTATATTGAAAACATTTGATTCTAGCACAGTATATGGTGCTTAATGAATGAAATATCATGAACAAGGTTCAGTTTCTTGAAAACAGTGTTTTCTGGGAGAAACCTGTCCCACAAGGTTTTGACCAAGACTTGTCACCACCAGAATTACAATCATTGAATCATTTAGGTTGGAAAAGACCTCTAAGATCATCAAGTGCAACCGTTAACCTAGCACTGCCAAGTCTACCACTAAACCACATCCCTAAGCACCACTACCTCCAGGGATGACGACTCAACCACTTCCCTGGGCAGCCCTTTCCAATGCTTGACCACCCTCGCCATGAAGAAATTCTTCCTGAAATCCAGTCTAAACCTTCCCTGGTGCAACCTGGGGCTATTGCCTTGTGTCCTGTTGCTTGTGAGGAGAGACTGACCCCCACCTTGCTACAACCTCCTTTCAGGCAGTTGTAGGCAGCGATAAGGTCTCCTCTGAGCCTCCTTTTCTCTAGGCTAACTTCAGCTCCCTCAGCTGCTCCTCATAAGACTTGTTCTCTAGACCCTTCACCAGCTTCGTTGCCTGTCTTTGGACACGCTCTAGCACCACAGTGTCTTTCTTGCAGTGAGGGGCCCAAAACTGAACACAGTATTTGAGGTGTGACCTCATCAGGGCTGAGTAGAAGGGGAAAATTAGGATCTGAATTAGGAATCAGATCTCTTCATGAAGCAAAACAAGTTTAACCTGGTAGGCCAGAGAAATGCTATCCAGGTTTCTTCACCAGAAATAGCAAATTTGAAGATACTTCAGAAGCAGTTTCTGCACATATTTTTCTATCTGTAGCTCTCAATCTGTAGCTAATCATAGCACAAAACTGAAGATAGCTCTAATTCCTCTCTGACTTATGCTGCTGTTAATTAGCAATAGCTTCACTGAAATCAATGCTGTTATAAATAGAAGTGATCGGTGAATGGAGGTCTGGGTCCTTGAAGCCAGAAGCTAAGTTCACTTACAAGGGTGCAATATATCCTGAGCAATGAATTAGTGAAGAAGGTAGATGGTGGGTTGGAGTGACAAAGGACACGCAGGCTGTGTGGAAGGCTGCTGGGGGTGATGGAGGTGTAACAGTTGGTCTCAGCTGAACTGAATATTCCATTACACTGAATTCCTATAGTTTATATATTCTAGAATGTTTATATAAATATATAATCTACTCTTCTCAGATATCTTGTGTTATATTGAAAGGACATAGTTCATCCGTTTTTAGTAAATTCCAGTAGGTTAAACAATCTGCTAGCATTGTCCCTAGACTGTCTGATTGCAATAAAAACCTGTTTGGTCCAGATGGGTGACCAAAGGGAGAATCATTTCTGGTTCAGCAGCTAACATATTAGTCAGCGTTTTGAAATCCAAGATGAAATATGGGATGTGCAGAATACCACCTATCTCTCATCTTTGCTTTCTGCTGTCTGAGAGACACCCACTGATAGCAGTTCAGGAGCTGTGCAATCTGCCTGTGAAGGGAGAGAAATAGCATCAGAATTCAAATACTAATACATAATCTTTAGCAGTTAAAAAATTGCAAAGAAAGTTATCAACATCTGGAGGTTTCCTTACTGACCTAATAATAATTCTGTAGTTATGTTCATGTTAAAGGGAGAAGGGAATACTCACAGTTGTTCCTTTGAGAAGAGAACCAAACCTGCCTCCAAATACATTCAGTGACTTTTTCACCACTGATGTCAATAAGATCAGGACTGACATCTATAATCATTTGTACGGAAAACATCTACCTGTGAGGCCAGATTGGTGTGATGTGTAATAAATTCCCTAAGTCCCCTTTTAATTAACGAGGAGTCCAACATTCATACAGAGATAATTGTGTGTAACACGTTATTTGTATTTCATTAAATTAGGCTGAGCCATTTTCATCTGAGAACAGGTTCCAAACATCTGCTTCTAGAAAGCATTATTACTGCTTGTTTGTACAGGACTAACCATGTGCCAGCTGCTTTACCAGCAGAGAGGAGCCAGGTCCTGGCTCCAAAATGTTTGCAAACTCAGAGGACCAAGGGGGATTAAGGTGGATGAGAGACAGCAGTGCCGTTGAGACAAAAAGCTTCCTGCGATCCCATCAGATCTCTGATTTGTGCAGTGATAGCAAAAAACGTCATTCGTTGAATATATACTATTTGTACACAGACTGAAGAATGCCAGAAGTATCCTCATCCAAATGTAGCTGCTTGAAAGAGAATCTAAGCACGTTGTTTGGTCTCCTCCTCTAATCACTGGAGAGAGAGAGGCACTTCCAGAGAATGATTCATCCTACCCTGAACTATTTAGGAAGAAGAATAAGTTCAGGATCCTTTTCTAGTCAATCTGGTGCTTCTCTCTCCATTATCATAGCAAGTTCCTGATGGCCAGTCTAGACTAGAGGCCTAATGTGTATACAGCTGGAGTTGGAGGAACCAAGTCCTGCCCCAAAGCCTAACCCTGTGAGCAGTCCTCCAGTACCTTTAGGAGATGAAGCAGCAAAATGGGCCCAAACTTCAGGAATTTAACCTACTTTGTACACAATAAAGTGGAATATAAAAGTTAGTAGAAGGCAACATGTTCTCTTAAAGATCTATTTTAGCCTCTAAAATGGTTGGAATGACTGTGATTCAACAGCCCTGTACAGGTGTAGGGGTTTGCTTCCTGGTGGCGAAGGGAAGGAGGGCCCAGATGTGGTAGCTGCTGCCAGCTGTGCTTGAAATGACTTTGCTGCTCCAAATCAGAGGCTGGAAGAGAGCGCACTGGGGAACAGCAGCAGATCCCAAGTCCCAGCACACTCCATGTGTACCACTGGGACTCTGCACACTGGCTGGATGCGTGCTCCACATGGTGCTGCTGTGCTCAGCATGACAGGAGAGGGATGTCCTGGAGCGGATTTCAACTTGCATCGTGCTTCCAGCAGTACAGGTTTCTGGAGCTTCCTATTTTCTCCGTGAGCAGCTGCCTCTGACACACTTAGCATGTGAGCTTCTCCTTGAGCGGGAACATGTAGTGGAGCTGTGCCTCTGGCACCCACTGGCACCCACGCGGAGGAAGCACAGCTCTCATTTCACTGCGACATATGGCAGAGAATATCATGCGGCAAGAACATTAAAATAAACACTTCGGGGACAAAACAGATATGAAAGAAACATGTTGGAATGCTGCCATACTCCAGTGTGAAAGAAGATTTTGGAAGTAACACAGAAGAGGCACCCAAAGCAAAAACATATCTGATGCACAGCCTGAGAAGGCAGACAGCCATTGCCACAGGGGCTGAGCCTGGGAAAAGCTCTTAGCAGAGCCAGGTGGACCTTATTGTTGTGCTCTGAATGGGCAATGTGATGTATGGACTCATTTGGACTCAGGTGCTGATGGTGTGTGCTTTTGTCAAGTGGTCAGATGACACCAAACTGGGGGACCTGTTGATATGCTGGCAGTTACGGATTTAATTCAAAGGGACCTAGCCAAGCTGGAGGAATGGGCTGACAGAAACTTCATGAAATTCAGTATTAAAAAATGCCATGTCCTGCTCCTGGGATGGAGGAGTCTTCTGCAACAACACAGTTACTGACCAGGGAGCAGCTTTGGGGGAAAGGCCCTGGGGGACCTGGTGGGCAGCGAGTGGGACATGGGCCAGCAGCGAGTCCTGGCAGCAATGATGGCCAATGGCAGCCTGGGCTTTGTGAACAGGGGGAGAGACAGAGATCGAGGGGATTCGTTATCTGCTCAGTACTAGTTAGACCACTTTTGCACAGCCAATACAGGACAGACACCAATAAACTGGATCAGGTTCAGAGGAGGGCCCTGAGATGGTAGGGGCTGAAGCACCTGCCCTGTGAGGAGAGGGCTTGTTCAATCTGGAGCCAAGATGGCACTGGGGGGACCTAAGAACAGCCCTCAGTGCTTCTGGGGAGGTCATCATGAAGATGGAGCTGGTCTGTCTGGAGTGGGGCTGGATGAGAGACAACAAGCATGAACTGAAACAGGAAAGTTCACCCTGGATGTAAAGAGACACTTTTTCCCCATGAGAAAAGCCAGGCAGAAGAACAAGTTGGCCAGAGAGGTGGTAGAGTCTCTGCCTTTGGAGGTTTGCAAGTTCCAGCTGGACGCAGCCCTGAGCAACCTGGTCTGACCCCAGAGCTGACCCTGCTGAGAGCAGGAGGTTGGACCAGAGACCTCCTGAGCTCCCCCCCAGCCTGAGCTACCCTGCAGTCCTGTGATCACACTCTGTCAGACGCGCTGGCCTTGAGTGACTGCTGAACACCAAGCCATGGTCCGTCCCCCATGACACACACCAGCTCCCCGCGTGCAGGCTGCCCATGGTGGACCAGGACAGCTACATGTGTCCTGAGACTCAGGAGGTTTGTGTGGGACGTCAGGGGAATGACACTGGCATGCACTGCAGGTATCTTCCTGTAAAGGGCAGGTTCCCAAGTAGAAGGTGACATTGGTTGGTCCGATTACATCTTTCAATATCTGAAGCAAAACTGAGTAAGATCAAATGCCATTAGTAGAAGCTGTTCTTCTGCCCACACTTGGAGAGAGAAGAACATTCTTACTTAAGAAGACTCTGAGTTCATCTATAACTTCAGATAAGTGACTAAAGCCACTCTTTTCATTAAGAATAATCGTGTTTGAGGAATTGTATGAACTTAAACATTTTGATGTTTGCTGCCTGGGGGCCTAATTCTTTTATAGACACCTCAGCTTTCTCCCTGTGAAGCTGCAGTGTCCTTTTGAGGTTCATTCCTGGTTAACACCACAGTTAGTGAGAGGGAAACCAAACCTTTCATATAAAAGTTTGCTAATCCTGCATTTCTAAAAATGCTGAGCACCACATTAGGGAAGCACAGAGACATGATCCAGATGAAGAACAACCATGAACATCTGCTGTTATTAGCCCATTAACACATCCCCTGCACTGACTGTGGCTGCCTGTAGCTACTCTTGTTCTGCAGATTGTCACAGGACATGCCAGCTGGGGCAATGCTCTCGTGCACTCAATTTTAACTGCATCCTGCGTTAATCCTTCCAGCAGGGCACCTCTCTTCTGAGAGGACAATTTCCCTCTTCTATCTTCAGTTTCCGTATCCGCGTCTGTAGGAAGCTTGGGGAAGGAGATTTAACCTTCAAAGGTTATCTCTGTGCAAGGAATGTATACACCTTTTTGGTAAAACATGAAAAGCTGGAGGGGCTTGAAGTTCCTTTTCAGGAACAGCTCAGTAATATTTTTTTTCTGCATTTGATTCAAATACAAAAGATTGTTTTTCGTACATCCTGTCTAATATATACCTTGACAGCTTTCTTGGAGTCTGTTGCTAGAACATACAGCAAGTATCAAACAGGTATCTGTGGGACAGGAGCAGCGGAGGACTAGCACGTAGTTTTTCAAAGTCTGGTTTTCTGCCAAGGATCAGTAATGCTGCAGCTTGAAGCCAGTGTGTTCACGGGGCTAATGGAAGAAGTAGCTGCACATTAGTGGCAGAAAGCATTTTGGAGTAGGAGCTCAAAACCAGGCTGCAGTTCAGTGTAACACTCAGAGAGAGGGTATAGATCTGGCTCACAAAGACCTTTAATTCTCGGGTCGATGTAGCCCTTACTTTCTACACGACTTCTAGATGTTGCTTTTCTCTGTGGGTAGTACCCGGAGGTGGGCACAGTCCTGGCTCGTGTGAGAGGGCTCAGCAGTCCATACTTTGCCATTGTGTCACGTGGCAGGAACAGGAGCCAGACCAGGCAGTGCTAGTGGAGGAGAGAAAAGTTGCATACTTTACAGAGGAGGAATTTGGTTCTTTTTGAATTTTTTATCCTGAATACTTAACATGTAATGGAAATCAATACTGCTACTTTGGTACAAAATTGAGCAGACCCAGCGCATTTTGAAGAGTAGCTATGACAACTGTTAGGGTGATGGTGAGTGATGGCAATTCTCCCATCATGCCAAATGAGACTGCCTAATTATTTTTTGTATGCCATATCTCTAACAATCATATTTTTTCTACTTGGATTCTAATACCTTTGGCCTTTTTTGTTTGTCTTTTTTTGTTTGTTTTGTTATGTTTTTCTACAGAGCCCAGCCCGGTAAATAACTAGTGCTCCAAGACCCTGGGATGAACTGGTGATTACTGTTTTGGCTGCTGTTACTTGGAATATCATCTCATATCTCATATGATCTCCTCTGAAATGAAAATTTGCCAGATTTTCACTTCAGGGACTATTAAAATATTTTATTTCAATACTATCACTTTGATTCCTTTTGGTTTTCCTTCATATTGCAATTCAATATTAAACACAGTGCATCTTATTAAACATTAAATGCTATGTACTGTATAACCCATTATTAGGTCACTATTTTATTATGGTAAACAAGCAAACTGAAATGCATCAAAACAACTCACTTGGAGGAAAAAATTTTGACACAGTCACAGTGGAGCGCTTGCCTTTGTCTAAATAAAACTTACAGCCAGTTTTCTGTTGAAAGTCTTCATGGGAATGGACACATTTCATTGAAATGCCCCACTTTCAGGTGCAGCTTTCAGCAGAAAACAATCAAAAAACAATCACAAATATTTTGAGCAGCTCCTTATGAAATATTAGAAGAACTTGCTGACATGTACAGTAGCTACCTAGGTTAAAAAGACAGATGCTACCCACCACTGAAAAGGTCGAGCCTTGTGCAGAACTGAAGAGACCACATACACTGTCCTAAAAGTGATGGGTTTGTCTAGTCCCATGATGGGAGATGGTTTTCTCTAGTTCAGCGGTGAAATATCAACAAAGCACTGTGCAAGTGGCAAAGGATGGGTTCATAGCCCAGATGGGTAGTTTCTCATCATGATGTCTTGAAATCCTGTGTGCAGGATGGGGAGCTGTTGGTGAGTCCAGGAGGGTCATGATCATACACTGAAAAGGCGAGAGAGGATGGTGAGGTGAGGCTGCAGACACCTGCATGCCCAGCACGACTTCCCTGCTTTATGGTCTTACAGCACAGCCTCAGCCTGTCCCTGTCCCCAGGGAGGAGCCCATGCCTGGTGCTGGGGCTGCCCCTGGCTGCTCCTCAGCCTGCCAGGCTCCTTGGTTGGTGGGGTGGGACAGGTCCGGGCTGCCTGACCTCCCCAGGGAGCCCCCACTGCTCCCAGGGCCCTGCAAAGAGCCACGGTCCGGGTTACAAAGATTTTGTGATCAGACCCACTTCCACACACATGCGCCTGAAATCCATCTTCTTTGTCCTGCTCAGTCCCAGAGGCAAACTCAAATCCACCCCAGACTGGCACAGAAATTAAATAGGAAGAGATGTTTGAAAAGATTCCAGTCTGGACTTAAATAAAATGTAAGGCATCAAATGGAATAAGGAATACTGGAGAAATCAAATCGGACTCCTGCTTGAAGGCAAAGCACGTCTGCCAGCTGAGGCTGGGGCTGGGATTTTCTCCGTGTGATGCAGCTTTGCACAGCAGTCCAGGTGCATTACATGGTGTGTTTTTAACTCCTCCGGATGGCAGAAGCAGGCGGCTGAACTAGATGAACCCCTGGTATTTTTTTTGGTAGAGCAATTTCCATGAAAGCATGTAATTTGAAAAACAATGCATTATCTCTTCAGGGCTCCCTAGTAAATAAAATCAATTGCTATTCATTACGTACTTCTGTATTTAGTTAAAAGGGTATTTTTTTCTAAAAGTATAAAAGAACAAATGCTAACAACTCTGTCTTCATGACTATCTCTGCTATAATAGATCTGTGATTAAGAGTTTGCTAAATTATTTTAATGTTTATTTGTGCTTTCTGTCAATCCCCTCTGGTCTGTACCTTCAGCCCATTCTTTTCTACATTCAAGCTAATCCTAGATGACCTAATTTACACACACAAATTCAGTTATTATTTCTGTTTTGGTGATGCACAATAGCATTTCTTTGGCTGAATAAATTGAATTCTGTGCCTTTGTAAATAATTGTTCACTGTGGAAGTTGCTTGGTGAAATTCTGAGACTAGATTGTAAATTTTATTTCTGGCCTGAAAATCAATAAAGCTCCTCATATGAAGCTGGCGTTTCATCATGTATTGCTGACCTTCCATCCTTGGTTCACGTTCTTGTAACAGTTGCTCTGCTGAATTATTCTGGATTTCCTCTGCCACCCAAATGTAGACTTAAAATTGAATTACATTGGTTCTCTCAAACCTCTTCATTTCTTATACCCTGTAATGGGGCACCAAGTCAGCCAAAACTCTCAGGTGAATGTGCATAGGCATTTTCCGTAAGGTAAGCATGGCATAGGATAAGATAGGACTTAGCAACTCAAATGACTAGCTGACGTCCCTATACGCAGATTTCCTTTTATTGTCTTCCACTTACACATATCTCTCTTTCTTCAGTGTTCCTCCATGATCTTTGCAAGTTTACCACATGCTAAGAGTCTAACCTTCTCTCTTTCCTTCTCCCGTCTGCAACCTGGCTACAGCCAGACTCTCTCACTTACTTGTTAAAAATACATGGGACTCTGCTTACCTGCGGGCTGACAGAAGGGTTTTCAGAGGAGGGTCCATTGTGCATCAAGCACCATATAGTACTAAAAAGTTGCAATAAAAAGTTGCAATGATTTAATCATACCGAATTTCAGTTCAGCAGTCTATCCCACCTACATGTTTTGGCACATTTATGTTCTTGGACTGGTTCCAGAGATCTTTGAAAATAATTTAAGATTTTTGATGGAATGTAGGCTATGGTTTAAGTACTGGCTTTCCAAATGACATTCAGAATGTGCTAATTGTCCATCTTTTTCTTGTCTGAGCAGAACAGAAGAAACATATCATTATCTTTGTAAGGTCTGATACGTACAAGTGTGCTCACTGAAAATGTTTCTACACCACCACTATGAAGCCTAGGAGCATTTGTTGAGAACTTGCATGATGAAAGGTAGGAACAGAATTTGTATTTGTCTGCTTTCCTTGGTAATTTTGGAACAAACCTCTTCAACTTTCCAGCTACACAACTTCTAGATGCTATAAAATTTATTATAAAACCAACTGATGCTGACACATTTTTCATTCAGCTCTTACAAGTAGAAAGGTTACATTTGCATGAAAGTACATTTGCATTTTTCTATTTACAGCATAAATACAACTATAGACAAAGCAGAGATAAAAATGCCTTGTTGGTTATTTACCTCTTCCATATGTGATAGGCGAGGCTTGAATAGAGTTGCTTTTAATGGGACTCTTAAAATTAAAGCTCTGTAGAATGCTTGAAAAACATAAAGGTAGATATGTAGAAACATGGGCTCGAACATACCTAACAACAATGTAAGAGTTTGAAGACACTTTTTTTTTTTTTTTTTTTTAATAATATTATTTACCTTTCTGTCTGCAGAATTCTGGATCTGACCCTTCCATCTCAGCACAGCAAAGCAATCGAGTCAGGGTATGAGATAGCTCCTCAAATCAGGGGTTAACCCTAGGTGAGCTGTGAGCATCTACCATCATTTACCCTCAAGGCCTTAGACATTGGGTCATGGCTGATGAGGTTGTTGCACTAATATACTTGGTCAGCTCCATGGGTTGCCAGCAAGTACAGAACTGGCTCCATATGTAGGGAACCATAATCTTCTACCAGTGAAGTCCCTTCTCCTTTCGTGCTCCAAGAAGACTGTAAGGCCTCTAAATGCTTCTCTGAGTGCCAAAGCTAGGACTGTAGTCTACCTAGGTTCCCTGTACAATCAGTAGAGAGGCTGAGGGCTCTGCTGAAGGCAGTTTGAATTCTAGATGAGCTGGGTTGGTTGGGTGCCTCAGGCAGATGGCATGAGTCTGGACCTGAACGCAGCCAGGAATCTGGCTCACTGCCTCGTATTCCTGCTCCCAGTTCCAGTGCTGGGTACGCTGTGCTGAAAGGCTGCACTCCCCTGGGGCACATTTGGAACAGCTGACCCCCAAGGCCCAGGTACTATTTCACTAGTTCTGTAAAGTGTTATGCTCATCTATAGGCCTTTGGGTATAAGGACGAACAACTAAACAGAAACAATGTTCTTACAGCTCAAGAAACCTGAACATTGGCATTTACATGAAGGTGTCTACATGTGTGCTAGGTGTCTAAGTTCTATTATAATCATTGGAGATCTAGCAAGGAATTCAATTCCCTCAACTTAGGTGCCTATTGGTGATTTAGGTGCCCTGGGGCATTCAAGAGAGCTGCATGAGGCTGTCAGACATTACAGAAGAGCTGTGAATGACCCTTGTCCTTCTGGGGTACCCAGTGCAGGTGGGATACTTAAGAGCAGCTCAAGATGCTTTTCTCTAGGCAACAGTCAAGCCCCTGGTCAATCCATTTAGTGGAATCCAGATAACCACGTAGGTACCTATCTATTTTATAATGAGCTGAATCTCTGTCTAGGCTCCTTGACTGACTTGATTGTATCTCCTCTGACAACAATGGGAGCAGAGATACCTAGTGCACATGTGAACATCTAAATTTAGCCAAGTTAGTCTGGGAGCTGAATCCTGCCTGAAGAGTTCAAAAGATATCTGTGCCAGAACTGGCTTACTGAAGTTTCCATAGTCAGGTTTCATCAGCTAAGGCTGGAATGTCTTTCTTTGATGTATGATTTTATCCAGAGCAACAGGTGAAAAACGTACTGTGGGTCTATACTAATTGCTGTTAATTCCTCATTTGTTCTCAGCTGGGATACAGCTGCTGCTGCTCATTCTGTATTCTGAGAATCCACAGATAATTGTTTTTCTTCCTTCCCTCTCCCTCCGTACACTGAGATCCCTCTCTCCAAACTTTTTTTTCCTCTCCTTTGGCTCTGTTACTCCCTCTCTCTTCCTCATATACATAAATGGATGGAAATTGTTTTAACTTGACACATATGTTAATAATTACCAGGTGCTCATATTGATTGGAAGATTGCTTACCACCCCTAGCAGAGTGGCATCCAACATTTTAAAATACCCTTGGGCTGCTGAGGGAAGATGTTGGCTGACAAAGAGTGGTTTTGCTAAAGAAAAGTGCACTGCAACATCTGACTGAGATCTGCAGAAACCATTAATCCACTGCCATTTTATTCTAAGCTTCTTATTTCAAAATACATGCTGTTCAGAGGAACACTAGGACAGATGGAGAAGAAAGGCTAGAAAAGCCTGGGGTATTTACTGTAGTGCTGTAGACACAGCCTCCTACCTGGTGATATTGCTGTCTCACTAAATGTATTTTTCAGCTTAGTGTTTGTTAAACAAAAACAGAGGCTCTTTTATTTAGCAGCTCATTCCATGGAGCTTTTTGTTCGCACGGCCTAAGGATGCTGTTGATGTCCTGGGCAGCATTTTCTCTGCCTCACAGGAAATTGCTCTAATGTAAAAGGCTAGGTACATGCTATTCCAGAGATTGTAATAGCTGCTGTGCTGGCTCACACAGGCACAGCACTATCACTGTAATGGTCTTGAAAGCTTCTTAATAGGTAATGCAGACCAAACTCAAATGTGTTAGATCCTCCTGCATTATCATTACAGAACACTCTTTGATGAGAAAGTTGGTTGCAACAAGTGAGAATGGGATCAAAATTCCACGTTCTGAGTATTTATGCTCCTCCAGGTTTATTTTGCCTTTATACAAAATAATTCCCCTTTGCATGTCACTGAGGCACATGAATATTGTGGGTTTCATTGAAGATTTATGAAGGCTTGTTTCATTTCTATATAACTTGATTTCTTCTCAGCTGCCAAAGTGAGGAGGGAATTGTGTTTGTGCACATACACTCTGCTCAGCATATGGTCCACAGCCAGGAGCAGATGACTCCTCCTAGCTGTTTTATCCTCCAGGACTGCTCCCAGGGATTATTCGGTCTCTTCAGAGGCTATTTCCCATAAAGCTCACCCACAAAGGAGGGAAAAGCCTGACT
The DNA here is from genome assembly GCA_013399115.1 of Anseranas semipalmata. Classification (NCBI taxonomy): domain Eukaryota; kingdom Metazoa; phylum Chordata; class Aves; order Anseriformes; family Anseranatidae; genus Anseranas; species Anseranas semipalmata. The sequence continues at coordinate 165,476 of VXAA01005004.1, read as the reverse complement.
ATTTGCAATGGACACAGCAGTAGATAGCAAGATTTTTTAAAAATATCCCTAATGTAACATGCAAATAGGTGCATGTAGGTACCCTCGGTTAGACTGGTGTGAATCTGCAGAAACTCTGTTGATGTCCATAGCATCTATTTTAACCTTACTCCTGTTTGGGGATGGCAGGAAGAATTGTGTGTTTGGCACTGGATTTATTACTTGAAATACAGGGTCCTTAGTCCACTGTGAGCAGTGGGAGTAGATTACCTTATTCCTCTCCTCCTTGGCTAATGTAATCCAGTTCTAATTTCTGTGAAAGGTGAGAACACGGGTCAGTTTTCCCATTCCTTTTCCAGTTTCTACCTCTTTTCCCAGTTCCCAATAACAGCTACCAGCGATGGCAGTTTCTCTGCTGCAAAACTGTAGCAGCTGAAGAACAAAGTGAGGCCATGACACAATTTCTCACCTGTTGCTGCCCGATTGTCGCATCATAGCAGGTTGCAGTCACCGCAGATTGGATTCAACGTGACGACTAAACCATGTTTTCTTCCCCTGTATCTTCCTTCTAAGATCTAGCACATGATCTAATTCATCATTTATAGGTTCAGCAAAACAAGCTTGCCCTTCTAATTTATAACACTTTTAACGGTCACCAGGGATTTGGTAAGTCCCCTGGCATCCCACATTCTGCAGCTGCCTATTATGACTAACTCAAGTTTGGTATGGCTCTTGCTGGCTTCCTTTGTGCATTACTTTGTTTAAATTGGAGAGTTATATTACTTCTTATTGGCATGAGTTTACATCTCCAGAACGCCATACGTTGGCTGAGACTAATCCAATTTATTCCTTGCTGACAGGAATATGGGAGGGACTGTCACTTGCTAGTCTCTGTATGAAATGTGATTTCATGCTGACTCTCCCCAAAAATGCAAAGCCAAGCAAGAGTGTTACAGAATGGAGATATTTTAAAGATCATGGAAGTTGGGAAAGTTTTGCATTTTGCTCAGCTTTTTTCAGATTTTGACAGTTTTGTTGTCTTTACAGTCTTAGCACAGCCTTATTGATTTATCATTCTTGTTAGATTTAATTTTCCATGATCTAACATTTGCAAGCTTGGAGAGCCAATATGCTTCGATAACTGTTTTAATTGAAGGAGATTCAGCTTGTTGTGAGACTGCAATAACCATTTTCCTCTATATTCCTGGATTAAAAATTGGGTCAGGCTGTAACTGAAAAGTTTAGCTTGAAATCTTCTCCTTCATCACCAGAGTACATGACATAGTAACACCCTTCTTAAGAAGGGGACTTTCTAGATGAGCATCTCTTGTGTGGTCCAAGACATGCATGATTCTCTTAGATGCCAGTTACATCATGAACTTAAATGGGAAAGGAGTATTTGAGGAGGTTTTCCAGACCAAATCAGAAATAAAACATAGATACCAGATTACAGAACCAATTTATTATGGAAGAAAACAATACTTTCTAATCTGCTACCAAGAAAATGACTTTAAAATTTAGTATTTTACAAGAAAAAAACCAACACAGTAAAATTTTGTTTTAGTTTTACTAAAATACTTAGCTAGTGTTCAAGTAAGGTAGTATACATTTAAAATACACATTTTCAGTACTTAAGAAGAAATGTGTGGATAACTTTATGATCCTGGTAGTTATCTGCACCAAATTCCCAACTATGTTGCTCCACTTTTTGTAATGCATACATCTCCTTCAATTTTACATTTGTATTATTATTGGCTGCATGTTAATTGCCACAAATTTATTTCTCTTATAATTGGTTATTTGAAAATCCAGGGGGTGTGACATCCCAACAGTTATAGGCCTTGCCTAAAACTGGTAGATACCTGGATTATGCTGTCAACTTTTATGTCTGGTTAACTGAGATAGCCATGTTTTTGGTACAGCATTTGTTGTTTTGCTGCAACCTCTCTCTCTCTCTCTCTCTCTCTCTTTTTTTTTTTTGTCATGATAATATGCTCCCACAGAAGTATTGATCTAATGGAGAAAATTTATTAAAACTGCACTTCTGTGAGGAGACAAGAAGGCTGTCCTCATTCACCAAATCCAAAATAGTTGCTACAATGTGTGGGCAGAAGGCCTGAAATACTCCTGCCTCGAGGGAGTGCTGTTATCAACAAACCTTCACCTCATATGACCAAGTTTTCATAACATGTAAAAACGGTATAAAAATAGTATTTCCCTTTTCCTACCTGCCGAAGCACAATTGTGCAAGGAAGTCTGAGGGGCTGTATCCCATGTGTAGCTGCTTTTGTTTTGCATCAAGCATGACATTGATTTCATTAACATCAGTACAAAACACATGGCAGAGCAAGAGATTAATGAATCACGGTATATTAAAGCATATGACAGAAAGGAATTCTTCAAATGAAATGCTCTCTTTCAGTATTTTCTTATCTTTCAGATACCCCAAATATAGTTTACTGCCATCTGAAAACCACATTTATTGAACAGTTGAGAAGAGAATGTCTGTCTACTGAGAAATACAGGGGGGATGTTTAACACTTAGTAACTGTGTAACCAGTAGTCAACTGAAATGGGATGGGAAGAGATGGGGGGGAAGAGTGCATCTGATTTTTACTTTTTTTTTTTTTTTTTTTTTCCACAAACGCTTGATGTTTTAAAATGTGTGACAAAATGCTACAGATCTGGAGTGGAATGCTGTCATGCAATTTCTGTATCAGACAAACAAATATTGATTCAAATGAATTTTTCCCTCAGTTCCATTTATATAGGTAATTCCAGACATTGATTAAAGACACTGTTCTTACTAGAAAGAATGGGATTCCACAAAGAGTGCTCTGTTGCTGTCAAAGTATTGAGTAGAGTAATGTAGGCAGGCCAAGTCCAGTTGTCTCCCCCATGGTGACTTCCTGGGTAGGCAGGGTCATTGCTGTCGCCTGGAGTTCAAAGCTCAGCTGTGGTTACAAATCCACATGCAGAAACAGAAAGCTGTGCAGGGACTGCCTAAGCAGCAGGAGGAGCATGGTCTCAGATTATAGACAGTAGAGGTGAGGTTGACCTATGTGGACACCTCCAGTGCAGGCATCTCTATCAGACCTGGTTATTCTCTGCTCTCTGTGTAGTCAGGGCAGACACACAGACATTTCTGAGCACTTCCTAAGAGAGTGAACTGAAGATCCAATGTGAATAAGGTGTCTCTCTGCCTTGCACCTGGTTAGCAATGGAGCTCTGATGGGAGCTCTCCTACTACATGCATCGAAAGCTAAGCTTGAGCACAGAAGAAACGCCACTATGTAAAATAGAAAATCAAATACCTTTAGGAAACCTATCTATATGTTTATTTCTCACTTATTTACAGTCTAAGGTGCAGGGGTCACTCTGTTAAGCTTTGTTGGACTATGTCTTGTCTGTGTTTTAAACGGAATTAATTCACGCTGCACCTACACTGTCAGTAACCTTGCTTCATGTTTCCCTCCAGAACTTTGCTCCTCTACTTGTCCAAAATGCCTACATGGTAACTCATGCCTGGAGTAATGAAATTATTCTCTGTGAGGGGAAATCAACACACAGTTGAATTGCAGGATAGCTGAGGTGGGAAGGCACCTCTGGAGATCACCTAGTACAACCCTCTGCTCAAACCAGGGCTGTCTATAACAGGTTGTCCAGGACCATGTCCAGTCCAGTTTTGAATATCTCCAGGATGGAGACTCCAGAACCTCTCTGGGCAACCAGTGCCAGTATTTGACCATCCTCACAGTAAAAAGCATTTTCTTATATTTAAACAGAATTTTGTGTATTTGAGTTTATGCCTATTGCCTCTTGTCCTGTCACTGAACACTGCTGAGGAGACTCTGGTTCCACCTTCTTTGCATCCTCCTGTTGGATATTTATACACACTCATAAGATCCTCCCTGAGCCTTTTCTTCTCCAGGCTGAACAGTCCTTGATCATCCACAGCAAGGTGGACAGCTCCTTGTCCACCAAGACCCCAAGGTCTTTCTCCACCAAGTTGGACCCTCAGTCAGTACTGATGCATGGAGTTATTGATCCCCAGGTGCAGAACTTTGCATCTTCCATTGTTGAACTTCATGAGATCACCCACTCACCCATTTCTCCAGCCTATCAAGGTCCCTTTGAATGGCAGCACACCCATCTGGTGCATGAACCACTCCTCTCAATTTCATATCATCTGCAAACTTGCTGAGGGTGCACTCTCGGCATCATCCAGGTCATTAATGAAAATAAACAATGTTGGCCCCAGTATCAGTCCCTGGTACTCACACTGCCACTTACTGGCCTTTAGCTGGACTTCATGCTGCTGATCACAAATCCTAGAATGCAGGAATCCAGCCAGTTTTCAATCCATTTCACAGTCCACTTGTATTGTCCATAATTCATCCATTTGTCTACAAGGATTTTATGGGAGATAGTACTGAATGCCTTGCTTAAGTCAAGATAAACAATATGCACCGCTCTCTCCTCTTCCACTGAGCCAGTCTACTTCTTGTGGAAGGATAGATGAAAACACTGTTTCCTGTGTTGTGGAGGTGCAGGCCCTCCTAGCGTTCCTTGCAAGTGTTGAGGGATGTGGACAGAGGCGGCTCAGTCGAAAGGGAATAGTGTGAATGGGAACTGAATAGTGTGAATGGGAACTATTCCAGACCAGTTCTCTCAGAGTCTTGGACACCAAAACCAGCACAGCCATAGCCTAAGAAGTGGGAAGCTCTGGATCTCCACCGGATTTTTGTGGATCTTGCCCTTATCATTAAGTGACTTATCTGCAAAATAGAGATACCAGAATTTCCTTGCTTTGTGGAAAAAGATTCATCAGTTATGTACCAGGCTTATGTTTCTATAATTCCTTCACCATCGGAAAAATTAAAAAGTGTATGTGTTTTTTTTGAAGAAAGTTGAAGCTTTTCAATTGTACATCTCCTAGATACCATGAGAAATGAGTAAGAACAAACCCAAATTATCTCACAAAGCTCTAAGGACAACTAAGTTCTCTTTGCAAAATAAGAGGGTGGGTTTTAATTTCCACATTTCTCTTCATTTCCTGGGCATTGTTGGAATAGATGTGAAAAAGCTTTTCACCCAGAGTTTCATGTTATGATAGAAAAGGATGTAGTGGTTCCTTTATTTTCCAGCATCTTACATGATTGTAAAATCACGTCTAAATTGAGAGAATATCTCAGTTTCTGAAAAAGGAAACTGGTGCAACTGCCAGCTTTTAATCCACCAGTGTAAGAAGCCAACAAAAGCTTTGCATAAAAATTCTTTTCATGTTTACATTTATTGAACTGAGTATATTCAACCACCAACATACCAGCTACTTCCCTAGAAGTCTGTATGAGAGGAAATCAATTTAATTGTATTAGGACCAGGCTGGATTTGCAATCTGAATAGCTTGGGTACCTGGAGACTAATTTTTCTCAAAACAGTTAATTTCACAATCATTTTTGAGATTCCATTTTGCATGTGGTTTGAGAGAGTATGTTAGAGTGTTTTGGAGCTTAGAGAACAATTACTTTTGACATGCTACAGAATGAATACTGTACCCATTGGAATATAAAATTATTCTGTTTGGAAGCATACTCGGCCCATGATTCATAAAAATACCAATATGTTACTATGTGTTATGTGAGGTTTGAAAATTACTGTTATATTGCCCCTACAATTTAAGGAATGTTTCTTGGTTTTAGAGTACAAATAAGAATTATGGAGCTTTAAAACAACAATTTTTCTGGTCTTGACAGTAGCCTTAGGAAGGCACAGTGACAAAGGTCAGAGCTTCTTGACCTTTATAAGCATTTTCAATTGTGATAGAGCCTGTGTGGTTGTTTTCAATTCAGAAGACGACAGGGTGTTCTCATTCACAAATTCCCCTCTGACTGGTGAATGCATTATTTGTACAAGCAAACCATGGCTTTCCAGTGTTTTCAGGCTAAAGCTAGATCTGCATAATGTTGTATAATGATCATGACTCTGTTTTGTACATTAAAAGTCTGAAAAATAAATTTCTATAAAATACAGAATCTACTGCAATTTATCTATAACTGTTTCCTGAAGTACTGCCAAAGATCACTTAAAAATGGACCAAATCCTGAAATCTTCCCTCTGTCTGAATTCATCCTATATTATATCTTCAATGAATTCGGTGTTATTATTTTCTTTTTTTTTCTTTTCTTCTTTTTTTTCTTTTCTTTCCTTTCCTTTTCTTTTTTTTTCTTTTTTCTTTTCTTTTTTTTTTTTTTTTTTTTTTTTTTTTTTTTTTTTTCCTTTCCTTTTCTTTTTTTTTTTTTTTTTTTTTTTTTTTTTTTTTTTTTTTTCAACAGGGTTTGGAGATTAGATTTGAGTTTGTCCAAAATAATGAAATCAAGAAATACAGTGCATTCATACATTTAAAGGACTTGTGGATGAAATCAGACCAATATTTCGAAGAAATTGTAAAGTTAGGGTTTCAGTTGTTTGAACCACCGAAATGGAAAGATTATAATAAAATACTTGGAGAAAACAATGGAAGAGGACTAAGTTGAAAATACTATTTTTGTAAGCCCTGGGCTTTTCCTGCCATGTGGTTGGGATTGATGGAGTACAAGACTTAAGCAAAGAAATCTAAGTAGCTCAGGATCTGACATGTGGATTAGGAAAAACATGAGGCTGGATGTAGACACATTAATAAGAAATTCACAGCATTAGGTACAGATAGGGACAGTCTGAGATAATGTAGTGTCCAAAACTTGGCACTTCTGAGGTTCTGGAATCACGTTTGCCTGGGAATTGTACCAGTTTGTGCTGCCAGAGGACCTTGTCCCTGTGGTGGGCGTTGTTGGAAGTCAGCAGGAATTTTTAGCAATATTTTCAGTAAGGAGACACCAAATATTGTTCAGTAGAAACTTACAGATTGTACACAGGACATTGGCAGGATTTAATCTGCTGCAGATAACTGCTTGCATTGCTGTAATGCTGTAACCAGTCTCTGGTTATTTGACTTCACTCTTGGCATACTGATGCACCTCCCAGTCACCAGGAATGACAAAACAGATCCCACATCCTCCTTCTGCAGTGGTACAAGCCTCTAACTGAGGAGGTGAAGGGGAGCTGCTGTTGCCTGTCAGAGAAAGCCTATGACACAGAGCCGAGCAGTGCTGACCTCATCCTGCGGACAGCAATGGTGCACACCAGATCACTGCGAGATACACCAGATCACTGCAAGATGCACCAGGTTATCGCAAGACTGCCTACCTTTGCTGGGATGGTCTCAAAGGGATTTGGTGAAGGTGGATGTTGCTGCTCCTGTGTGGTGCACAGACTGCAGAGCCATGCTATGAAGGAGAATGAAATAGTGAGCAGGTGGTCTGAAAGTGTGTCTCTTGGCTATCCCACCATCTCTGGAGACTTCAGGGATTGGATTTGAGAAAGCATTGCTTAATTAGCTCATCAGACTCGCTGAACCTGGAAGCAATTGGGTTTTAATTCACTTTTCATAATATGCTTTGTTTTTATGAACCTTGTGTGAAGCACTCTGTAAATAAATTATATTTGCCCTCTTTCTCCTCTTCTCTCCACACTGGGCTCATTTAATACTCACTTGACTTGTATCTGAGAAGCAAACAATTGCAAACCGGAAAGACCAGAGCTCTTTAGTTTTAACAAAGCCTTATTCTGGAGCTGCAAATGCAGTTTAGACTCAGCAAAATAACAAGCATAAACAACCTTTGGAGGCATTTTTATTAATATATGAAAAAGTTTTTTAAGTCATTACTTCCTGTCTGCATTAGTGTCTAAAGGCTGTCTAAATATATAAGGTTAACTCAATAATATAGCAGTCAGGTATTTAAGTGGGATTTGAGGTACATCTCCAGGGAGTAGTCAAATACTGTGCAGAGATGTCTCAGGTAATGATGGCTGAGATAGTTTGGTTGCTGAAAGCAAGAGAGCAACATAAGCACGGCTGTGCTGTTATATGACAAGGCTCCCTCACCCACCTCCTCCTCTGCCTGCTTGTGTTGTCTCTGACTGGGATTGTCACTGGCTGGGGAGATCCAGCCCCCTCCTTCCATGCCCAGAACCGTGGCCGAGCGGCCTGTGGTGGGCACAGGAGTGATTGCAGACCATGTCCTGCTCAGCCTCAGCAGCCCGGGCTGGAGCATGCTTACAGCAAACCTGGAGCCTCGGGGGAATGTGGCTGTTAAATTCTGTGGAAGTGAGCAGTGGTCTTCAGCGGCCCCAAACTCCGTCAGGTGCGGGAGTATTTCCAGCCTCAGCACAGGACAAACACCTTCTGAACTTCAAGGGTCTTCTCCAGGATAGGAGAGTACTAAAGCTCCAACGCAAAACATATTAATATAGGGGCAAAAAGGTTCCTTAGCTTCTTTTTGAACATCATGTTTTTGTCGGAAGTTTCCAAAGGAAATCAACCCAAGAGAGATACCAGGGATAGAAAGACTCATGTTGGGTGAAAAAAGCTGGACAAAGTTATCAGCGACTGAAAATAAGACCTCATAAAAGCAAATCTGAGGATATTTTTAGCTGCATGTGTTGCTATCTGTGCTGCGTGTCAAAACAAGAGCCTGTTTCATCCCTCCTGTGTTTCTGATGAGTTCATGTGTGGTGTATATGGCCCAGTTCTGCAGGCAGAGGGAAATGCAGCCGCTTGTGAGATGGTTGCAGCGCTGAGCACCGCAACATTTCTGATCAGGAAATGAAGATAGAAAAATTCATCAAGTGTATCTTTAGAGTAAATTTTAAGTAGGCAAAAGTTAAATATTCAGCTGGAATGTAATCAGGATTCCAGTCCTCTGCGTAAAACAAGTACAATCAACCTAAAATGCTGAAAGAGACTTTTTATTTCTCTTTTCATATTTTATTCAAAAATATTAAAGCATTTCAGAGAAAATAATTCAAGCTTGTAAAAATCTCTATTGAAAGAAAAGAAAATCTCATAACAGCTGTAGCTGAGACAATACTTTTGACTTACAACACTTCTGAGATAATTAAGCTCAATATTCAGACTGTGTACGCCTCCAGGCAAACACTTAATCATCTGCTTTTTTGTTGTTATTGTAAGGGCAGTTATTTATGGTAATTTGCCAGTGATGAGTGGAAAGCGATGCTGCTAATCTTCATCTTCCTTCCCTTTTCTGCTGGGCATGCTGAAATGCAGATAACACACTCTAGTATATTAATCGTGTGAAGGGATTTATGGTCACTGTTCTCACTGATGCCAATGGAGATAATGTACATCCACAAATCCTGCAAGCTTCCAGATGACAGCATGCTTACTAATAGCAGATCTGGCTAGATAATTGAGAAATATAAAATTATTGTCTTAATTTGCTACAGAGTGGAGGTTCCCTGGAGAATCCATGTGAGCTGAAGATGCCTTGGTAAGTATAAGCACATTATGGAGTATGGCAAGTGGTTTCTGTGCATGGTTCAAATTCAGTGGTTCAAATTCCACAATAGCAGGCCCTCTCCAATGAAAACCTAAAATCCCAACCTGACAAACCGTCCCAAAGGCCTTCTTTGTGAGGCAGGCAGCAGAGGAGCAGTGGGGACAGTCAGATTTCCCTGGCAGCAGGCCCAGCAGCTACCATCAGATTACAGCAGATCCTTGCCATGAGCTCATCCATGTGTAAGCTCACGCACACTTTTCCTACCCTGACAAGGATGCTCACATGAGGTAATGATTGGATTCTAATCTCAACAGTGATTAGAGTGATTGCCCTTGGATTCCAACTGAAGGAAGAGTAAAAAAGGGATGAAGATCGGCTAGACAATGCCAGGTGCAAGCAGAGCACTGACACCCTGCAGCCTTAGTCCTGAATCCTGGGGTGGAAAGGAGCTCTAATAGGATCAGATCCACTGCACACAAATTTTGTAGTTAATTTCACAAACTCATAGATGTGCTGGTGGGAAGGGACCACAGGAGGTCTCCAGTCCAGCCTCCCGCTCTAAGCAGTGCTATTAACAACAGTAGATCAAGTCACCTGGTGCTATCAACAATGCTAGGCCAAGGGAACTTTGGCTTTGCCTAGCGAAGTCAGGAAAACCTCCAAAGGCAGGGATTCCCAGTCTCCTGGTATCTGCTTCTACTAGTGCACCACTCTCCAGGTCAAGGATTTTTTCCTAATGGCCAGCCTGGACCTGCCAAGCTACAGTCTGTGGCCTTATCTCTCGTTAGATGTCTGCTACTACCAAGAAGAGTTTGTCCATCCTCTTTGCAACTGCCCCTTCAGGCAGTTGTAGGCTGCTGATAGAACCCTCATCTATCCTCCCCTCTACCAGACAAAGCAAGCCCTGAGTCCTCCTTGTAGGCCATGACCTCTAGCTCCCTTGACCATCTTGGCAGCACTCAAATGGGCCCCCTCCAGTTCTATACCCTTCTTTAACTGGGGGCCCAAACTTTGCCAAAGTGCAACAAGTCCATTACACCGGTTTTACTGTGCAGGAGCTACTGGCACGCTGGAGTCTGGTATGAGTGTTCATGCAGTACAAAATCCCATTTTATTGTGTCTGTGATGTAGAAGCACTCTGTGTACATGCATATCGATTGTGCATGGAGGCAGATAACTGGTTAGAGGCTCCTGTGTTAAGATGGTCCTGAAGCACAGTCTCTGCAGATGCCTGAGCCTCCAGAGCATCCTGGAGAATGGGAGTGGAGCTTGATTAAACAACAACCCATTGACTATAGATTACAAGTGGCATGCATGAGATGGCTGGATTGACGTGAAACCCACTGATCAACAGGCAGATAAGCAGATCAACAAATATCTTTGATTCAAGCACTAAATAATAACTTTATAGCAATCCTTTTTAATGTCTCTAAGCCTAACTAACATCTTAAGTATATAGCTTTTGATGCTAATTTGTCATTACAAAAAAGCTCTGATCCAGAGATGTCTTTAGAAAGAAAAGAATACTACTGAAATTGCAAAGAGGCCTGAAAGGAATTGTTCTAAAAGTATGTATTAATTAGCATTTCTGTATCAGTAATCCTTGAATATCCAGACCTTTGGAGCTCTGAAATGGCTTGCTAGAACTTTGACAGATGTGGTAAGAAGAAGTTACTCATCTCATCATTTGGTCCCAAGACAAAGTTCTTCAGTGCCGCTGAAAATGTAATTTTCTTGTCAAAAATAAAGAAATTTTCTTTGAGTTTTTTTTTTTTTTTTTGGCATAAGGAGTATTCCAGCTGGCAGCTTTCAGAAACTTTACATCTGAGGAAAAAAAAATGGAATAGGAAGGGAAAGCTGAAGCGTCTGATACTGTGTATGGTCTTTGCTTGTGGGCTTTATTTGGAGGATGATGGACTTCTCCCCCAACTCTATTGCACAGTTCATGTGCAAAACTCATACTAAAGATATTTTTTAAGGCCAGATGGGGCTAAGGACAGCTCTATACTTTTCCAGCAGCCCACCTGCATATATCCATCTCTCCACCTGGCAAAACACTACCGTGGGATACAAAAAAGCAGTCATGCACTGAGCTGTGTGATTCACGCTTTTTGTGTAATTCTATAATCTCTGTTACATATGATTCTTCCTCGTGATGCAAACCGTGGCCAGTGTCTGTATATGTGCCGCAGACAACTTCTGAGAGGAATTCATTTCCAGAAAAGTTAAAACCCCAAGAGCTGGCCAAATCTAAAGTTCATCATGTGAGCTCCCACCACAGTCAGAAATAGGCACTTTCTGAGGGTGAGTCACCCTCACTGTTTCGGAGGCTCGTGCCTGTGCCTTCCTGCTGACTCCCAGGGGAGCCTCACGAACTCTCCAAGGCTGACAGCTAACTGTGGTGGCTGCAGTTAGGTCCACTGGACCTCACTTATGGGGATTAATCTGAAACATCAGTCTCTCGTATATTGTGGCTGTTTCTCTGTACATTTTTTTCACAAAAAAAATCTGTTTTTTTTTTTGTTTTTTTTTTTTTTTTTGTTTTGTTTTCCTCTTATTCCTCCCACGTCCAGGCACAGGCTTAGTTTTGACTGGCTGGAAACTGGAGCCAAACAATTGAGGGTGACAATCAATAGGGATTATTTTTGAGGGTGCACTCATAAAACTGAATCACTAGAAAGAAAAAAATAGAGGCTGTAGACATTAAAATCCATGTTTATGGAATGTTTGCCAAAAAATAATTTATTAGACAAGTAACATTGGTCCACTTTTCCTGATAATTCTTTGTTTATATCATCCAACATTCCTTCACTTATGGTGGTGATATATCACTTATTTCTTTAGGACTATTCCAAAAAATAAGAAGACCATACTAAGTACTAACAGGACCTCTGGGACACAAAACACTGTCTAAATACTTTGAATTCATTCTCCTTTAAAAACATAAAATAACTCATGAACTAATCAGATTCTTCATTGAAAACCCGCCTGTAAACCATACTTATTTTTGAATCCAGTTTCTCAAAATGTCCTCCTCATTAGATCAACCATTTTCAGTGTCTCCTTTCTAATCTTAGTGATGCAGCAACAAATCAAGCACAGTAATTTTATTTCTAAGATGCAGTAAAAAAAAAAACTTGAATATTAAGACTATAAACATACATCTTCACGTGTGTTTTGTTACCTGTGCACGTTTGCAATAGGTAAAGTGATACAGTTAAAGAGCATTAATAAGAGAAGAAAACCCCTCAATATCATTCACACATCTGGAGAACCAATTATTCTTTTGACCAATGATGTCATCTTTCTAGCACAAAGTGTTGAGGGGCGCCTAGGGATAAAACAATAATTTATCTCGTAATCTTTATAATTTTTCAGTGTTCTGGTTTGTAAGATTTGTAATTGTTTTTACTGTACATGTGCCTGAAACAGATGCAAAAACACATTTTAGAGAAGAAAAATAGCAAACACTCTTGATATTTCATGGGTCTCAGGTGGAAGCAATTGAGTAGCTGTGCCTGTGCCCCAGTGGGGACTGTGCCTGGGCAGGATGGTCCCAGCTGCTCCGGCAGGGCTCCATGAGCGAGCGGACCACTTTGCATGTGTCCCAATGAGTCAGGGAGCAGAACTGAGTCTACATTGCTAGTGGAAGCGTAACATGCCATTCAGTGAGGATGTAGCATGGGATTATAGAAGGTGTGAGGCCTGTAGAGTGTAACATGATTATCAGAAAAGAAATGTCTTTTCTGTCCTGCTTGCTGTCTGCACCTAGATCCACCAGCATGCATCACCACGCAAAATGATAATAAAGCCATCCAGCAAAAGCCCTGTGTGGCTCAACAGAAGCGGTAAGAAGACTATGAAAGTGAAAAGACTATAATTTACAGCATGTAAAGATTACCCAACTGTGAGAACAGAGCACCCATAAAATGTGGCAGGTCAAGTGTGAACAGGAAAATAAGAGAGCTAAAGAAGAATTGAAGTGTGCCTTGCAAAGCAGGATAACAAGAATTATTTAAATATCTCAAAAGCAGGAATCCAGTAAGGAAACTGGTAGTACTGCTTGATCAACAAAGTCTAAAAGGGACACTCAGAGATGATGAAGCCAGAGTAGAGAAACTCAGTGAATTCTGAGTGCGTCAGTCTTCACCGTAGGGAGATTCTTTGGCAAATAGGTCAGATGACCTAGATCAGGTTGAGATGAAAACAGAGAGTATTAACCCAAACAGGTAAGCTAGACAATAACAAGGCAAAAGGACTGGATGATGTTGATTTGAGAGTGCTGAAGAGCTCCTATAAGAAATTAGGGGGCTATGGGCCATGGTTTCTGAGTTGTCATTACAAACAACTATTGCGCCAGAGGTCTTGTGGATTTCAAGTAAAGCCCTATCCACAAAAGGGCTCTGAAAGGGGGACTATCAGTCAGTGACTCTGACTTCCATCCCTGGCAAGATGGCAAATTATAATGCAGAACAGTAGCGTTGAACACACGGACTAGCATTATCTCTTGGGACACAGTCAACACAGCCTCTGTGATTCTGTGTCTCTGAGATGATGGTGCTCTGGAAGGGTAGTAGGAAGCGTGTGCATTCGGAGTGTACTCATACTTGAGTGTAGCAAATGTGGATTTGCAAAAGGCTTCTCAGGAAGTTCCACACAGAAGGTTGTGAATGAAGTTATGTTGCTATGGGACTGGGGGAAAGGTCCTTTTTTGGACTGAAAACTGGCTGAAGGATAGGAATTAAACAGTAAGGCCTAGGGGTCACTTTTCAGGATGGAGAAAATCCACACTGGGTCCTCCAGCGATCACAGCTGGGACAAGTTTTATTCTGCAGTTTCACCTGCAACCGACTGAAAGAAATATGCAGAGGAATGTCCAAGTTTGCAGAAGATATGAAAGCCTTTTGAGTAGTTGAATGAAAAGCTGATGGTGAAGAATTCCAAAAGGACCTCAAAAAACTGAGCAAACAAAAACATGGCAGGAGACTTTTGGTGTAGATAAATGTAGAGTAATATACCTAAGGAGAAACAATCTAAACGTGCCCATACAATGCTGGACTTGGAAATAGTGGTTACAAGGTAGGCAAAGAGTTCTCCAAAATTGTTGGCTCACTGGCTCAGTGTTTAGTGGCACCCAGCAAAACCCAACAGCTTGCTGGGCATCATCAGGAAGAGTACTGAAAAAAAGATACCACTCTGTCACTATGCACGACATGCAGTTTTGCATTTTGCCTTGATGAACCCATTGTGAAAAACACCTGTGGTTCTGGTCTCTGCATCCGACGAAGGACACAATGGGGTTAGAAAAAATACAGGGAAGGGCAACTAAAACAACCAAAGCAGCAAGAGAGACCAAAAGGTGGGGCCTGTTCAATTTGGAGAGATGCAGCTGAGAAGAGATATGATCAGGGTAGAGTATCAGAAAGGGAGTGGATAAGAATAATTTATTCAGTTCCACAAGTACTCAGGGAGGTCATTGAAACTAGTAGGAAAATGGTTTAAAACAGATCTTTTTTAGATTCTAAATATCAAGATTTTAAAAACCAGAAAGTAGTGATTTTTTTTACCTTGGTGTCCCAGGACCTACATAACAAGAGCAGATTCAAATAGGAGTTAGGCAGATGCGTAGATAACAGTTCCAGAACAAGTACTAGATTAAGAACTGATAGCAGACATTGGCAAAACATGATGGGAAAGGACAGAAAGTGGCCGTGATTCTGTGCTCCTGAAATAGCTTCTCCTATTGCCATTATTGTGGCCAGGCACCGTTCTTATATATGTCCCTGTATAAAATATAAGTATTTTATTTATTAAGATTTACTCTCACTATAAAACCCTTAACAACATTCATCATCCCTAGAAAAGTCAGAGTTCTGAAAGAGTGCTGGGGCTCTCATCCTGGGCACCCGTCTGTGTAGAGCACTTCCAGGCACATCGTGACTAGAAGATCCGGCTTGCCACTGGGAAGTGTATGGGACAAGTGTAAGCCAGAGAAGTCATTCCTGCTGCCTGGCCCTCTACTCTGGGCTGTGAGCTGGCAGATCCTGTGTTAGCTGCCCTTCTGCCTTGCTCTCCCCTTGTTCATCCTCTCCACCTCAATGGACACTTTTCAAGGCATGATTTGCTTTCATCTGTACAAGTCCCAAAGCCAACCTGGCACCTACCTCCCACAAACTTACCTGCTATGTGTTCCAAATTCCATGGTTGATATTTGTTTCTATTTGTTTGATAGGTACATTTGAAAATACATTTTGGAGTTAAAGATTTTTTTTTCCATTTCTTGTTCCCACAAGATTTCTTACATCCCAGGTGTTCTCTGATTTCTACTGGAAGAGAGATTAACACTTGGACTAACTGCTGGATGGTGTCATGGTGTAATGATGTTGAGACCAGATGTTATTTGCACAGACTCATGCAGTTTTAATGTTGTATATGTAGTATTACTTATGAAAGTTGTTCATATAAGCATTTCCCATTCTTCCCTACTCAGCCCTGACTGTCAATCAGCTCTGCTGGAAACCTTTAACTGTTGTGATTAAATGATTTTCAAATAAAAAAAAAATCCAGGCACAAGTGGCTTGATCTGAGTTCTTCCATAGTGTCTGAGTATGTGTTTCTGTGTGTCAGACTGTTTAGTGCTATGCATATACATTTGTTGGGCAAAATGGGGTCACATGGATTGACAGGAGATAAAAATGTGCCTCTGAATATGCAGATTTTATTTATATGACAGCAGTTTCCAATTTTTTTTTCTTTCAGACCTTGATCTGAGGCTTGTTAAATTGCTGTTAAAAAGTACTACATGGCATATATAATCCTTATGGTTCTGTGTTCAGGATGCTTTTATGTTGAAGAAGGAGAAGGAAAAAGAAATGATGGCATTCTGTTAAAATGAGCTGCTTATTTACTATAAACCTCCACACACTGTTGGGAAATTTGACAAAAATCCCTGGAAGCAGAAAACTGCTAGGGACTCTGAAAAGGCTGGAATATGTCTGTCCTCATAGGAGACACCCCTCTTGTCTAGAAGGCTCCTAAAATCCTGACAGGACACAATCCTGAAAGGACTGTGCTTGACAGCTGCTATCTGGGAGGCTGAGAGAGCTGGGGAAGGTTTGCTGGGTTAGAAGGCGTAGCAACAGTGTTAATGCCGAGCCTGGCTTACCTTCACAGCAACAGAGGCCATTCGTAAAATCACACTGTTAGCGCCAGCATACAGACAATTTAGGGGAATCTAAATATCCTGGGACAAAAAAACAAACAAACAAACAAAAAAAAAACAAAAAAACCAAACAACTTTAAATTCTGTTCAGAAGCAGTTATTCCTCTGCCAATGAGAAGGATGGAGTTTGCTGTCTTTGAGAGGGAAACTGTGATGAAGGGCCTTGTGGGACCATGTCTTCATCTTCACGAGGATTTCATGAGAGCCTGCTGATTCTAACAGAGGCTCCAGAAATGCTGACTGAAGCAGATCTCTGCACCCTGCTTGGACCCATATGGTTCCTGAGCAACTATGGCTCAGAGATCACAACAAGCCCCTGAGGGTTCAGAGCCTCTCCCTAAATATCTGGAGGCAGACTGTCTTTGGGCTGCTGAGGTGCTTGTGAAAAATGTGTAGAGCTGATCCTGCCAGGCACTGAACACTGTAGATGGAGCCAGCAATGAATTTAAGCACAGAACTGATTCATTAGAAAATTATTTGAGTGTTTAAACCCACAATCAGATCCCTTTCTGGCCTAAGCCGATATGCCCTGACTTTGGCATTCTCCATCCCAAGATCTTACAAGAAGTACCAGTGCCCCCAACAAAAAGTGTTTTTGTTGTTCCAGCATATATGGGGGAGATTTTGTAAGAGATGCGAGGGAATCAGAGGAATTGGTGTGGGTCAGAGGGACTTGAATTCAGGGTGCTAAGCCAGGGAGGGATTGAATTGAGGCCCCTGTCTTCTCAAGAGAGATCAAATTGCTGGGCTGTAATCACCTTACTAAGGGCATCTTCCAGAGCCAGCTGCCCAGGAGAAAGTAGCTTGTCGTTTAGGCACTCAGCGCAGGGGCAGGTCCCAGGGGCATAGGACTGTTTTCTCTGATCACTTGTTACGGCCTGTGCACCTTACTTGAGGAGAAGGTGCCAAAGTGCTATCCTGGATTTCATTCATCTGCTTCCATGTCTAGGATGAACAACCACACAATCATAGAATCATTTAGGTGAGAAAAGACCTTCAAGATCATCAAATCCAACCATCAACCTGGCCTACTGAGCCTTATCACTAAACCATGGCCCTTAATGCCATGTCCACACAACTCTTAAATACCTCCAGGGATGGGGACTCTACCACTTCCCTGGGCAGCCTGTCCCAACGCTTGACTACCTTCTCTGTGAAAAAATTCTTCCTAATATCCGATCTAAACTTCCCTTGGTACAACTTGAGCCCGTTCCCTCGTGTCCTATCACTTGTCACCTAGAAAAGAGACCAACACTCCCTTTGCTGCAACCTCCTTTCAGGTAGTTGTGGAGAGCCATGAGGTCTCCCCTCAGCCTGCTCCAGACTAAACAGCCCCAATTCCCTTAGTTGGTCCTCATGTCTTCTTTCCTNGCTTGACTACCTTCTCTGTGAAAAAATTCTTCCTAATATCCGATCTAAACTTCCCTTGGTACAACTTGAGCCCGTTCCCTCGTGTCCTATCACTTGTCACCTAGAAAAGAGACCAACACTCCCTTTGCTGCAACCTCCTTTCAGGTAGTTGTGGAGAGCCATGAGGTCTCCCCTCAGCCTGCTCCAGACTAAACAGCCCCAATTCCCTTAGTCGGTCCTCATGTCTTCTTTCCTAGTCCTTTTACCAGCTTTGTTGCTTTTCACTGCACATGCTCGAGCAACTCAATATTCTTCTTGTAGTGAGTCATCTCTGCAAGTCGTCTTCTGAACAGCTTTCATCTGGCCTTTTTCTGGCACCAGCAGTAGTATCAGTTCTCATGGTACATTGAAGTCCTCTGCCTATCTGCTAGGACGTTTTCCCTCTGTCACAAAAGTACTGACCCACCCTATCTGGGAGAATGGCCTCTCTGAGAGCGGCATGTCCTCAGCGACAGGTTCACCTCAAGCTGGGGCAGGATCAGCCCCCGCCAGCTGCCCCGACATCTGCCAGAGGCAGGAGCTGGATGTGGCCCAAGCAGGCCTCTCCCCGCCCTCCCTCGCATCCTGTGCCAAGGAGGCAAGCGCCACATCCCTGCCAGGGTTGTGTCAGCCTCCCAAACCGCCATCCATCCCACTTCAACTCCTTTCAACCTGCTGTCCTAAAAGTTTAACAAAGGTAATGACAGTCTTCTGCCTCAGGCCATCCCTGTAAATCAAGAAAGAGTGCTCTGATGTTCTAAATCGTGTCGTAAATTGCCTACATATCTCTCAGGTTTTGTTAGTTTATTTGTTTCACTTTTCCTCTGCAGCTATCAGCTGGTGCCAGGCAAGGGAGACCAGATCAGACCAGTCTGACCAAGGATTTGAGCCAGCATGGCAAATCTGGAACAATTTCTCTTTTTTGTAGTGCAGCAGCAGCAAGTTAGCATTCGAGCCAGCACTTCGTAGTCCCTTGTGACTATCACAGATATAAAAATCATGTGATGTTGCTTGGTAACACTCAAATACGAGTACTGTACATGTCCCACAGACTGCACTGTATTTAATCAAAAATAACAAATTCTATATAAATATGCCAAATTCAGGGGCATCTGCTATTAATTGAAAAGAGTAAGGATAATAGTACTGCTCATGAATCTGAAATTCTCTACATGTTAAACAGGAATTGCTGAAAACGTAGCACTTACTATATAAACTGTAAAAGTGGGGAAAAATATGGTTTGTTGGCCATTGATAAATCAAAGAAGTTAAACCTATGGAGTAAAACCAAGACAGAGTGAAAGCAGTTTGTCAGAATCAAGCAAAACAGCATCCAAATTAATCCAGGCAAGATCCAGAGTCGGGCTATAGCCCCAGATCAAAACATTCCTCTGCACATAAACATCCTGCCATGGGGGCTGATCAACATCTCACGTTAGTAATACAATATTCCCCGAGAAGGGCTTTCAAGGCACACGTCAGTACAAAAGACGTGAAGTTCAAAGCCAACAATAAGAAAACAATTAGAAACAGACATCTCCTACCCAAGGACTCCACCAAGAATGGCAAGCTTTTTTATTAGCACAATAATCTCTGCAGTGGCAAGGAGAGCTCTAAGAAAAGTCAGAGAAGAGACAAAGTAGTTGACAAAAATTAAAATAACAACAAACTAGCGGACAATGTTTTATATGTGCATAGTGTGAAACAAAAAACGGAGAAAGGATAACACAGCAGTAAATAAAATGATTCAGACTTTAAAACCCATAAAAATGGGCTTCAGTTTATCTTACATATTTTTATATTGTTCTGTCCCCCAAACTGGAACTCTTCATGGCCTTTAATGTATTTATGAACATGAAACCTTCCTGATAAAGGGATTATTCCCATTTCACATGCAGGGAAATGAGATCTTACATAGGTATCCTGTAAGGAAGCAGAGTCAAATGTGTTCTTGTCAGTGTGGGGCCAGCCTTGGACCACACTTCCTTTCTTACTGTAGTTTTTCTCTAATCTCATATCATCACACAATATATATGTTCTGGTAGATAAAACGGAAGAGTAATGCGGTCCTAATCCATTAGAAAAACCTGTGTCTTTCTGCTGTCTAGATTTTTCCAGCACAAGTTAGATAATACATCTCATAGGTACTGTGATAGCACTAATCACAAAAACGTTAAAATAAACAGTACTTTTAATGTTAAAATAAAACTATGCAGTAGCTGTGCTGTTGGACCATGTTCTTCCCTCTTCCCTCTTTCTGTGTTCTGATGACAGCTCTGTCGAGAGAAGGGCTTTATTACATGACCACGGAAGCGCACCCATCGCTGCTGTTGCTGCAGGTGCTGCAGGTCACAGGAATCAGCTCATCTTTTCCAGTATTTACTGTTCTGGTGATTTTGTTCCTTGGCAAAAGTAATCTTGGTGAATTGACCCTGAGGAACCACCAAAGATGGATGTTTGCTTAGAGGTTTCTGAGCAGTAATACAATCCAGGAGGAGACATGAGGCCACTGAAGATGCCTTCACCACAGGTGAGACCTTGCTGGCAGGGAGGCCAACAGACAGCAGTTGCAGCAGAACACACTTGCCCCATCTGAGAAGCAGCTGGGATCTCCCTGACTATAGTTTTTTGCTGAAATGTAGTATACACATCACTTTTTTTAAACAGAGATAGCAATTACACAGGGAGGTTTATCTGGGAATCATCAATCATCACCAAATGCTTGATGTCATTCATATCAGCACTTCAGTGTGCTGTGTCATAATAACGCCAGAAAACTTTGGCTAAGATCTAATAGCAGATTTGTACCATTCATAATTATTTCTTCAGGTGTATAGAACAAAACAAAGATGAGCTAGAGGAGGAGGCATTTACATTAGAGGAGTGAATCCCTGCAGCATTTTCCCTGCATGAATGCTGCCTGTCGATGATGGCCAAGGTTACCTGCCCTCTCCTCTCCTGTGTTCAGCAGCCTGAGAGGCACTTCAGCAAGAAAAGGAAAGAAGGGGTGCAGGAGGACCACGCTGCCCTTCTCATCACACAGTGTAATCTTTTTCTTAATTTATTTTGAGAAAACATAAATTTCCCCAGGGTGGGCTGTTGGCGTGAGCACAGAGCTAGCTGCAGAGTGCAGCCTTTAGTTTGGGGAGGGGGTTGTAGAAAGGTTGCCTTGGGGTAAAATCAACTTCCCCCTCTTGAATTGCTCAAATTTTGGCAGCCCCTAGGAACATAAACCAAGTAATTTTGTAACTGTGCCTTATTAAAAACAAGTTATAGAGAAAAAAAATAAAGTTTAAAAAATTGATAGGAGTGGTGATGAATTCCAGACCTGGTTCTGAGCTGCAGGTGGTTAACAGGAACCTTCCGAGGAGCTGCAGTCGCAAAGGTACCTGAGGGATGGTCTCTGCAGTCGTATCGGCTAGCAATAATTTCTCCAGCAATTCTCTGAGGTTGTGAAATAAATACAGGCTCCAATAAAATAGATGGTGCTTGTATTTAATGATGGCTGTGCTCAGAAAGTTTGCACTGTGTCAAGAGGGCCGTAAGGTGAAGAAAGAAAGGGAAATGTAACCTGGAGAATATTATGCAGCTATGAAGCTACATTTGGATCGATTAAATGGATGAGGAGAGAAAAAAATCAATGCAGGCCCTCTGCTTGGGGATATGACTGTGAATGTGTTACTCTTAAACCCTCTGAAGACACGTGCCAAGCAAGTGCCCACATGGGCATTTCCATCTTTCACTGACTGCCCTCATCTTTTTGATGAGCCCATTCAATTAACTCATTTGCTATTAAGGCAAGATTTTTCCAGAGACCCAGTGTCCAAGGAACTCAGCCTGCTGTAGCTTCAAAGCACAAAGCACGGGCTTTAGCACTGGCTGTAAATTCTGGCTCTCTTTCCATGGTTACCTGAGATGCTGTTTTCAGCACAGAGGTTGGATGCTTCACCTGCTCCTCTGTGAAGGAGGAGCCTATGAAAGGGACAGTGAATTTGGAACATTGTGAATGAAGCATGTTTAGATAATTTTGCTAACCAGCATTATCCCTTTATGACACAAATGTTTAGACAAAGTCTGGTCTCCTAAATGTTACTGCTGTTAAGAGGAAAAAATGATCCTATCGTGAGGTTTAACGCTGAACCATTGTTTCCTTATTGAGAGTAATGAAACTCTATTTCTCTGAACATAGAATATATCAAATAGCAATTAGCCATTTCTTTGTTCTGAGTTTCAATCCTCTGCCTGTCAACCCTCTGCCTTGAAGATTTCCTTTTTAGCTTGTTCTGGGACCTACAACCTTCCACCTTTCCTTCACATTGACATAAACCTTCAGGAAAAACAGCCAGTGACATTTCTTCATTAACATGTCATTTTGTGTTAGAGAGTTGTGCTGGAGAAGCCACTGTTATTTCAGCCACAAGAGTTTATAATGGAGCGTAACTGTTTCTTGGCAGTCTTACATGTCAGTGTCAGCAGTTTATACCCCATCCATAACAATGATTCACTGGAAATTACTGAAATAACTGTAATGAGTTAGCCATGAACTTTGTTGTTAGACAAGACGGATGTGCAAGGACACTAATCCCAGAAGAAGCACCTTAGCAATCACAGAAGTCAAACACTCCAACACAAATGACAGCAATACCTGTGAAAACAAAAACAGTAAAATACTTTGGGAGTCTGCTCAAGATGAGCCCAGTTCCAAGCCCCACTGCCCACCGGCTTCTGAGCAATAGATTTCAACTGGGATGAAGGTTCAGGTGTTACAAGTTATTCCTCTTTTTTTTTTTTCATGCCAGTGTATAATGAAATCTTGAAAAGTGGGACAGTGCTAATTTTGTTGGTTTCTACACTAGAACTTTGCCCAAATACAGTCCACTTCATTTTTAACTTATTTTCATTATTCTGTAGTTATTTTGCCAGTGACATTCATTTGTCTTCTAATTTCTCTCCCTTCTCCTATTACAGGAACATACTGTCATGTTGTTATAGAACTGCTCCAGAGTGTTGGGCTCATGGTAGAAAATAAAATTGAAGCATTAGCCTTCTTCCCTGTGCCCTCTATTTTTCATCAGAGACAAATTAAACTCTGTAAGAAAAAAAAAAAAAAACATGCATTTTTTCAGAGCTGTTTTTGGATGCTGTGACTTGTTCAATGTTTTCAATTGGAAAAATGGTTCTTTAAGAGAAGTCAAAGTCCATTTGCGTGATTTGGGATTTTGAATGGATTCTCTGAGGGAACTGCTATGAATCACAGTGCCTTTGCTGTTGCTTGGGGAAGCAGCAGGTCCTCCAGCCAGGAGAACACCAAATGAGACATGCTGCCCGGGACTGACAAAGTGCTGTGTGGCTCCTGGAGAGCCGCTGCAGGCTGCCTGGGGCTGTAACTCTTTATTTCAGCTATAACAGATGAAATGTAAAGGCAAGGTAGCCCTTATAACTCGGGTCTGGTTTATTCATTTGATGCTAAACTGCTCTGAAGGGTCAGTGAGTTATTGCTATGTAGAGCAGAGGAGGTCAGCGCGAAGGTCATGCCTGGTTCACACAGCTGTGTGATGAGGCTCATTGGGACCCACCAGAGACACAGGATCACACATGCATTGCTGAAGCATCGGCACAACATGTGCCTACCAAGGGCATCGCCATCTCGGTGGAGTGCTGGCTGTTGGGCCAACGATGTTCACATGCTGCTGGAAATTTAAAAGCAGATCATGCCCAAGGCAAGGTTCACCCCTGCGACAGAACATCAGAAAGAGTCTGGGATTTGCAATAAACAAAGACAGAGCTGTTGACTGGAAAAGCTTGTACTGTGCAGAACTGTTCCAAGCCTTTGGAGCAAGCCCTATTCCAGGGTCCCACCAGGCCACTCACAAATGCTGGTGCCCGTGGGAGCATGGCTTTCCCCTGCCCACATGGACACCTGTGCAGCAGAGAGGAGCTCACTAGAGGCTACCCTTAAAGCAGTGACTGGAAAGTGGAGACAGGAAAAAGTACCTGGGAGAAGATGCAGGAAGGAAAACAGGGTTGCTCACATGAAGAAGAAATGGTCTGGAGACAAAAGCATGAAGATGAGAGGGAACTGGAAAGACAGAAAGTGCAAGTCTGCTATAGGAAGTGATGGAGAGCTGAGGAAGGGCACAGAAAGGCTGAATATCTTCGTAATGCATGATAGCAAAGAAAGCCTAGCTATGTCTCTCCTAGTAAGTTAAACAAGCCAGGGAACATCCCTGAGTGCTGCAACTTGACTGTCCATACTATCCCTAGCTATTTGTCGAGGATAGCTTCCAAATGGCTGCAGTTCTGGAGGCAAAGAGGTCTACCTGTAGGCCACTGGGCCAGCTGGCCTTGCCTCTAGAGGGCAATCCCAGGAACTTTTAATTGACCAGTACAGAAAACAGCTCTTTCGTACATGATTTGTAGATCAGTGCCATCTCAAGGTCATCTCAAGAGGTCCTAGGCAAGACTGAAGTGCCTGCAGACGAGTAATGTGTTGTCCTGCTTCACTAGACAGACAATGTAGAGTTTAGTCTCATGGCTTATATGATGTGATGTTTAGGCTCATGGCTCATGGGCTGGGTCGATCTCTGTAGTGTGAAGCAAGGTCTCATGGGCCAGGTAACAAAGCACTAGTCAGAGCATGCACGGCAGGTCTGGTCCTCACTGTCTTCTCACAGAGTGCTGCCTGGTGTGTGTGCAGTACACACAGCATCAAAACGATGCCATATTGGCTCAGGAATTTGCCCAAAGAACAAGTCCTACTCCAAAGGACTTATGTATTACAGTGGCACTGTTTAGAATAAGTTCAAGAAGTCAAGTTGGATAACAGAGGAACAAAGGCTACAAGATAATGGATGAGGTAATCAAAGCCCAACATGAAGATGTGTTTAGAGAGATGAGGAAAACCTCAGAAGAGCCCAGGGCTGCTGAAGCATATGCAGAGGAGCCATTGAATATGCTGAAGGCTCAGTGAGGTGAGAAGAAGAATGCAAAGGTCACCAAAGACTCTGGAGGTGGCCAGCCTCGGTTGCACAATGCTGACAAATATAGTATTTTGGGGGATCCAGGAAAGAGCTTGTAGAGGCATTAGGGGGACAGGTCTGGAAAAGATTACAGGTACAGGAAAGGGAGAAGGCAAGGTATTCACTGCATGTGCTTTGTAGGAGAGTGGGAGGTCATCAGAGCAATTTTGAGGAGCAATGAGAAGATGCAAGTAAAGATAATTTGTTTGATGATTTTAAAAGGGCAGGTTTTCTCTATAACAGCAGTTTTCTGAAATAGCGGTGTGTTACTGCAGAAATTATTCTGTCCCTACAGTAACAGATAACCATTTGTTTGTCCCTCCCTCCCTCCTCCCCTCCCTCCCTCCCTCCCTCCCTCTCTCCCTTCATTCCTTCCTTCCTTCCTTCCCTCCCTCCTTCCTGCCTTCCTTCCTTCCCTGCAAATACACGCAAACTGGAACACCGCAGGTCTAAGGCAAGCAGATGGTTTGCAGGCAGAAGATGTTCAAGCTGCCTGGCCCAGAGGCATCACTACACATCTATTCAGACCAGGGTCTATTTTGGGCTTGGCCCTCTCCTTGGCACGGTCCCGAGCTTCTCCTGTATCTCTGCCAAACTGTGGGCTGAGTCTCCTTTTTTTGACAGAACTGGCACATGTTGTTCTTCATTCACAATCTGTTTTTAGAGTCATTTTTACAGCAAATAGCCAAAGGAAACAACGTTTTATTGCATAACAAGGCAGCCTAGAAATAGTGAAATGAAGGTGAGAAATGCAATATCAGGAATTAAATTAATCATTAAAGAAAGGAGGTTTGAGAGCAGGTTAGCTCATGCCTTTGTGCTATTTTTATGACTCCTACTATTGCGTTGTCAGGCCCTGGCATAGCATCTTGTTTGGAGCTCCAGCATTTGCTGCTGACTGCAAAATAAGCACTCACTTTGGAATGTTTTTCTCATTTTGCAAAACATCTTTGCCTAAAGAAAATGGACGAACAAGTGACCCAGACATTTGGGTTCGCTCACTCCAGCAGTGCTGCCCTGCCTGGGATGCCCAGGTCTGACCTGGCTGTGCTGCTCCTCACAGACACTTGAACACTGCTTAAACGAAGTGGGATAAAAAACACCTCCAACTCATACCCAGGCATGGTGTGCAGGTGAAGGCTCCTCTCTAAGAAAGGCACCCGCTGTGCTGCCAGGTTGGAATGAGCAGCAGCCGCCGAACCGTGATGCCCGTGTTTCCAGCATTAATCTCTCTGTTATCCCTGCCCAAAACACAAACATCTGTCCCACGTTCTTCTTCTTGAACACATGCCATCAGCTGCTCCTCAGGCAGTTCCATATCTCCCGTCAGTCTGCATTGCTCCCACTGCTCACAGATGCTCTTGAAGGTGCCTCCTCACAACGGCAGCTTTTCCTACAATGGCAGCAACAGAGCAGACAGGTCATCCTGTGAGCCCAGGGGCTGTGTCTGTGCCAGCACATGGGACGTGCCCAGGACGGTTGTCTGGCACTGCGGACAGCACTGAAGCCCTGTGCAGTGCCAGCTCTGGGTCTCCCAGAGAAGACCATCCCACGTTTCCTAGTCTTAGCCATCCTGAAGTTTTGCCTATCTGGAAATTAGAGGTGTCTACAATGAAAGTAAGAAGGGGCAGAAGGAGAGAGAACATTTTCCCCTTAGCCCATTCTTTCCTAGAGACCTTGTTCTACCAAAGAGAGCAGTTCTGGCATGATGAAAGGAAGCCTTATCTTGGGTGTCATGTGGATGCATGGATCAATGAATGGATAGAGAGTAGGACAAAGATCAAGCAAGAAAGAGTAGTTAAAAATATTTAAAGGCTGTAAATATAAATAGAACAGAAAGATAAGGAAATGATCGTCTTTCTAGGACCATCTTTTATCTAGGCACCACACGACACGCAGCGATACCTTCTGCTGTAGGGGCCCCCAGCCGGGTCTCAGCAGCTCTGGCCTGGCTCCTTGGCAGCCCCACCAAGAAATGCCCACTTCTAGCAGTTGAGCTGCATGTGGCATCCAGCCCAAGCACAGGGAGACTGGACAGACACCACACATTTAGTTTACTTGAGTTGGCTAACGGGGACAAAAACTGTATTGCTGGAGTCTTTCCAGCCAGGTTTCATGCCTAGTTCTGTTAGGAACATATTTGGTCTTGGTGCCTGTGTAAAGCAGTGCCAAAAAGCACTCAGCAAATGACCTTTTGGGTAGTGTAATGCTCCTGGGCTTTGTAGGATGGCTAAAGCTTGTCATGCACAATCAGGACTTTCCTCTCAGTGCTCTGCAGGCAGCCACCAACACGCTCGGTTTGCCCAGCCCAGCCTATGGAAGGCATTTTCCTGCCTGATAACCCTCTTCTAACCACAGACCCCAGGTAATTTCCAGCTATAAACATGAAAACAATATTAAATAGAAGCAACTGCCCTTAAAGTCATGGGAGACATTTTACCCATTACAGCAATTATTTTTAGCATAAAACTTATCTTCCTCGCCCTTATATTCCCATAAATGTTCTTCTACAGACCCTGACAAGGACTGATTTTATACAACCATTTTCTAACACATACACCAAAATCAAAATTGAGAGTATACTTTCACCTTCATATGTTTGTTGGGGCAGGCTAACATAAAATGAAGTGAATATTTAGCGATTAGCACTGTACACATCAAATATAAACTATTTTGTTAAAAGCTGACATTGGCTATATGAGTTTTTAAGGTTCCAAAACTTGATGAACTGAAGAATCACAAAGGCAGCTGGAGAAATTTCAGCCTTCAATTTTCCCTAGAAGTTTCCCTGTGAGGAATTCAAAATTCTCAGTGTTGCCCATGGACAGGGTGATGTATGTTGGAAGTCATGTGGAATACACTCCAGTTCATTAAAAAGTAATAAAACTTAAATCTCTGTCATTGTAAAAAAGAAATACTTCTCACCTGAATCACTTCTAAAGAAGGTTGTGAATGTTTTCAGCTGAATTATACCTGAAATATAAAATGTTATTAAATCAAAATAATTTTCAAATTTTTGACACACCTGTACACCAATACATCTGCATTGTGTACACCAGACTGTGTATGTCATGAATTTCATTCATATACTTCTTTACCTCTCCCTTTCCTCTTTTTATTTCTATTGCTATTAAATAACCATTAAAAAACACAAAACATTAGAAAGTAGAAACAAATATTCTGGTTTCCTGGGATGGCGCATACTTACCTGTTGTTCTCCCACAGCAGAAGGAATGCGCACTCCTTGTTTACTCTATCTCATGGCTCTCAGCTTTGAATTACCAGGTCAGGTTCGCTTGTGGCTGCAGGGAACCCTGTCCCACCCTCCTCTCCTTTCTAGCAGTTGTGTGAATAATTTAATTGGTGGTACCAGGACTATTCCAACAGATGAGTGCTCGTCAGCACAAAGTGTGTATGAGAGAATTTAGGGAAAAACATCCTGTGCTCAGTAGCTGGATTAAGCTGAATTCTCCTCATATAAGAAGTTATTCAATGATAAAACTAATTAATGACCTTATTGTCTAACATCAGATACTTCAATTATTGCTTCTGTGAAACCACTCCAAACCAATGGAACATATTTTAAGACATTTTTACTTGCATAATTCAAACCTCAAGTAATTTTTCCTTAATTTCAAACTCTGCATACATTTCTCAGGGGAAATGTTGCCAGACAAATCTCTTCTTTGAGTGTTTTTCTTTATTGCTAACTTATAAATTCCAGAAAGCAAGAAAGTGTATCTAAATGTTAACATAACCTTAACTCTAGGCTCATGACATCAGAATAGTTGTTTCTGTGGAGAAAAATAATACAGTAACACAGAAAAGAAGAAAAAACTAAGATAATGGCTAACTCCATGCTTGTGCAATAATAATAGGCAAAAAAAAGCAAACAAAAAACAAGAGAAGGTAGAGCACAAAATGCCCCTCTCTTTGCAACAGAAGTGGTCCCATACCTCAGCGGACCTGCCCATGGTGGCACAGAGCATCGCAGCCTCCCACTGAAGCAGTGCTATGCTGGTGGCTTACCATGATGGTGTGGAGCATCCCTGTGTTGCCACCAGATCACCCTGCTGCTGGCCAAGTAGCCCATGGTCAGAAGTAGACCAAGCTCTCTGTAGTTGACACGAACCACCATTGGCTTAAGTAACTCATGGTTGAGCTTCTCCCAAACCCAAGAACCTCCCAATGCTTCAGACATGTGGATGGACTGAAATGGGAGGACCTGAACCTGCCCGGTCCTCTGCAGCAGGCTGCATCCGTGCTTTCAGGGCTTCCAGACTGGGGAGTTGTTGTGAGCAGGGACATGACAGCCCAGCTTTGGGTAATTGTGCATGCACCCAGCAAAGCTGGTCTGCTTGGGGATGGACTGCCTTCGTCTCAGCTGCTGGCTGCCTGATAGCCCCTTATAAGGATTTTGTTAGCCAATTAGCAAAAGGCTAATGCAACACATGTAGGGTCCCTGGTGACAAAATATTATCCTGACACCAGCTTTTCCTTGCAGATATTACACAAATGAAATGTATCTCCTCTAGCTACTCTTAAAGGCAGAAGTTTCTCAGTGCTCAGTACTACAAGACTGGAAAACAATTGGGCTATAAGCAGGAGAGCTCCACCTTTTATTTCCTTGCTTGCCTAGAGGTTCTCTGCCTGGTGGAGTGGAACCTCCAACCTTACAGCTGTTCATAAAATGGGGAAATCACTGCATGCTAATAAAGAGTAAACTACCTCTTTTATCTGCCAGCGCCACTGCAATGAGCTGGTTTCTCTTCTCTATTTGAGGTGATAAGGTCCCACAGATCCCTTCATCATACCCCCCCCCCC
>VXAA01005004.1:80600-129360 GCA_013399115.1 Anseranas semipalmata | reverse complement strand
GCTGCCCTGGCCATGTCCCCTCCCCACTTCTTGCCCACCCCCACCTACTGGCTTTGGGGGGTCTGGAGAGAGTCCTGGTGCTGTGCCAGCACTGCTCGGCAGTAGCCAAAACACTGGTGTGATACCAGCGCTGTTCTAGCTACAAGGGCTGCTGCAGGGAAAGTTAACTCTATCCCGGCAAGACCCAGTACATTTACCTATCCCTACAGCTGCATCTAGGTGTGCACAAACACATACACCCATATCCAAGTGAGATGAGCTCTCTGTTGCCTCTGAGGCCCTGGGTGAAAGGTGATGGGATGGGATGTTTGCAGTGAGACTTTCTCAGAGCAGATGAAGATGACAACAGGGATGGAGAAGCACTGCAGCCTCCATCCTCTGAGGGTTTCAAAACTCCTCTGGTCAACTTGCTGTGACTTCCAAGCGGATCTTGCTTAGAGCAGGGGTGGTGGGTGAAGTGGAGATTTCTTCCAGCAAAGGGAAAAAAGTTTCAAGAGTTTACCAGGAAGATATTTTAGCAGATGTTTCCTATTCCTTATCAACAGGAGGACTACTGATTTCACTGATAACACTGTCTCCATCTTCTTGGGAAGGCAGGAATGGTTATGGGGTTGTTGTGGCTCACTTGCAAACATTGCCAACACAAAGCAGAATATGCTGTGACAATGTTACATGGAGTTTCCTGGTTAGCTGGCAATCCTGCTTTGTTTTTAAGGCAAACCATATTTCTTGAAAAGCACGTTTCTTTATTTACTTTTCTTTCCTCACTTGAGTGGATGACGTAGTGTCACACAGGCTCCGTGGAGTTTTACATGGTGCCTGTTGCCATTACTGGACAAAAACAAAACAACACAGAAGGAAGGACCATTTCCACTCTGCATTTAGCCTGATCTCTGGTTCCTCAGCAGTAAAAATTGACTAGGATAACTAATGTACGCAGGAAGGATAGATGCACCCAGTCCAGTGACTTCCCGCAGTCTGACACAGACAGGCTGCCAGAGTTACCCTTGCATCCAGACAGAGACTCGGTGATGCCAGCTTTGAATACAGACTGCAAAAATACAGATCTAGCCCTGGTACCACCTGCAAAATCCTGCATTGCAGGGACATGTTGTACTGATGCCGAGTCTGCTCACATCAGCACAGGGACACGAACACAGAGTACCAGTGCCGCGGGGAAAGCCTCCTGTCTGCAGCTGCAGCAGCTCCTCCTGGCTGCCCTCTCCCTTCCTCCTCCTCCTCGCCTCCAAAATTAAATCAGCAAAGCACCAAAACTAAACACGCGCAGCCTGACTTGCTTGCACGGAAATAATTAAGCATCGGGGTGAAGGAGCGCATTAACAATCTGATGTCTGTCTCCCACAGATGAGAATTTTTCCTGGGGACCTCGGGCTGAGCATGGCAGTGCTGGGTGCGGGAGGTGGGTGGGAGGTGCGGTCGTCTCTAACCCATAGGGCTGAACGGGAGCCCGAGCAGGGCTGGGCCCCGGGCGGTCAGTTAATCCAACACATCCTTGTATTTGAGTAACAGCTGAATGCAGCTTCCTGTCGCACCCTGGCAAAGTAACTTCTTCACGGTGAGGGTGACAGAGCACTGGAACAGGCTGCCCAGAGAGGTTGTGGAGTCTCCTTCTCTGGAGACATTCAAAACCCACCTGGATGCATTCCTGTGTGACCTGATCTAGGTGTTCCTGCTCCGGCAGGGGGATTGGACTAGATGATCTTTCAAGGTCCCTTCCAATCCCTACAGGATTCTGTGATTCTGTGATATGAGCAGCGAGGAGAACCACAAGAAAAGCAAAAGAAGAACTGGTGTCTAGTAAGGACAAGGAGATTGTCTTCCTGAGGTCCCTTCCCACCTGGTGGCCTGTCTTCCTATGACCCTGTGACTTAAAAACGCTTTGGGGGGACCTTGGTGTGGTACTCGACAAATGGGACAGATGATCAATAACAACGCAGACAGGAGGCACATGTTTAATGAACACTTCTGTGCTTCATTTAGATGATCTTTAGCATTATATAGTGATACAGAGATTTCTTCTGTCCAGCAGTAACTGAAGGGGATGCTAAACAGCAACTCCTAACCAATTAAAAATCACTGATTGGTATAGCTTATATCCAAAAGATTGTCTGAGATGCACTGGGAGAGCAGGTGTTGCCTTTTAATGCATTTCGGAAACTAAAGGAGGTCCCAGCATGTGGCCAGAAGGATAAGGCCATAGTGGTGTTTGGGGAAATGAACACCTGAAGGCAGACAGGTTTGCTGGCTTGTCATTCCCCTTGTACAAAATGGTGCATCACCTGCCTCTGCCTTGCATTTGCCAAGCACAAAGGAAGGAATGCAGAAATACCAGGGGAAAGCCCACAGACAAAATCACTTCTATCCAGTGTCGTTAGCTGTACCAGTCGCTGGCTCAGAAAATCACAACATGACCCGTGGGGCTGCCTGTATGCCATGGCAGTGTCCCTGGGGAGCCCTGCGTCACCCAGGAGCCACCCCCTGTCTCAGCAAAACCAGAGCCTAATACATGGCTGCAGGTTTCCCTTTGGGATGTATAACGGGTCCTAGGGGATTCACAACTACTCCAGTCCTTCTCCTCTAGGATACCACTTTAAGCAAAGGCCATCACAGAGTATGACCTTAAAATAGTCTTAATTTTGTTTGGATTTCATCAACGTGTATTATTCTGTACCGGTAGTGCTACACTAGCTGCAATGGCTGAGGTTCAGTATTTCGGGGAATGCTCCTTCCTGGACACCTCTGGTACTCGCTGCTTTCCAAACAGATGCTGCCTCGGCTTTTTCTTAACTGCTTCTGGGTACATGTGAGTTTTCCATGTGTTTGTATATTTAGTTCCTATTTTCTACTTTGTGACCATTTTTAGAAAGTAAATATACTGTTCAATCCAAATATTTCCATATTCTCAGCAGAGACATTTTAATAACGCTTTGAACAATTTTCTCAAGAGAAAGAACAGTGTTAAGGCTGTTCTATGTTAAAGCTTTCAAACATGTTGTTTAACTTCTTTTAAGTGTCAGAAATTTGTTCTTTAAATAAAGGAGAGCTACAAAACCCTAATGGGGACTAGACAAGTACTTAAGCGGACTGTTTAAATTTCACCTGTTTCCATTACGCATATTGTAAGGCATCCGCAGGGGCTCTCCAGGAGCTGTTTTATGTCTCGAGGTGCCACGTACGGCTGTGACACTGGCGCAACGGTTCCGAATTGCAGAGGAGTTACTGTGACGGTTTTTAGAGAGAAGGACCAAGTGCCTGCTGTAGGTACTCAGAAGTTGTCCATTTCAGATGTCCTAAGCAGGCGACTTGATAGCAGGCTGTTCACAAAATAAAGAGCAGGAAGTGGCTTGAAAGAAAATGCATTTGGGTCTGGCTAACCTCTGTGTATTTTAAGCCCAAGCTGGTGCAGTGGACCTTCCTGAGCACCAGCCTCATTGCGAGCGGAGCTGCAACAGGGTCTGCTACACCTCAGCCAAACCGAGTGCTTAAACGTAGACTGGATGACTGGGTGCAAGAGTATCCTTACTGTAAAATGCAGGGAGTTATCTACATTTTGCTAGCAGATATGAGGAACATTTTGACAATAGACCCCATGATTTCTTGCACATAGGAGGTAATGTTTTTCCAGATTGTGGCTGAGGGCCAGCAGCAGCCCGCTCTGCTGGGCTTTGCTGGCTGGGGCTGAAGCTCCCGTCTCCAGGCTGAAAGGCTCTCTTGCAGTCTTGATGAATACCAGCTCATTTTGCATGGGACATTAATTTCAGAACAGGTTCTCTTGTTTTTATTCTCATTAGGAAATGTCATCCTTCATGTGCAGCTCCATGGAGTTACCTGAAATCATTTTTGTTGACATCAGCCTACGTAGCTGTACTAGAGATAGAGGTCATTCTCCCGTTCACACACTACTTCTAATTTTGATATAGCTGATCTGCTGACAGGATCTGGCATAGGGTATGATTTTGTCTTTTTTTCCTTCTTTTTAGCAGGAAGAAAGCTCCTCAACATCCAGGTCCCCATGCAGAAACTGCAATTATATAGCCTCTCTGAGCCGTGCATCAGCCTTGGAAAATCCACGTACCATTTGATTTGGCAGTTCTACATTATCAATGAATTTTCTCTGGCTTTGGAAAAAGGTTACTGATCCTGATGCCTGCCTGCACCCTGCCACTGCTGGGGCTGGCAGGCCGGAGACACTTGGGTACCTGATAATGGGCCACAGCCAAGTATGCGCTCCCCCAGTGCCTGCCTCTGCCTGATACAGACCCAAATCACTTGACTTCTAGCATGTATCATGTTGCAAATTCCCTCTCCCCCTGTCCTGCCCCTTGGGAAGTCAAAAATGGGAAGCAGTGACAGACCTTGATCTTTTTTCTTTATCTGGTCTTATCTGTGGTAGGTTATTTTGAAAGCACAGTTCTGGCAAACAGTAAATTTGCCAGTAAGAGTGCCCCTACATCATCCTTCAATGAAGCATAAAGCTAACCTGAATTCACTAGAGGGGTTCACCTGGAAAATATTTTCCGGGTTAGGACTGCTGTAACCAGAGGGCAAGATGTCACATCTCCTTCATCTGAGGGCTTGCTGCATTCCTCCAAAATATGTGAAGTCTATGTTTAGTGCCTCCCTGCAGCCCAAGAGGTTTGAACCCTTCCCAAGGACAGTCATCTTCAACGTGTAAGGTACTGGGCACTCAGGGGTGGCCCGAGAGGATGCGTATGCTCTTGTGGACCATATTTGACCAGCGCTGGGAGTGGAAGACCAAAAATCAGTGCTTTTTGCAATGGGTTTATTAACCTAGGTCTCTCCTTGTTGTTATATCTTCTGTCCCATCCCCTGCAGGGAAACAAGTTCTCTGCAGACAGATGTTGTATTTCAGGTTAACCAAAAGAAAGAGATTCATTCCTCCGAGCAGAGAAGGTGTTATTTGCACAGCCCTGCTGCATCTCTGCCGGGGTGCTGCATTGAGGAGGGATGGCTGAGCTGCCTGCAAAGAGCCCGAGAGCAGCCCCAGCATGATGCTGTGCTCACTGCATGGGCTTGGTAAGCCATCAGAGACTCACCTCTCACACCTGTGCTGTAACGAAGAGCCTTCTGATCTACAGCCACGTCGGTGCAACAAGAATCAGAACTAACATGTCTTCATTTCTTCGCTTTGGTCTGCTCCAGGTATGAATCAGCGCCGCCCACTGAGGTCGGTGTAGCTGAACTTCGGCTGAGATGAACCGCAGCTCAGCGCTGGTGGTGATCCTTTACAGCAGTGGATGTAACTCTTTCTATGGAAACTGATTTTACCCCCCAGGTCCTTACATTGTTCCAAAAATACTCAAGATAAAACCTAAGGTGCTGGAATGGCAGATAAATTTGCAAGCCAAAAAAAAAAAAAAAGAATAAATACCAGCTCCTCCAAGAGTTTTGGATCACCCACAGCTGCCACCACCAAAAGGTTTGGCTTTAAACCAAACACCTCTAGCAAAAGCCTCACTTAAAACTGACCTCAGCAAGTGGCATAAACCCATAGGAACCTGCCTCAAAGAAACAAAATTCCTTCTCTAGTATCCACATAAACTCTTCAGAAGGTATTTTAAAAATGTTCCCCTTTCTTGTTTTACAAAGATGCCAAGCTACAAGTCTGGCTGCTACAGTAATTACTGTAATATGGTCTATTATATTTTTGCCTGCTGTAAAATGGCATGCAGAAACAGAGAGGTGATGAAGCCATCCGCAGTTTGCCACAAACACATCCCCCATATTGAAAGTGGAGACAACTGTGGAGCTGGCAGCATCACTCGCTCAGAACCCACCAGGACGGATGGGTGCCAAGATGCCAAACACGATAAGAGCTCATTTCTCCTGGGTTTTAGCATAAACAGTAGTGCACGGGCCTCCAGAAGCAGACAAATTGTCCCAGACCACACATTTGCTGTGCACTGGAGGAGACATTTTGTTGTGAAAGCAAACAGAAAGGTAGATGTGCTCTCACCAGCAAGCAGCCAAGGTAGGAAGCCCAGAACAGTGGGTAATGGCCCCATTTTGGCTATGAATTTTAGGCCACCGTGGTTTACTAAATCAGGCAGGTTCTGCTACAGGCTCGCTGTGTTCCTGCAATACCCTCGTCATGTGAATGCCATTAAAACTTACCAAGCAAAGATAAAGCCTGGTGCTGAGGAGCCCTTTGAAGCATGTGTTTCATTTAACCATATCTCTGGGAATGCCTTTCCACTTACATCAAAGTCCTGCCTCGACCTGCCGAGGTGAAAAATGAGGGGCAGAGAAGTATTTTTAACCCTGCTTGAGGAACTGCAGGAATATATATTGAGGTACCCAGGGTAGCACCAGTCTAGGAAAGTGATGGCCAAAACAGCCTGGACTTGCGGTCATGGGGTTGGTGGCAGTGGCCTGGCTCCGCAGGACCTCTGTGTGGGAATGGGGAGGGGATTTTAATTTCTGGTTGAGGGGAGACACAAGGCCAAAGCCTAAGGCTACCAGAAGATTTAGTACATTGCACAGGTGCCCGCATGCTTCCCCAGGGCAGAGGTGGTGGCGTGGGGACCCAGCTCCACCGCTGGTTGGGAGATGGCTGCCTGCACAGTTGGCAGCTGGCACTGACCCACTGCTGGCATGGGAAAAATGGGGACCAAATTCATATTCAAACATCTGAACACATGGCCTGGAAAAGTCCCTTCAGAGCTGCCTGCTGCTCAGCATCCCAGGAAACCACATTTAAGTGCTGTTAGTGTGGGTTATGAAATTATTGTGAATTTAAGGGTCTAATTCTTGGCACCCAAGTTATGAAAGTCTAAATTTTCTGATCTAATCCATCATGGGAAATTCTCCTTTTCAGCCTTTGCCAGCTTTCTTTCTTGATGTGGCTACATTAGAATAATGTCAAATATTTCTTTTTAATTCATGAGACACTTTGGGGGGGACCAAATGTTACTTGCTGTTAATATGGAATTGAAATGCTGGGAGCATTCTTAACCAAATATTATGAATAGGAAAAGAGAAAATGGGGAGTTGGGGAGAGAGAGAGTGGAGACATGGCATCTTTAACAAAGGAAAAATGGAAACAGTGAAGAATATATATAGTTCATACTGTATGTGTTATTAATTGGACAAATCAAATGAAATACAGACCAGCTTTCCAAGCAGCCTGCTGTGTGAGCTTACAAGTACATGCGTTTCTCATCCCCTGACATGCTGGAGATTTGGGGATCGGTTGATTTACAGGCACTGACTCAAGCTAATTCTCCTTCATGAGCTTAATTTCAGTAACATGAGTAGCACTAAATTCACTCCAGCCATAAATCCTGAGCTGGTAATTCGGTTACAGGTGACGATGCTTTGTCAGCACCGCCTGCAGAAAGCCCGCTGCACGTCCTGCTTGGACGAGCTGCGCTCTCCCCATGCATGCCCCAGCCCTGGTTGTCTTCTCGACCCCTCACTCCTACCCAAAAATGAGGGTCCCTGGGAGAGATCCAGCCCTCCAGAGCTGGGAGGAGACTGCATTCAT
Organism: Anseranas semipalmata; assembly: GCA_013399115.1. Lineage (NCBI taxonomy): Eukaryota > Metazoa > Chordata > Aves > Anseriformes > Anseranatidae > Anseranas > Anseranas semipalmata. Next base: position 121,832 of record VXAA01005004.1, on the reverse strand, counting down.
GGCTGAGCTACATTGTCGCGGCGTGGTGTTTAATTACAACAGTGTCCTCACTTCGCACAAGAAATGAGATCTTTCCATGGGAGGCCAGGCAGGGGATTCCTGACCTGCCTTTTGGGAACAGGGGCCAAAATGCAGCTGTGCCCGAGGAGGGAGGAGGACAGAGGTCTGCCCCGGTCCCTGTGGTCGGTGGGTGCTGGCAGTCCCAGCAAGGACCTCTGCAGTGAGGGCCTGTGTCACCCTCCAGCCCTGCCCTTGATGAAGGTCCCATCACAGCTAAGGAACATGCTCCCAAGTTCTCTGCTTTATTTTCTGATCGATCAACTGTTTGATCCCCTTCCTATAAAGCAGCTGAAGCCTTCCTGGATGCATTGTCCTTCCCCATGCAGAATCGCTTCTCCAGGCAGCGTGGCAGCTCTCCCTCCCTCTCGCCAAGAGCAGCAGGCCAGTGCGATGTCCTGAGCACGTTCCTCCTGCTGCCCCTGCCTGAGAGGGGGGCAGAGCAGCTTTGTTTCAAAGGATCTGGCCATGGGACACATTTTAGATGGAGATTAAATGAATTAAAAACCGTTCTGGCTTTAGGAAAAGCTGCAAACCCCTCCTGACTATACAAATGCCACTTGCCTATCGGATCTTCCAATATCCTGTCAGAACAACCCCCGCCTAAAATAATGACAAAGTAAATGGATATGGCCAAAAAAGAGCATAAATTGAAGATATGTCAAGAACCCCATGAGGTTCTTCCACCTTTCTTACTTAATTTTACATGGAAGATGCTCAGCTGTGGCAGTGGTGGAGGGCAGTGGGATGCCAGGAGATAGTGATGTATTCCAGAAGCTTTGCAGGAAAGAATGTGATGTAAAAAGGGATTAAGCAACAGGGTCTCTTCAGATTTCCAATCTCTGATGAACTTGTCTCATCTAATGGTAGCCATCCAAAATGTATGCCTTGGGTCTCCCGCTCTGCTGTGGTCAATGGAGAGACATAAAGTGTTTCTTGGACTAAGGAAGCAGCTAATTTGTTGATAATTCACATTGGGTGAGACAAATCTCACCCTCACTGTGTTTTGCCCAGATAAGGACACTGCAAGCACTAATGAGTTAATATTTCTGGTAAGCTGAAAATGAAGGGTTCCAATACAGCAATCCCTGCAAAAATTTTAAACGTGGTTACACAAAGGAGCTGAGCCATACACAGAGCAGCTGACTTTGTCATTTGTGGTTGGTTCAGGCTAGAATGATATTGAGGCATAATCTTTCCCCCCCTTTTTTTTTTAAAAGAAAAGAAAAGAAAAGAAAAGAAAAGACCAACACACAACAAATTTCTCCTCTTTGATGAGATGGGAGATTACGTTCCTTTCAACTTCCAATTTTATGGTACGCTGTCAGAGCAAAGGGTTGATGAATCTTCTGCGTACAAACTATTCCCAGCTGCTGATAAAACCGTGATCACCCAAGGCTTGCCCTGGCTGAATGCTGTGTGCAGTCTCTGGAGCCAGATTTTGAGCAAAGGAACTGCTACTTTTTCCTTACTCAGGAGGCTCTGCTGGGCACATGGAGAACTAACTGAATTTAACCCAACTTGCCAGTTTGCTGGAGTTGAGTTGAGGTTCATCTACTTTTTAAGTTTAATAGTTCACAAGTGATTTTTTTTTTAATTATTCCTTCATGTTGTTCTTTGAAGTTGCATGAGTGCAACCAAAGCTGTGCTCTGCACCACTCACTCCTGATGGCTGTTTTTGCTCAGGGTGACGCAAGGGGACGAGCTGTGTAGCCCCTTGCTTGATGCAGCTGATGGAGGAGAGCGGGATGGCATTTTTCAGCGCAACCCCTGTTGCAGAGCTGCGTGGGGGCTTGGTGAAGGAGCTGTGACAGAGCAGTGGCACCACTGGGGACAATGGGTGGTGCTGGCAGGACCCCTGGATGGCCAAATTCCCAGGGGCAGTGCCAAGAAACTTCATGACTGCTTTGCACGGGAGAAGCTTCACAGGCTGCGATGGCACCCACACCCACAGGGAAAGGGGCGAAGAGTCCTGATGCCTTGGCAGGCACCGAGGGAAGTTTGGGATAGACGTGCAGGATCACTTTCTAACGGTACAGACAGTGGTGCAGTGGGGCAGGCTGCCTGGGGAGGCACTGGCTTGTCCATCGCTGGAAATTTTTAATTAAACAGGTCAGAGGAATATATCAGGAGCAGAGGTTCCTGTCATAGGGCAGTGAGACAGGCTAGCAGGGAGCAGAGACCAAAGAAGTCCAGAAAACATCTCTCTATAAAATACATCATGTGGTCCAGAAAAACACTTTTTGGGGTTGCTCATCCATCTTTCTCCTCTACTGTGGCCATTGTATCTGTGGGTAGGAAATACGTCCTCTAAATGACTGGGTGTATCTGATGGTACTAAGAATTGCAGAACTGGGAGGACAGTGTGTGACTTACGGGGATGTGGTGTCATCAGTTTAACTCGTTCCCTAAATTGCACCAGAACCCATCTATGCTATTGACAGGAGAAGAAAAGAAATAATTGACTGCTCTTTGAGTCTGTCTGTCTGCCTGCAACGGCACCACTTTTCTTTTCTACAATTCCGGAGTCAGATTCTCTCATTGCTCTGAAGTTCTACCTATCACAGTTGTTTTTCCAGGCTGCGCAGGATTCACAGATGTCTATATACAGGTTACATGCGTTCAAATATTGAGGATTTCTTCCCAAGAAAGAACTGCTGGAGACATTTATTTTAAAGTAATAGAAGGCTGACATTCTGCAAAAGAAATTGGGAGCTCAGGAAAGGCTAGGACATAGTACATGCATAAGGCAATTCATCCCACCAGTGGGAAACAAAAGCAGGATATATGTTGAAATTTCTATGATCATTTTTTATATATTTTTGAACAGCAATCATATTTGCAAAACACCTGTTCTTGCAGGCAGTTCATTAGCAGAAACAAAGGTGTGTGTGCTGTGAGTTGGTTGTCTCACGGCCACACTTTAATAGAGTTCACATCTCCACCGTTGGGTACTGGAGACCTTTCACTTCTCCGTTTTGATGAGTGCTTTCTGACAGGGGAAATTTGAAGTCGAGGTGTCAGAAATGCATCCCCTGGGTCTCTTCTAAGGAACGGTGGCACAACGGGGATTCCAAAGTACACCTGAGTGCTGCTGCCTGCTGAAATTTTTTCAGACTTCTCCAGTCTGGAAAAGAGGTTAGATGTGTCACGAGGACAAGCTGTTCCATTCTTACCGAGCTTTTGGGCAGGTCAGTAAAAACAAAATTTCTGTCATGTTGTGTATAACCTTATCTAGTCAACCCGTCAAGACATTTGTGCTGTGCTTATCACTCTGGTATTAAGCACTTCGGCTGAGGAAATAATTGTGGTGTTGTCACCAGGAGGGCCTCGAAGTGCAGGGCAGGAGATCTAGGAGGAGATAGCACCTTTTATTAGAGCAACAGGCAGAGCTGACAAAAAGAAATGTGGTCAGACCTTCCCTTTCTCAGAGCTGAAATGAGGTTGGTGCCTTCCCATCTTTTCTCTTGGTAACGTCCTCTGCTCTCCCACGTACTTTTTTCTGAGCATCAGTGAATTAATATAGTCAGACTGAACCCAGAACAGTTGTTCTGGACCTGCAGAACAGGTTGCTGTGCCACTCCTGAAGAAACATCTATCTTCCTCGAGGCTTGTTTTCTCCAACTATGCCCATCAGCCTAAAGAAGGTTTTCAATCTCCCTTCATTTGCCTCAGTGGGGAAAGCCACTTCAGGCCAGACATCACACCGGTGCATGGAGAGGAGTGGGAAATTAAATTCACAGTGTACAGCAATATTCTACTCAATGGCTTCACCCAGTGCACTGTGGTTTTGTCCCCTGCTTCTGCTTGCAGAGCTCTTGGCCTTGCAGGAGCCCCTTTTACTCCTGGAGGAGACCCTCCTCACTGTGGGGTGAGCTCGTGGTTTGTCTGAGCAGCCAATGCAGCCCGGTGGGGTCCCGCTGGGTTTATCAGCCCAGGTGTGGGGCTGGGGGCAGCCAGGGAGGACACCGTGCCCATCTTGGCTGCCTGCTGCGTTTCCAGAGGCACTGGGAGGGCACGGATGTCCTGTCCTGTCCCATCCAATCCCATCCCACCTGCCCTGGGGGGACAGCTCTGGGCTGCAGGCAGCAGTCACAGCCTCCATGGGCCATACCACCTACTGCCCAGATTTGTGGGAGCCCACAATGGGTGTAATAGAGGGGTTTATTTCCCTAACTGGATTGTGCAAGTAATTCCTCTGCAAATTCCTCTTCTTTTCCTGTCAGTTTTCAGAGCGTTTATTTCTTCCCTCGCAGCTCTTCCTTAGACTTTATCTGCACGATTTTTCTTACTGATCCAAACACGGGTGCTAGGACTCGCTATTAGGAGATCAGCAGGAGCTGGGAGAGCTGATGTTATCTGGGCAGAATGGAGGGCGTACAGATCCACCGGCTGTAGGTCCAGCACGCATCCTGCTGGCCGTTCACTCCCAGAGTGCTTTATACACCAGCCGGGCCAGAAGGGGATCTCCTTTTGAATGAATTTGCCCACAGCACTGGTTCTTCTGGAAACACTGCCCTGAGCTCATGTGCTGCAGGTGGCACGGCGCAGAAATGCCTGTGGGACTGTGCTAGCGTCCATCACTCAGGGAGCAGCATCCAGACCAAAGTGTTTGGGAAGCTCCAGCACGTCATAGACACCTCTGTGAGCAGCAGAAGTGACTCGAAGGATGCTGTTCCCTGTGTAAATGCATGTGAAATTTCATCTATTTTTTTATGAAGGATGTGTGTGTATCTGATAGCAATACCTTTATTCACTGCAGTGGGGTATGCATGCCTTGCTAGTTCCTGTTATTTGAGGTTTAAATTCTGTTCATCAGCATTTTAGGACAGAAAACATTTATTTTTCTTTTTCTTTATCCAGTTTAAACATCTGTTTCCCAAATGTACCCTTCCTGTTCTGCACTGGGAACCTGCTTAAAACCAGATAGAAGATTTGATAGGTTCAGACTCTAATTTCAGAAAGATTTGAATACAGGCTTGAAGGTTTGGGCTGTCTCTAATCTAAACATAGTTTAGAGGAGGAGGAGAGATGGCTGAATTCTGATGGTGCCTGTATCTGGGAGAGGAAGGATCCTCTTGTGAAGCCTGGGGAGCTATGGAGGTGGGTTCACTGCCCTCTTCTACATGGGCTTTGTAACCTCAGCAGGACGCTTTGCCTCAGTTTCCACATCTTCACATCAAACTCTGCTGGGTGGGTATTAACATCAAACATTCATTGCCCAGATGTTGCAAGACTTTGTTTTTCATTGCTGACAAAGAACATGGAGCAGAAAGTGCTCTGGGCATGCACAGCCACCTCTTGATGTCGGCCGATGTTTTAGGCACAGAGAGCACCCTGCACCGCCCTTGGAACAACCACTGGTGTATGTTAGGTCCTCCTGCTTCCACCTCTGTGTCATTGCAGCCAGGCCTGCCAAGATTCAATGCAATTCTTTATGGACTGCCAAAGAAACAAATTACTGTGCACTACAAAATGAAACTGGCATTTTAAATCTAAAACACATGACATCAGCATTACATGTGGAACCAGATACCATCACATCACATGCCACCTCATAAATATTCAGGTTGGTGGGGCAAAAGAAATGAGAGCTGGGTTCCTGGCCAAGAGTGCTCCCCGGGGTCTACTGCTTTGTAAAAGGCTTTTGAGCACCACAAGCATGCAGCCCACTTTGAATAACCCTCGAGGAGCTGAGCCCACAGAGCTTGCAGATTTGCTAGGAGACTAAGAGGGGGTCTTCTGCATCAGATCACGGGTGTGGGTGTGTGTGTGTCCAGCACAAGGACCACACAAAGGGACAATAAGCCAGTAGTGGGAACAGGAGTAATACAATGAGCAAAGTCATTTGGCTTGAAATCCAGAAGGAGTGTTGACGTTCAGCGTTGCACCGCTGACCTGCCAGTGCGTGTGTCCATCCCACGCAACTTCTAGATACTGGAAAACTAACCTGAATAAACTTAGCATTTGAATAAAATAAAGTTCAACAGTTTTTCTTTTCTTTTTTGGTGGTGTTGGAAAAAAAAATAATTTTCAGCAAAATAACTCATCCAGACTCCAAAATAGCTTGGTACATTAGAAATGTGATTTTCCTATTATCTCTCTGCACAACCTCTGTGAGAAACTCTATTTAAATCGCATTTACATAATTCTAAGAATAGACTATTCTGCTCTTAACATTCATCCATCTATCCATCCTTAATTTATTATGGGTTCACAAAATATTTGCCCTTTCTTTCTGAATGTAAAAAAGGATATGAATTCAGACAAGTCTTACAGCATAACTTGATGCTAAGCTTATGAAAGATTTGGAAAGCATACTTATTATGAGGCACTTAAAAACTGCTGCTACGGACTTCGAAGGGGGTCTTCCAGCATTTCTGTAATAATCTGCATGCCGAAAGCAATATGCTGCAATAAAAACTGTTTCCTGATTTTTATGCTGTGCCCTTGTGAAGAGCTGTTCCCCAGACTCAGAGAAGACAAATGGAAGAGATCCCCCTTCAGTGCTCCTGGCCGCAGAAGACTGGTAGGAGATGCCATGTGCGTGTCCATGGGAAGAGGGCGAGAGGCTGGCGTGCTCCAGCTGGAGGACCTCATCGCAGAGGTCCAGCAGAGCTGTGTCACAGCAAAGGCATTCCCACACTGGTGTTGGCTCCAAAAGGGAAGGCAGGAAATCCTGGAGGGAGCTTCTGAAGGAATGGAGATGCAGAGCGTCTGCAGCTGGACATCCTCACGCCGGGTAGCCGGTGTGTTTCTGATAGCTTGAACTTTGCACAGAGAGTGGCGTTGGGCAAAAACGTGATTCCAGATAAAATTTAACGGCAGAAAAAATGTTTGATGTCACCTTGACTGATCTTGCAGGGATTTTGCTGACTTCTCTGCTGTCTCCATGCATGGTTACAGGACAGGCAGTCATGTCACCCAATTCTGCAGCAGCAGGCGCGAAGCCCCTGTGTGAAACCAGGCTTTGCTTGGGTAGGACATTTAAGCAGGTTTGAGGGACATGCTAATCTTTAGAGTTAAATAATTAATATTTCCCATGTAGATTAGTTTCTAAAATTGTGAGATTTTCCCCAGACCCTGTCTGGGATCCGGGTTAGCCCTGAGAGGAGACTAGAGCACCGTGGTGGGGAGATAGGACCCCACTGGTGCTCATGGGCATGGGCTGGGGCGTACACGGCTGCACTGTGGCAGCTGGAAGGAAACTCAATGGGGAGACCACCTTCCTGACATGGCCCACAGTGCGGGTTCCCCAGAGGGGAATCAGCACGGAGCGGTGTAGCACACAGCAGGAGATGCCTCTGATGGAAACACAGCGGCTCGAGCCCTGTGGACTGCTGTGGCAGTGGCACAGCCCCTGGATAGGGCCGTCTGTTGAGCAGCCCATGGATTCTGTGGTTTTGCTGTGGTTTCTGCAACACCAGAAAGGCATAGTGCTTGCCGTGAGCTGAGCCAGTGGAGGGGTCTCCTCTCTCATAGAAGGGTGGTTGTGGTGGCCCAGAGGTCACCGCCGCTGGCCCTGGGCTGGGACATGCCAGGTCATGGGAGCCGCGCATTTGACGTCTCCTGCACAGCCGCAGCCAGGAGAAGGGCGGTTTTCATTTCAGTTCTTATAAACAGCGAACTTCCAGCTGTAACGATTATGGGGAATATCTGGAAAAGGTGACCTGCAAAGGGTCAGACTCCAGCAGGCAGGGAACAAGAACCCGTTATTCCTAACTTTTATGATATTTAAAGCCAGCCTGCTGATGGGGCAGGCAGGGAGGGTGGCAGATTTGGGTTGTTTGGACAGCTGGGGCTGGCGGAGCAGCAGTGGGGCAGCTCACAGCCCCCAGGGCACTCGTGCACCTGGCCCACGCGCTGGGAGACTTCTGCCCACCACCACGGCCGTCCCTCTCTCTCCCTTCCTCTGTATGAGCGCGTATAAAATATTTTTGTACATGCATACAAACACGCACACGTGCACTCTTACGCACAAAAAGCCAAGATGACTGCAGATGCATCGGTAGCCAAGTAGGGCACCAGCATGCTCAGTACCCTGGGCTGGTTTGCGCTCTCTGGCCATGCTTTTGGCCAGGAGCTGAGGCTGGGTGAGCCATAGGGGTGAGGGGAGATCGGGCTCCTAATAAGCAACCTGCTGCCTCTCCGAGGGAGGGTGGAAGCTGTGGGGACACCACACAGCAGGGGATGTTCTGGAGCTCTTCCTTGGGCAGCGCTGGCTGGGGACCAACACTGTGTAGGATGCTTTCCAGAAATGCACTCATTCATAATTCATTCAAAATAAGGTGATTTAGGTGCACAGATGCAAACAACAGAAAAACAAGCAGTGAATTAATTATTAGAAATCACAGCAAGGCAAAAATGAAGATCTTTTCATTTACATTTTATCTTTCAACTTACATTTAGTTGGCTTGCAAGTGCTGGAAGGGTCTCTGTCTCCTTCCCACCTCTTGATACCATTTTTCTAATAAAAATGTTTTTCCCTCTAATGCAAACATAAAAATAACCTCTAAAGAGGGAGAGCGATTGTTAAGACAAAGAGGCAATAGATGGCTGCCAAGAGATAGAGGGTTGTGGGAATGCACAAATTAAAAAAAAAAAAAAAAGGGAAAGAATAACAGGCACTTTTACTTCTGCCTTGTTTTCACTTACACTGAGCTACGGTTTTATTTGTAACAAGAGACAGCAAGTAATTTCCAGGCAGAGATGTAGTAATTTTGAAACTGACAATGCCCTTGCAAGTACCCAGTTGTATTTCTAATAAATATATTTAGTATAAATCAAGAGAATGGAGGAGGATCGTATATAAATATGGCCTTTTGCTGTTCCCACAGACCTCTGGCTTTTATCCTTTTCCCCGCAGAGTGAAGGACAGAGAGTTAGTGTCATATTTTCCCCTCTCTGTTGGTAGAAAAAAAAAAACAGAAACTGAAACTGAAAATCTATTTAAAGAAAAGTACTAAATGGAATGAAATAATGTATAGCAAAATTGCCATCACCTTTAACAACCACAGAGAGGACTGTGGAGGTTAATAAGGGCATATTTTAGAGTGTCTGCTTATCCTGGGCTCCACTCGCAGTCAGTTAACCCCTGCAAGTGTTGATTAATTCAAGTGGGAAGAGCTTGGCCTATTATGATTACAGGTGATTAGAATAAGCAACAGGAGAAATGTAAGAAACAGCAAGATATATGCTGTGCCACAAGATTTTGGTTTACCCTGCCTTTTTATTACTCGCCAGCACTTGCCAGCATTAGTTTCTTAGGCCCCATCTACACACGAACTTGCTCTCGCTTAACTGTGGTTTGGACCAATGCTTTCTACTTTCCGTGGGCACTTGGATGCTGCCCACTTCAGGCAGGCTGTGGGTGTATGATTTTTGGTGGCTTCCCAAGCTATCACCTATTTGCTTGGGTACCAAACTGGTGAGCCTTAGTTAGGCAGGCTGCACGGGGGTCAAGTTGCTGTAAGCAAGCACTGAGCACAGCTCAGCCCATCTCTGCTGAGGAGGAAGGTGGACATTTGGTGAGAGGAGCCCTGCTCCAGGATGCTGTGCTCCTACAGGGGCAGCTTTGGGTGAAGCCACCTGCCACGTCCATGCCCATGCTGGGGCACGCAGCTTGGTGGAGAAGGGAAACACCCACATGAACACGGGTGATCCCCATGGGCATCATGGTGCTGACCAGGCTGTTAGCAGCTCAAGCTGGGACTGGCCATGGGCTTCCCGTGGTCAGGAGCTACCCCTGCATTTGGCTGACCCAAGGATAGGGTGAGGGGCAGCGATGATGGCCTGGAAAATATTCCCGCTTGCAACAAGGGCAGCAAAGCTTGCATGGCATTCAGGAAACATCTCTTGGCATTGCTGTTGGTGCTAAGTGAGCGCACAACTGCAGGCTGGTGCCTGCACACTGTCACTGGGGAAGCTGGTAATTCATTACCCTAAGTGTATACATCATTATAACATAAAGGGACACCATCAGTCTACCCCTCCACACAAACATACACACGCACACAAAGTCTCTGCTCAGTGAGACTGTTTATCTCCAGTGACTTCTGAAATGAGAGTGTGTCTGTGCAAAGCCATGCCTCACGCTATAGCTGAGCCAGTGCAACCTGATGATGAAGGGGTCAGACGTGCTCCCCTGTCCCATTCCAGCCTGCTCCTTGCCTTGGCTCGGGTGCTTCTCTGAGGGTGAGCTGGTCTGGGGCAGGAACACCAGCAGGCAGCTCCTCGTGTACCTGGGGGAGTTCACTTTCTTCTGGTCTTGCTGTCTGCTCTGTCTCGCCATGGGGCCACCCAGGCTCCAGGGAAAGCTGACGGGAAGCAAGGACATGGCCACAGAGGGTTGCCATTTCCGGGCAGTGGGAGAGGGGAACGAGGAGGAGCAGAGGAGGACGAAGGACTGCTTGGCTATTAACAGCTGCCAGGTTTTCTGTTTAAGCATATGAACAGCTTGGTAACACTGCGTGGTGGCTGCTAACATAAAGTCCACCTCTGCCTGTGGTAAAATTTACTGCAATACTTGGGGTATTCCTATTTGGCAGTGATGACATCACACATGCATAATATGGAAAATGTGCTCTTTTCCTTGAATGATTCCATTGCACACCGGTCCATGGACTTCCCAACCAATTAATACCAGTGGGGAAAGACTACAAGTTTACTCAGAACCTCTTTATTTTTTAAGCTGCTACTAGATTCTCAGTCAAAGAAACCCTAGGCCTCCAGAAGCACATCTGACCTTGAACTGTCAATGCTCCAAGCTACTCACCTACCTCTATAGAAGACTTAAATTGTTCAGATCTCCTTCAAGATTTGGTTTTCACATGAGCATTTCTTGTAGGGGATGACACAAAACACTGGGTGAACCCTTGTCTGGCCACCCCTGCCTGGAGTACAGGGGACTTCTTGCTTTGTTGTCAAATAGAACAATTTAAACTCATCTTAGTTTGAGGTAAGGGATCCTAATTAGATCTTGATCTTGAGGATGGGTTGTGCCCATTAGCCAGCTCCAGGAAGCTTGCATCTCCCACTCTTGGATATTAATATATTAAAAGGCACAATTCTTCTAAATTAAAGAATATTTATTAGCTGTTTTTGCTTGTTTTCTTTTAAGAAAAAGGGTTTTTAAAGTATAAGATATTGGTCTAGTGGTGCTTTGCCACTGACTCCAGTGGGGAAAATGGAGTAACTGGGATTTGGCAGCTTCAGCAGGTGTTTTCCATGTGTAAAGGCTTCTCAGAAATGATGTCAACAACCCCATTTACGAGTTTTTCACTCTTTGTTCATCAAGCGATGAGGCTGCTTGTCATCTTCATGTCTTAGCTCACCAGACACCATCACATCTTTCGTGGTTTCATATTAGGATGGGTACAAGACAACCCTCAAAATGAGCTCTAGCAATGTGTGATTCCCCCCAAAAGATCTCATCTGTTACATGAATGATGAGTGATCCGAACAGTGGCACAATGCCTAGAAAGAGTACAATTTCAAAAACTGTTGTGGACCTTAAAACTCTGGAATTCTGATGTTCCTAAGAGATCCTACACTAATTACAAATACGATAGTCCTTGCTTCTTCTCTTGATTTAACTTCAGCACTGACCTTCACTCAAGAATAGGAGAGCAGATGTACTAAGTGTGAATTTAGAGTGCACTATTCAGGGAAGATATATGATTTTAAAATCCTGTCATTTGGTTAATGTTGCAGTAAATTATGAGCCAATATCCTTTGCTAAAGACCAATTAATCACTAAGAAAAATTAATCAAAAAGATTTTAAACTTTTATGCTAATTTTCAAATCCCAGATGGGTTGTGCTATTCAACAATCAGTGTGTTTCTTAGCTACAGAACTGGCTGAAAATACTTGGGGAATGGTATGTGATTTTTGGAGCTGGCTGCTTTGGGTGTTTTAAAACTTTCAGATGAGGTTCTCTGTAATTTTGGTAGCCAAGAAGCAGTCACACTTCAAATTGTGGTCATCTGTCTGAACCTGAAAACACAACAAGCATCCTAGATATAACATAACAATTCCCCCAAATCATCACTATTTTTTTTTTCCAGAAAAGCCTTCTCAATGAAGAGTAGCATACCTGTCATTGAGGCACAATTCTCAGCTCTAGAAATGAGTCCAAAGCGTCATTATTTAGCCCTGTTTTGATAAGAGTGATTGGAATTTTGGCAGTGGGATGTTGTACCTTATCAGCCCAATCAGCCAGAGACCAATGGTGGCTGAATGAGTGGCAGTCCATGACAGATGGGTTTCCCTCCTTGCAGCTTCCAAAGTTGTGTCTAATAATTATTTCTGCAAATTACATTCCATCAAATTTCTGTTCATCCCATGTCACATCCTGGCCTATAAGAAGGTTGCCCAGCTTCTGTGTCTTCTCTTTTGCTTCAGTAGACTACATTAAGGTTAACGATGCAACAGTTCAAGGTTGCAAAGGAGACCACCCCAAATACTATCGCTGCTAGAATATTACTTATTATTAATGAAAAATAAGGCTTAGGACTGACATCCCATAGGAACAAGTCAGACCGTCAGTTTCTAGGCTTATTTTAACAATTCAGTCTATAGTCTTTAAATTAACATTACCAAAGTGTCAAAGTATCTGCCCTGCACTTTATACATTTGCTGATATGCAGAGCAATCATTTCCATAGCCAACCAGACCACCTTCACAACCCTCAATGAGCACAAACCTGTCTAACAGACTTTTGCCTTAAAATAGTTTTTGCAGGAGACTGGTATACTTGGTCAGCCAACAGAGATATGGAGCCCTTTCCCCCCAGATGTGTTCAATGACTGCTTTTAGGTATGTGCCCCCCTCCCAGTGCAGGTGCCCAGCATGATGAGTGCAGTGGGAAGGAGGAGGCTGTGGAGATGCAGGCAGGGGGAGGCAGGGAGCAAGACCATCATGGGGCTGGTGGAGGAGAGAGCAGTGTCTGTCACTTGTCTAATTTTGAAGAGCATACATTGCCCCAAGGTGTCCAGAGGCTGCCTTAGGCTTGGGCTAATAGAGGCCTGTTAGGGCTACACAGCTACAGTCATACCAATGTAGTTGTGGTTTTGTTATCTTGCTTTTATTACACCGGTTTTGGCAGCTGGGCATTTGGGAGTACCGTGGAAGATAAGCACTGTGATCCGTTTTTATCTGAAGTGGCTTGCAATCTCTTTGTTTAGCTTGTCGGCTGACACACTGCCAATCAGTTGTATATTCAGAGTTGAGTGGTCTCCCCTGCTCAGGCCGATGGTTGCTTTACCTCTCCAAGGACAGAGGTCAACCAGGTAGGATAAGTGTCTTATGTCCTGTGACATTTGGTCACTTGTATTCCTTTGGCTTCTGCATGGGACTGCTTAGCCCTCTTGGTCTGTGCTTCCTTCCAAATTGCTGGAGTACATGGAAGTATCCTGGCTATCGGAAAAGACAAATCACCGCAAAATTGATGAATATGAGATGTGAGTCAGAACAACTGATTTGATTTAGCCTGCTTATCACAGTTGCTGCTACTTTGGGGCTGACTCTAGAGGTGACTCATGTTGTACTAGTACTTGCAAAACACCTACCTTGAAAATATTTTGATAGGCCATCTCAAGTAATTGGCAGCATTTCTGTTAGAGCTGTATCCTGCGAGTGCCAGCTAACCTTTGCAAACACAGTTCAGAGAAGGCAGAGAGGAAAAAGAGAAATCTGATTAATTTTGCCGGAGCTGAAATAGATGACTTCGGCTGGCACAAAACCACTGCTCTGCCTGACCGGCTCCGCATCATGGTTCTCCTCGTGAGGACACCTTTTGCTATAGAAACACAGTCTTTCACAAGGTGGGCTTTCTCACAGTTAACAAGTCCTTGATTAACATGAGCTACCTACATAATTAATCATGAGCCTCAAATTAAATGTCTGGGGAACTGATTCAGATCAGAAACTGTGAAGCTAGATGAAGGTTATTGTGGTTACGGGCTCTGATCTGCAATGGAAACCATTGAGTGCAGGAGGCTCGAAATCAGCTTATTGTGTGAGACTGAACATAGCACTTCTCAAATCAAAACGGTTTCCCGGTGAAGATAACTGAAATTTCAAAATGTGATGATGAAGATGATCTCCAAGCGGTTATGACTGGTGTCCAGTGAATTTAGCTGTTGCACTGATGTCCCTGGAGCAATGCTGTCTGGAGTGGCATCAGGATCTGACACCCTGGCTTTCTGTAATCATCATCATCCTATTTTACAATGTCAGCCAGCGTTTCACAGCTTCTTCAGCCTAACGAAACAATTGTAAGCTGGGAATGGCTGATTGCAGGCAGTGCATTCAAGAGGCACCACAGTGCTCACTGTGCTGCACACTGCAGGGGACAGCTGGCTGGCAGTTCACTTGCCTCTTTCAGGTCAGGTTTTTCTTTTGCTAGTGTTGGAATTTAACAAAGGAAAACAGGAGAATAAAATATCTGGTCTGATAGTTGGTAATCTGTTGGGCAGCCAGAAAATGAAGAGGAGTTGAAAGCAGCTCAATAAAGAGATCTTACCACACAGTGTGTCTGCATGGCTGGAAAGCTCTTTTTATTTTCCATAACCATTTCCCTCAAGTGTCCCCAGCCTTCCAACATCTCAGTTGTTTAGGAATCATAACATGTGAGTTGCTTGGGTAACCAAAATCTGCCCGACCACCTATATCCAGCTGCCTGGGAGACTCCACGTTCCAGGACATGGATCAGTCCTGGAAAGAAATCGTGGCCAGATGTGGCATGGCTTCACTGTCACACACTCCAGTAAAATGCTCGCAGCATGCTGAGACCCGTGCACGCAGGCTGCTTGTGCTGCTACCCGAGGAGGGGACTCGCATTGTGGTTTCTGGCCAGGGTGAGCCTATGGGACAGCAGTGTTTAACATTTGCACTCCTGCGCAACGCAAATAAGCGTGTTGGCTGTTTCCAACAGCCTCAAGCCCACAGCATGAACCTTGCACTCCTGTTGTCTTTTGTTTAGGTCGATAGCACCTACCCTACGGGGATAATAACCAGGACCTGCCCAATTTTGTGAAAAGCCTACTGGGTAACAGCTAATAAGTGCATCCTATCAGTTCAATCCTCAGTAATTTCCACAGGGCTTTGGTCATTGTTCCTTTCTTTTGTGTGTGTGTTTTTGGATCCATTCAAGTTTTTGAACCCATAAATGTGATTTTCAGTGCTAAGGAATCCTGCTCAAAGTTTTACTGTATTATCACAGCACAGAGGACACAACCGCAGATGGTGGGAAGCTGTGCCTGGAAGCACCCTCCGTGCTAACACTGGGTCAATGTCAGAAGGCTAATGCCCCAGGAAAAGCTCAGTGCTTCTTCCTTTTAATTTTTAACTCTGTTCTCCCAAAATGTATTTTTGTAACGCATGTAGAGAGGAGACAGCCCCTGCTCTGTCATTGCTCTTCCAGACTGAGTGAAAGAGTTGGTGGATGCTGCCTATGCAAGTAGGGGCATGAGCATTGGGTGGCCCTCAGGCACCCCATAATGAGAAAACATGGCCCTGTTTAATGAGAGCTTCTTATTAGTCTCTTGTTTCTCTTTAAAACTAATGAACCACTTGATGTCCTAAAAACCTTCTCAGAAATAATGGGTTTTCTGAGGCCCCAAGTAATTCTTCCTAATCTGAAACCAGATGCTCCTCAAATTGTTCTCACCGTCATATTTGTCTGCTAGTTCTCCTGGAGCACACTAACATTAGAAGCTAGAGTGAACTCCTAGTGCTTTAATTTTAATTTTGATAGCTCCCTTTTTGTTTCTGAGAGATGGGATTGATATTTGGTACCTTGTCACTGATGAAAAGTACACGGGTCTCTGCTACAGGCATTAGGAGATGTGTCCTTGGAGCCACCAAGGACTAGGCCAGATACAACAACAAGCTATGCACTACAGAAGTAGCTGTGCTCTGGAAGGGGACTGGGCACAATCAAACAGATTTCCTCCCACTGGAAGCAGCACAGTTCCATTACAGCTCAGGCAAACCTGCAGACAAACCTCGCTGTGTTGCTGCCTGGCTCCTCTGTTCATGGACGATTTGATGTGACAGTGTTTTTGCCCATCCTCTTTAAAAGCTCTTCCGGACTTGGCCTGGACCTCCAGTTCTCCATTGCAGATCCTGGCCCTCATGCTGTTGTCCAAGTACTTCCCTTCCAACATCTCTGTTTAGGTAAGGAACTGTTGGCCTCATTTGAGAGATTGGGAACACAGATTCTGTATCATTTGCGCAAGACTTTGAAAAATCTCTCATGAAGTAGGGAACTAAGTGCAGGGAAATCCTCAAGTACTACCTAAATCATTGGACCCTTTTTCTCTCAGCTTCTGGCCAGTGCTCAGAAATGAGACTTTTGCAAAGTCAGTGGGAAAAAGCATTAACCATTGGCTTCATTGAAATCACTGGGAGCTTTATTTAAGATTTCAGCGCAACCACCGCCTTCTCCAGCAAGATCAGTAACAATCAGTACCTCTGCCTATTAATGATCTTACAACATGGTTAGGTGTATCCTCTACAGTCATTGCATATTTTTATTAATTTATGCTGGATTTCTAAAGCACAGCTGGATTTGTAAATGAGAAATTCCTACTCAGTACCTACATAGGACAGTGCAATGCTAGGTGGCACTAGTGAACCTTGTAGCACATCCATGTAACCCAGTTAACCTTATAATATACATCCCCAGATACATCACACGCCATGTCAAAGTCCTGTCTTACTGTTCTGCCTCAAAACTATTGCTGTTCCATTACTGGCAGGTTGAATGCTCTAATAAATTGGCACCAAAGGATGGCCTTTTTTCCTGACAGTTGCAAAACTGGTTGCACATGTCCTCTCCCCACAAAGCATGGGCCGTCTTATAAATACAAAAGCAAGTAGATGAATTTTATCACGGGAACATTTTATTTATTTATTTATTTATTTTAATCTCTATAGTCTTTCTCATCTTGAGCTGCCAGGCTATAAGACGCAACAAACAGAAAGTTTCATCTTGGGAGCAGAGGGAATGCTGCCAGCTACTGCCTGGGTGCTGGACTGGACCCTGGTGGTTTTCAGCACTTTCCTGGTTGCTCTTTCATGCAAGTTTTGAGCTGTAAATTCTGATCTGATGATTGTATAGAAAGTTTCAGACTGTCCCCTGAAGATACTGCACCAAAAATCTTTTCATCTCCCTGATTTTCAGAACTGATGTCATCCTGGTCCCTCTTAATTAATCTGATCGCTTGTGTTGTGCTACTGCTTTTGCAGTTATGCTTATAACCTTTATTAGAAGTGTGATGAATCATTTGTCTTTGTCTGGAAATGTACTTGGATCTTCTGCAGACTTGTCTCAAGTCCATCTTCTCCATTCCAGTCCAAAAATCCGCATATGTCTCTGCCGTGCTGCTCAGCTGGAAAGCTTTACCAAGTTCAGGACTGAGCTACTCTAAGAATTGTTGTAACAAGATGTTCTTTTGAAAATAATTATTTCCCCAATTTCTCCAAAAAGACATGCAGTGGTCAGGAAAAATGTGAGCTCCTTGCTCTGGATGTTCGTGTTGTGGCAGCATATCAGCAGCATGGACTGAGGGCCCATTGCAGTAGGTATTGTATGAGCACAGCGCAGATGGTGCTAATCCAAAGCGCTTACAGTCTAATTGCCATGTCTACATACTTGTTAGCATGTGGGCACTTTTCCCAGTCCGTGGTGCGGGGCTGTATGTACGTCTGGCCAGCTGATCCCAGTAACCGCACTGGCACTTATCTGCTCTGCTAGCTCATTGCATCCCCAGCAATCCTGGCCTCAAGCTGCCAGCCTCCAGAGTGGGGTTTGCATCTCCTCCACCGCCGCTCAACCTGCTTCGAGCATCGCCTCCACCGCTGGGACCTGCAAAGCTACTTCCCCATCCCCAGCTTCTGCTGTTTCGCTTTTCTAGCAGCTCCTCCTGGGACTGGCAAGGCAGGCGGCAGGCCATGAGGATGGACCCTGCTGCGCTTGTTTGACCATGTTAATAACGGCAAGAGATGCTTGAGCACCTACCTAATGGTGTGCAGACTAGCTGGGGAGATGATCTCTCCTGTTACTGTCCCTAAAAACAAGCGCACTACTGTAAGCAATGGAAGCAGTACATAATAAACAAACCTGTGTTTACCTAAAAGCAAGTTCTATGCCCATTTGAGGAAGAAAATAGGTTCCCAAGACACATTTTCCCTCCTTTTGTGGTTTCTTCCTGCTGTATGGGTTGCCCTGTTTATCTCTTGTTTTTCATACTCCTAATTTACTTTCTCTGAAAATTTCTGTGAGTAGTTAAATGGTGCTAATATATATCTACCAAGGGATGCTGTAAAGTTTTTAAATGGTGATTGGGTGTTTGGCAAGCAAGAGGTGGATTGCTCTGACTTTCCATGATCTCACACATCACATAAAGGTGAACAAGGGATTTTCTAAACTGCGAAGTCCCAGTGCTGCTGTCATTTGGCAATGCTGGAAATCTACAACGAACAGCTCCTATTTTTATTGGAAATATTTCACTACAGTAAAAGGGGGTTGCAAAACAAAATACCATCCAGTTTCCCAGTCCCAGAGGTGGTATTCTCCAGGTCAGGGTTGAGTGGCTCTGGAGGATGCTACGGTTGGGGAAGTTTGCATTGCTGCACTGGGTGTTTGAAATTCACCTCTAAATACAGGATTTAGTTAGGATACGATTAATGCCTAGGCCTTGCAATTTTCCCTTTTTACTGAGCTGAGTTCCACCCTGAAGGGACAGAAAGTATCATTCTTCACTGCCTTCAACCAGGTACTTTAATAAAAAAAATGCATTAATAATATACAGAAATAAACAAGCTCTCTGTTTCATGCATACCCAGAAATGTGCCTCCATACAGATTGTCATGTCCTTGCTGTAACCTGTGCTACTGAGTATCACATGCACTTAAGCATCCCTGGGGCCAATAAACAGGAAAACCCGATCTTTCCGATGCTTTCTGGTTTTATCTGCTTCCATGCAGAGTGACTCCTCTTCCTGTTTAACCTATCCTAAAATACACTAGCGAGGAGTTGGGGCAGAGTGTCTGTATTTCAGTGGTTGTGTCTGGAACAGCTTTATGTTGATGCTGAGCATATGTTTATGTTAATAATAATGACACATAAGACTCATTCCCACAAAGAAACACATCCAAATTAGCCTATGCATATAAAGCCAAGGGAATTACTCACTGTGCGTAAGGTTAAATGTGCCCGTATATGTGTGCAGAAAAAGGACCTGCACTCGCAGGCTGCAGGGAGTGGTATGTTTGCAGGTTGCATGGTGAATTGCTGAACCAGGGCATCCTCTCCTTGTGGCTCCCCCACCACCAAGGCCAAAGGAGAGCTTTCTGCTGCTTCCAAAAAAGCCCTGCCTGGGGCTTAGCTGCAGTTTGGTACAGCTCTGTTATCCGCAGGACTTACACCTGCTGCACAGCTCTCTGAACTGGCAGCCTGGGCTGGGAAAGCTGGGTGAGAAACCTTTGCTTGCTGCGGGGGGAGAGGGGGGAATGGCTGGTCAGATGTTCATGCCCAGGGCTTGTCTAAATGGGGTTTCTCAGGAGGAGGGAAAAAAAGTAACTTGTTTCGTCTCTCCATTTTTTATTATTTTTTTTTAAATGTAATCTGGTACATAATGTTCCAAGTTATCAGCGGTCTCATATTGTGTGTTGCTTCATCCACTCTAAATATCGTCTCTTTCTGCAGTCTGGCTTGACATATTCCTCTTAGATTATCTCATTTTGCTGTGTACAAATGCATCTGTGGCCTTACCCAAAATTACTATGGAAATACCATGAAAACGTGTTGTTCAAGCCAGAGCAATAATCTTTCTCTTTGGTGCTTAAACACAAATTTCCCCATAAGTATCTTGGCACTAGAGAGTCAGTTTATTCAAGTTAAATATTAAATGTGGGTCACAATTCACCAAAACACATTCTCAACTTTAGGTGCCTGGCTGTTCCTATAGATGCCTAGTGAAGTACATCAGGATGTGCTGAAACCCCACCAAAGGCAATTCAGAAGTGCCTTTTGTGCCTTTGCTACTCAAACCTCTAATAAAGGGAAGGTAATTCACAGCTTTTAGCTTTGAAAATCAGTCGCTGTGCAGGTGCCTTTAGCAGGCAGGGCAGAGGAAGCATGGAAGGGTTTGCTGCACGGTTGCAGCGGACAGCGGCAGTGCTCGTCCCACACTATGCAACGTGTAGTATCGCTGCCACGTGCTGCCAAGCCCCACGCTGCAGCGTTCCCAAGGAGATGTTACATCACGCTAGCGTCTCGTAGGAGTTTGAAACCTGCTCCATCTGACATGTTATTTAATATTTCCATTAATAGAGCTTTGTGAAACTATCAATTTCTGGTCAAACTTCTCTCATGTCAGAGACCAATAAGTATCTTTGCACAGAGATGACGGTTTTGGTGTTTATATGTTAAGTGATGTCAAAAATACAGGAGAAAGTACAGAAACAAGCTTCAAAGTGGTTTGAGGTTAGAGGGGCAAGTTTCAGTGAGAGATTTCAGTCGAATCCCTGGCTTGCGAGGGACAGGATTGAGACTGGAGATGGTCGGAAAAATCAGTGAAACAAATTTGCTCTCTAAGAACTTGTGTCTGTCAACAACGGAAATGTTCTGTGAAGCCAGCACTTTGCTCAACATTCATTTTGGAGCAAAAACAGGGAAAATCATCGTTTTTTTCTGTATGAAACTCACAGTTTTTTCTTTCTCGATGGTGATGGTAACGTCACATTGAATAGTGACAATCACAAAGTATACAAGGGATGTTCCCAGGACAGGTTGGAAAAGCAAACTCCTCTCCTGAGTCCATGGGAGAGAGAACAGTGGGGAAGCCGTGCTCACCTTTGTGCTGAAGATGCTCATCTGTTTTCCTGCCTGTACTCATCCTCCACAAAGCATGACTATGTCGACAAAAGTTTCACTAGCAAGACAGTAATGAAGTCTTTACTTTGGCCTGGATTTTGACCCCAAAACTGCTAGAAATTACCCATGAACACTCAGAAGCCCTCTTACCTGTTGTCCTTTACCTCTCTCGGGAGCAGCCTGGCACAGAAGAGGTAATCAGCTAAATTTGTAGCCAGAGAGATTTAGTTTTAAAACTTCCTAATTATAAGGATAATGAGAGATTTTTTAAGACAAGGTCAAAGAAACATCCATCCGGGATGGTGTGGATGTCTTACAGCCTGTCTTGGTGCAGAGTTTGGACGGTGCTATCTCCCAGGGTGCTTCCCAGCCCTGTGCTTTTGTGCCTTCTGGTTCAGTGAGGCTGCTGCAGCCAGCTCAGCTCCGGACACAGCATGTGAATCACCAGCAATGCTCTATGAGCCTTTGTCTGAAGAGGGAGACAGGAGGCTCTCCAGGTGGTAGAACTTTAAAAGCAAATATGATCTTGCATCGTAAATGACAGAGCTGAATCTCTTCTCATCCGTGCCGGAATCACTCATGTGTCACCCCATTGACTTTAATTTTACTCCTGCTTCATGATGGAGGAAACAAGGAGCAGGGCTGAGTCATGGACCATGACTTCAGGATTTGGCTGCCTTTAGAAAAGTGCTAGGACTGCATGCTTGTGTCTTCCAGCCCCAGGAGAGGCTCTCGGGTGAATTACAGTCACTCTCCAACTAGCGATGTAGGTCATACCTGATAAATTTGCTTACCAGATTAGTGGACAAGGGGGAAATGGTAGGCACGGTTCATCCAGCTGCCAGGGGTGTGTTTAATACTGCACTGCACAACAGATCCATTTGCAAAGTCAGAAAGCATGGCATAGAATAGGCAGAAAAACACTGAAAAGGATTAAAAATGGCTTAAGGACAGAGAAGAAGCGATGTTACTAACAGGGAAAAATTTAAGTGAAGTATCTTTATTAGAGGTTTGTGAGCAGAGCAGTCAGTCCATTGCTGTGGGAACCCAGGCTTCCTGCTCGCGTGTCAGGGGAAAAAGAAGAGCTGAGGTTTTCCCCTTAGCTCCCACATCTTCTCTCTTGGGTTTCCCGCTGTTTGAAAAAGATATTTAAGCCTTTGGTTTCAACTCACCCAATAAATAATTCTTCCTTCCAAGGAGATAGCTTCCTTTCACAGGTAGCTTCCCTCTGCTGCCTGTGTGGCCAGGTTGAGTAATGCTGAAGCCACGGTGCAGGACAGCTTGGGAAGACCTTATGGAATGAACATCACAACTCCAACTCCTCTTCTTTGCATGAGTCTTAGCAGGACAGGGTATCATGTACCACTTCAGACATACCCAGGCTGTTGCCCTCTTTCAGGACTTCTGAGACCTTCTTGGCTTGAGAAAAAAACACAGGCAAAGATGTGCAAATGTAGGTCACCCAGCAGTGCCATCTTGCCTCATTATTAGCTTTTCTGACACCACTTTCAGAGAAAAACTTCTGCATGTAGTGATTAGCAGGCCTAGTGTGGCTATGACAATGTTGCTTTTGGAAACATGGCTTATTTTCCTGTTTTCTTCCTGATTTTTAGATTTAACACATTTTCTTTTTTAAGCTATACACTAAGTAAAATCAAACTGCAATGAGAGAGGGTAATTCAAAAAATAACTTAAGACAGCCAAGGGTTATAAAAATAACAGATCCTGTGGGTAGCATCCAAAAGACTTTCTATCATGATGACTGATTAGAAGGCTCATTTAATTGTCTGTATGCAAATTGTGTGTCACCATTCTTGGCACTCAGAAATCTTCAGATTTTAAAATTAACAGGTTCACATCACTTCATTTGCCTTTTGGATGATTTTGGGACATCTACCCTGCAGGATGCATTGTTTCTGTGTATAGATTTTTTTCTGAAAACTTGAGGAAAAAAAGCTTTTCTTATTTTTTAAAAGCAAGCTACAAATCTTTCATGTTTGCTGGATTTCAGGAACTGTGGTCTTAAAATATTGCAAGTATTGGGCATGACACAAAGGCTAGAAGGAACTTCAGGAGTCTTTTTTTTTTTTTTTTCCTATACAAAGAGAATGCACAGATTTTAGTTTCAGAACCTCCCTTCTTCAGTATTAACAACTTTCCAGAAGGGCTGGACTCACTGGTTGCTGTTAGGCTTTCACTTGGCCAACAGTGTGAAGCAGACAGAAACTGCTCAGAAAAATAGGTCATGTAACATCATTTTTTTTCAGGACTGCATCCTGGAAGATTGACAACTCTTGATTTAAAATCTGAAATCACTGGAAAGGGTCTCATTGCTCTCCCCTGGTTCAATTATGTCCATCATTGCTTGTTTGTGGAGATCCCCTGTTTCTTTACAGCAGACCTTCAGTTATTTAAAGACGTTGCCACCTACATCACTGTCCACATCTATGCACACGGAAACCAGCCTGAGTTGGCCTCCTCCAGCTGGGACCCTGGTGGGGTCAGGAGATGGACACCACGGAGAGTGTGGCTCCATGGGGCAGGTGACCAGAGATGCATGGCACTGGCAGAGCTGTAGCGTGGGAGCTGGGTCCCCATCGCAGCCTTGCCTGGTTTGCAGGGGTGGGGTGGGATGGGATGGGATGGGATGGGATGTGCAGAGCCTGCAGGTACACGCTTACTGTCGTTTCTCGCAGCCTGCTCTTCATTGAAGGTCAGCTAATGTTCCTCTCCGTTGCTCTGCTGACTTCTGTTTCACACACTGCTGCATTCAGGATGTTTGCCAGCGCCTGGCCACGCAGAGGCGTGTGAGCCCGCAAGCATCTCCAGGAAGAGGAAATGCTGCTCTCACTTCCACCTCTCCAGGCTGATGTGCTGCATGTTTACAAGGCTCTTAAAAATATTTCAAACTGCAGCCCAGTGGCTTCAGAAAGCCACTATGGGCTGCTGGGCAGCTGCGTTTTGTCCTTGCCCTAGTGAGCCCCTGGATCCCCATGGCCGATGGGAAAGGGAAGTTTCTTGCCCTGTGAAGCCTCACACTGACACCAGACGTGGGCTGGATGTGGCCAGGAGCAGGGTCTGGGGCTTTCTGGGAGGGAGCAGGGGCTGACGCTCTGCTTGGCATTTGGGGAAAGTGATTACATGGGTCCTGGAGCCCAAGGCAGGGCAGAGTGCATTTCTGGAGATCGTGCCTGCCCAGGGTAGAGCTAAATGCAACCAATACCTTGGGTATTCTGCAGAGCTGGAAGCCAAACACTTTACCTCTCAATTTTTTCTGTGTAGACACATATGTTAGCCTGCAGCAAAGAGCAATTTACAGAAGCAGTCTTCGGTAGCAGTTAAATTGTCCATGGCCAAACTTTCTTTGAAAGTTTATCACCCTCATTGCAGAGGACTTACTTAAGGCGGGGGCCCATTTGACCAGATAGGCCAACGTCTCAATGCTTAAGAGCTATGTAAACGTGATGTACCAGGGATATAGCTGTGTTATCAGTTCTGGTACCAAATACGAATGTGGCTATGAGTGAGTTTTGTGTATACCGTCATTGTTTAAAAACTGCGCTCAGGCCAGGCTCTCCTTGATTAGGAGCAGCCAGATGGACACTATAAATCAGTGTGAAAGCCCTGTGCCAAACTCCATGCTTGGACTGATTCATACGGCTCCATTTAACGTCGCAAATGGGATTTGTGCAAATGGAACCCAGATCAGAATTTGGCCTTTTATGTTTGTTTAGATTAAGAAATTTGGACAGCAAAAGGCCGCTTATATTCTGGCTATCAGGCCGGGTATTACAGCACTTGAATAGTGGGAAGCCCAGACAGATGGTTACATGAATCACAGCTAGGCAGGTCTGATTATCTTGATATTTTCCATGTGATAAAGCGGAGGGACGTTGTGCCATATGGTGGAATATTGTTGAGGGACCCTCAGCAGCTGCGCAGGATGTGAGCACTTTCATGGACACAGAGTGTGCTGCAGCATTTGCTCCTGGGATGAGGGGGAAGGCGAGGAAGAGGCGGCTTCCTGGCACCACCAGAGATGCTGATCCATTGTGTGCCCTGATGTGAGATTAACACAATGCAGGGCTCACCTGCCTTCGGTGTTTGCTAAAGGGTGAAGTACTTAGAGGCTGAAGGAGGGGTAAAGGTGCGGGCCAGAGGATGGCGATCAGTGGCGCAAAGTCTAGTTGGAGGCCAGTCACTAGCTGTGTACCCCAGGGGTCCAGTCCTTTTTAACACCTTCATTAATGACCTGGATGATGGGGCAGAGCACACCATCAGCAAGTTTGCTGGTGACAAAAACCTGGGAGGAGTGGCTGATACACCAGAGGGCTGTGCTGCCATTCAGAGGGACCTGAGAAAATGGGCTGACAGGAACTCATGAAGTTCAGCAAGGGGAAGTGCAATATCCCGCTCCTTGGGAAAAACAACCCCAGGCACCAGTACATGCTGGGGGCCACCCAGCCGGAAAACAGCTCTGCAGAAAAGGACCTGCGTCCTGCTGGCAATACTTTGCCTAATGCAACCCAGAATACCATTAGCCTTCTTTGCAGCAAGAGAACATTGCTGGCTCATGTTCAGCTTGGTGTCCACCAGGACCCGCATTTCTCCAGCCTGTTGAGGTCCCTCTGGATGGCAGCATGATCCTCTGGTGTATCTGCCATTCCTTCCAGTTTTGTGTCGTCTGCTCACTTGCTGAGGGTACACTCTGCCCCATCATCCAGGTCATTCATGAATGAACGCTGGGATGCAAGGATACAAGAAAGCAAAGGCAAATGGGTGAAGGTGAAGGAAGAGGGAGGAAAGAGATTTTGTGTGGAGGAGAAGAGGGGCTGAGTGCCTACTGAAAGTGCAAAGGAAGCAGGAGAGCAACACTACTGATGGAGAAGAGGCAGGTCTGGCCTCTGTTTCCAAAAAGTTGCTGTTGTTTTGCTGGACTTCACAGTTATTTCTCACAGGCTACCCTGAAACAGAAGCAGCCTATGCTTCTCTGTGCTATCCTGAGAGCTGCAGAAAAAGGGAAATTGCATAAAAGGAGCAGATTTCCACAGACTTCAAGGAGCTGTTTTTCAAAGTGAACTTGTGCACAGAGATCATTTACAGCCACTTCACTTTCATAATGTGTTGGCTGGGGTTGCTGGTCTGAGGCTTTCATTCTGTGCATAGCAAATCTATTTGCAGAATATCATGTTTTAAAAACATATACTACCTAAAAGCATGGAAATTTACTCTCCTAAGGCAATCAAAGGGTGCAGTGGTTTTATTCTTTTGAACCCAAGTGATGATAACTGATACAAGAGCTCTCCATCAATGGTACAAGGGGCTGTGGGTGCCGGTGTGCAAGACCCACCAGGAATCACTCTGCCCTCCCATTGGCATTGAATCCAGAGCATAGCACTAAAAAACACATTCAGCAGTTAGAAAAGATTTTAGCAGCAGCTCCTTGGTTAACCGAGGGAGCGAGGGGCCAGCCTCTGGGGTGATGGCATGTGGTGCAGAGAAATGTGCAGTGCTGCATCACAGCTTGGCTGGCGTTTGCCAGAGAGGATGTTGGTTTTCTTTTGCAGGGGCTAGCAGGAAAATCTCACATGTTTAAATTGGGGAAGTGTTGTAGATGTTTGTGTCTGGTAGCGGGTGAAACAGGGAAATGAGGAATGAGTTTTCTTTTGTTTGGGTTCTGTGGTTTGATTGCTGAAGCCTATGGCTGGCTGTATATTTAGCAGACCTCAAAAATAATGTTAGATGCATCAGCGAGCAAGTGGAAAAGTACCAGGGAGAAAGTGTGAGAGAGCTGTATGGGAGATCCCATGTGGGTCTGCTGGGCCATGATGCACTGAAGCCGGTGCCCTGCAGTGCTAGATCCGGCTGGGCATGCAAACCCCACAGGATTGAATGTGCCAGCCCCGGTGATGTTGTGTTGGTGGCCCCCCCCCATGGGGACCAAAGCTCTGGGGCCACCAGGAGCCAGCCCAACCTGGCAGGACAAACTGGAATGACAACACTGGAAACCACTTTAAAGGGAAAACTATCAATAACTGGATCTGTAAGGAAACAGCAGAGTGGGTCACTCTAGCTAGAAGAAACTGGGATGAACTTTTCCAAACCTTCACACACTCATGTAAAGCACTGACAGACACTCCCATTCACTGATGCCCAGCAGCACAATTCCAGAGCAAAGCCATAATTTCCACCTTTTTTGTAATGTAGGCCTCTCTGTAAAGGCAGCTTGGAGTACAGGTGCAGTGACAGCTTTTATATTTTCACAGTAAAGTTATATATAGCTATTTTCTTCTAAGAACAGGAGAGGACTATACCCAATTGCAGTAAGGTCATTAACCCATAAAATAGCCGGTTGTCTTCTGCGTGCTGAGGAAATAGCAAATGTCTCTTTTTGTGACATTAGAAGATCAGACGGACAGATTGCACAACAGAGGAACAGGGCCCTTTGCATGGAGAAGTCGTTGCGTGCCCTGAATGATGGCCTTTCACGTTAGCAGACAGCTTTGTCAAGAAACATGGGACAAATCCGCACAGATGTGGAAGTGCCAGTGCTCAGCTGACCTCTTGCCAGAGGTGGTTAATGAGAGAGGCCCAAGGGCTGGAAGTGGTGTGGAGCGATCCCATTACGCTACTAAGCTGTGGCTGCGCATCACGGTACGTGGCATGAAAGGTAAGAACAATAAACCAGTTGAAAAAGCAGGATTTAGAGTGGGAAAATAGAATTGATATCAGATTTATTGTCTGAGGTATCCCACAGAATGGCTTTGGCAACTTGTTAGCCAGACTAACAAAAGATTTCTTACTTAGAGAGGAAATGTTCATCCCTGTTCAACTCGCCAAGGCGGGGATGGATATTAGTGGAACCAAGGAAAAGGACCAGTTTGCCTCACCTGGCCTCCTTTCGGAAATGTCCGCACTTCCAGTAGTTCAAGGCTTCCATCTTCTCCACATAACGGCAGCGCTTGGTTGAGAAGCACCTCCAGGTAAGTTCTGACCTCGGGGGCCAAGCCAGGAGCTCCCATGCCAGCAGAGACCCGACATGGGCCAGTGCTGGCGGGGAGGCCCAAGCACTCTGCCATCTCCCGCCAAGGCACAGCCAAACCCTTGCAGCCATTTCCTGGTGGCCCTGGCCTGCTGCTCACTGGGCTCCTCTCAGGCCTGGAGGGAGGAAGCTATGGGGGCTTGTTAAGACCTCACTATTTGGACATCTCCTGTCTGCAAGGACTGGATGTGTGCTCCTCTCACGACTGGCAGAGGACACCAGGTGTTTGGCCCCTGTTCCAGCCTCCCATGGTTGCAAGCAGGAGGGGCTGAGGGAGCTGGCAGAGCCAGCAATACACCCCAGCTAACCCCCCAGGACACACAGAAGAGATGATAGTGTCTTGGATTTATCCTGAACGAGACTTTCCTGTTACTCCATGGGGAAAAGCAACACGTGATTACTGCTTTATGGTGTTAGAAATCTGTCGATCTGCTACTGTAATGAACCAGAAAGCCTGGGTTAGTATAAAGTGACACTGAGTTTTCTGAGAGAGAGATGAGGAAGACATAAACCCAACAAGCTAAGAACCAACCACCCCTGGAAAGGACAAGGGAAGCCACCTCTTCCCTATCTCTTCTTCCCACTCTTTTCACAGTGGGAAGTCCACTAGGGACAAGCAGCTGCAGAGATGTCATTTGTTATTGGTTTGCCTGTGGATGACAACAACCATAAGCAGCTGGAAAATATGTTTTTTCTTTATTTCTTTATGTATCTGAATTTTGTGAATTAAACTCTATTTTAGTAAGTGTCTTAACTGAACCAGTCCTCAAAGTCCAGAAAATCTTAAACCTTGGCCTGCTTGGGCTGTTTATTTTGTTTTTAATAATGAACTTAGTGAGTTAGATTTCTGTCAGACTCATATCAAATTCTCCTCAATCACGTCCCTTCCCCTGGCCATCACCCCTCATTTTCACTGGGTACCACCGCTTCGCATTCTGCTGCCTCGGACCGCACCGCAGTGAGCTGAACTCAGTTGTCTGAGCATTACAGTTTCAGAACAGAGAATAGTTTTGAGATAATGTGGTGACTCAAGAGTTTTCCACATGATAACTTAATTTAGAGTCGTGACCAGAATTCCTGATCCCCAGGATATTGGAAAGTGGCAGCCCCTCACGGGTGACTCACTTCATGTCTCAGCAAGTCCAAGGGCCAGGCACACAGAGGACAGTGCTTAGTGAGAAACTCAGCCCCTGTTTAAGTGCAGCAAGCTCACTTGAAAATATTTCTAGGCAAAACTTACAAAACTGCTGAATTGCACACAGCTGTTGTCCTTGCCTGCAGGAAGACTGACATAAAATATTGCTTTAAAACAGACTTGTCCATAATGAAAATCCCATGATGAGGAAAGGAGACGAACCATTTCAGTACTGTGTCTGGTGTGATGATTGTGGCGGTGCCGTACCACACAGCTCTTGCCTCCTCTTGTCAAGTGGATGCCACAAACTCTAAATCAAGTAACATTATCTCTGACATCTTGGCTATTACGGCACCAGAGCAAAAGATTTATATCTTGATCAATGTAAAGTAGTTACAGCCTCTCTCTGCTGAGGAAAAAGTCACAACTGGAATTTGATGTCAGTTTTAAAATTTGTTTTTCCGTAAATCCAAACCTGCTCATTGCGGCGATTTAATTCAGCCTATCTCCTGTCCTTACCACCAGCTGCTCAGAGATGCCTACTCAGCTTTCACTCAGTGAAATAAATCTTTCTAGCAAGTCCCAACAGTGTTTTCATGCTATCAAGGCAAAAATAGAGACTCTATTTGAAGAAATTCAACTTCAGACATATCAGAAATATGAGCCACCCCCTTCCAAACAACGAGTTCATTTTTGCATTGCATACTGAATGTACATCTTTCATCTCCTCAATCAAGATGTATTTGTAAGATTTCCAAGGACAAAATGTGTATGCATACATACACCCTCCATGCTCATAGATACATGAAAATATAATTTATTTACTTGTCCCTGTCAGTTCTCTATTATGTATATATGAGTTTATTTCCAAATCTGCTCTCCTTGCAGTTAGTAGTAAATTCTGCAGTCACAGAAGTAGGTGAGTACACTCAAAGTGATCAAAAACTCTACAGAGGGAAAAATTTTGAGTGTAGATAACATACTTAAACCTCAAAAACTTCCATGAATACGCAGACTGCATCTGAGGAAATGTACATATAACTAAAATAGGATCAGACAGGTATAAAACTAAAGTGTCTGTCCACCTTCACTCCACATTATTGTGACAGTTAACATTGAGAATACAATTGAAAATCTTTTCCTTCAGAATTTTCCAATTGCCAATGCCCAAATGTTTTGTAACATGAGGTCAAAGTGACTGACTACACGGACTATCTTGTTCCTCTGGGGAACCTGAAAGCTGCAAAGAAGTAACTGTTTCCTAATCGTCACCCTTTTCCTCAATGCTATGCATCTGGGAGAAGAATCTTCAAAATGGAAGTAAATAGAAAAGCTGAAAGAAATCAGTGCAGCAAATCTCTCCCAAATCTTTCCCACCCCCCAGTCACTGTGTTTTCAAATTGAGCGAGGCTTGGCTTACTGATTAAAAGCTACAGCTCTATGCTAAATTGTGGTAAGTCGTGGCATGGTGGTAAACCACAGCCCTGCGTAAAGAAAGTTCTTGAAACCATTATGGCATTGGCACGGTGAGCACATTTTACAAGTACTAGATCTGCAATGCAAGTTGTGAGAGAAATTTTTTTGGTTTGTGAAAGTAAAAAACATCTGGGGGGAAAGGATGACCTTCCTGCTGAGAATTAATGACAGAATAAACAAAACAGCCTAAAACACATGGAAAAATAGCACGGCTCTCTTGCATGTGCGCTCTGCATTATAGGAAATGGGTACATGCATAACAAATGATTGCTCAGGTATGAAACAAATGTCCCCCCCTTCCCTCCACACTAATGTAACATTGAGATCGAACATATAATTATGAAACATCAAGAGGGCAGCAGAATTATGTGCAATAAGCCACATGTGTTTCTAAATAAAAAATCTTGCCAGACAGTCTTGATTACACTTATGATGGAGTTTTACCATTACTGGACAAAGGCAATGATGTAAAGGAAATATTCTGGGATTTTAGTAAAGCAAATGGTAGGATATCTCACACCAAAGAATAATAATCAGAATTGGCCTGGAAATGAACATTGTCAAATGGACTGAAAACTGGCTGGAGAACCACAAACACAGCGCTATGAAGGATAACAAAACATCCAATAGAGAAGCTTCATAAGGGACCAGAGAGACTGTCCTTTGATTCATTCTTACAGAAACACTGGGTCTAAAAGACAAGGCTGGGGGTAGGCAATACAGATTGGGGCAATATCGTGCCCAGAACGAAGCCCACAGTCTGCTTTTTGCTGCCAGCTGTCCCCAGAGTCCCCACAGGCACAGGTGGGAAGCAAGCACTGCTGAGAACAGATGACTAATGCCAGCAGATATTCAGGAAGATGAACAATTAATAAAATGGGATTAAACAAGGGAAAATACATCTTTTTACACCTGAGAAAATATTCCACGCTGTAGGTAACTGTAGAAGGTAAAGAGGAAGATGTGACAACGCTGAAAGAAAACCTGAACTTTGAAATGAAGCAAAATCAAAGTTCTCAGAGGTTTTTGGATATCACTGTTCCCATTGACCCTCATGCAGGGCAGCTAAGATACCAGTGACTTTGTATCAGCCACAATTATACTACTGAGCTACACTTCATTTTTCTTTCTATATTCATTGCCATCCTGTGAAATTTTCTACAAAATTGTGAGGATATGACCTTTTACTCTAGTAACTCCTTGCTACCACTCAGAGGTGAACATCACTACTTTACTGGTCAATATGAGAGCGTGCACCACAGCTAATTTAATGCTACCATCTGGGACCTGCAGATCTGTGATGCCCTACGAAGGGCGCTGAGTGGCATCTAAGCCAAGAGAGCTTCTGGGTCGGCAGACCTCACTCGACAACAAAATGATACCTGCTCCGCATCGGTCAATACATAGACCAGGAGTAAAATCAGTTTTATAATGGAAATCCATGGGTATTAATTTAGCAGCAGGATACTATTATTGCCTAACAAAATGGCATTTATTTTACTTTTTTACTTATATCCTTTATAGTATTCAAAGCACTGAGTAAAAGAAGCAGCTTTCTGTAATCAGCCTCCTGTGATTGCTAGCCTTTCGGTGCAACTCTCCGGCAGAGTATATCATTGTTATCCCCATTGTTATGCACATTATTCTTTTGCTAACGCTCACATGCCAATTAGCTATCAATCCCCATACGCCAATTAAGCAATAAAGCAATCAAAGCCACAGACTGGCAAGCCAGGCTCACCTTGGTTCCCCCAGTCTCCAAGACACGGAGCTTACAGAAACACCTTGCTTGGATTTGGACGCAGGCACATCTGGGGGCAGGCGTCCCCCTTGCCAAGGGCAGCTCGCTCCGCAGTGAGCAGTGACCGCACCGTGCAGCCACGCAGCTGCAGCCCGGTACCCCCGAAACCCAGCGCGGCCACCCCAGAGCGGAGGGTGGAGGGATGCAGAGGGCTTGAATAGGGGAGAGACAGGGGGCTGCAATATCCTGGCGTATCTCGGTTAGTTAGCAGGTTAATGAGTCTGCAAGTGACCTGGAGCTGCTGGGGTGTAAAAGCCAGGATTTTATGTTACAACCAAGAGAGGTGACATTATCCTTCAGATCAGGACTTATGAGGCGCAGGATCTGCTCCTGTGCCTTGAAAGCCACCGTGCCACCAAATTTTCCTGCAAGGCTCCAGCACAACTTTGCTTGTGCACTCAGGCCTCCTTCCACCTCCCCAGGCCGAAGGGGGCCTTCAATGAAAGGGATCTTTCATTTAACGCAAGGAGCCTTTTACATTGCTGGAGCAGTCCGAACGAGCCTTGCAGCAAATGGGAAGCAGGCTACAAACTGGGCAACAGCAACACCGCTGTGCTTTGGGACCCGCACGTCGCAGCAGTCAGGACTTAGGAATTTGCAATGTAAACTATTCATAAGATGCTATGGGGGATTTTTATTATTCTGCCAATAGAAACTTTTGAACAGAGAAGACTGGGAAATTCTGGCACTGATGTAACTCCGAGGGCTTCCACTGATAACACCGGAGGCCTGTGGACATGCACTAGCCCAGCTTCTGGCCCCATTCCCTTCCCAGAGTCTTCGTTAATGTCAGATTACAACCCCCCATTAAAGAAATATGATTTACGAGCATCTTGTATGTTAATGCAGAGGCAGAGATTTCCTGGAACATTTTTAATGAGTTTGCGTGCAGGTGGAGGAGGAAAGGTAAGCTGGGAAAAGCCTGGGCTGCTGATGACTTAGTACATGAAACAACCTTCGTCTGGCAGCTTTTTACTTTTCCTCATCGATCCAGTGAGGTAACTGTAAAATTATGGCATCCAAATAACATTGCAAAGCATTAAATAAAGCACAAGGCCAGCATGTATTTTAGAGTAAGTGGATAATGTGACATCAGTGTCAGTTCAACCTTTTGAAACTAGCAGAAATATTCTGGGGACATAAAAATATGTGTCATTATGTCATACTGTGAAGCATTAAAAATCCTGCAAAATCTAGGCTGTACTTTTATATGCATTTTAATTTCATTTCACTGAAATGGATTTTTTTTTGCTGCCTTGGTTACCAAAATTGGCCTAGCGAGCACATGACTTAGCCATAATTCACTTTTTTTCTTGCCAGGCCTCTCAGGATCAACAGTTTCCACTGACCCGTAAGTCTCTGAGCCAGTCGCAAACCTCTTTTGTGCAGAATTAAGCAGGGAACCCCAAATGGCCGCAGAAGCAACAGGGTGGTCCTGCAATTACTATTTCAGGTTTCTACTTAACAAATGCACAACGATCTTTTTGACACTAATTTTAGCCTTTAAAAAAAAAAAAATTGTGGTCTAGTACATATTCCCACAGCCAACTGTGTTTCAACAACTGCAAATATGTGAGAGGTGAAGCTGGTGGACCTGCGTGCCAACCCGAGAAGATGGTACATGGGGCATCTAACAGTGACCATCTAAGCCACTTGCTTTATTTCTGCTCAGGCCTGCCATTAGCTTACATCTCCAGTGTTCTCTCCAATCTTTCTAATTGCACAGGTAGATCCTGATACTGTTGTATTAATGACTATCTGTACTGCCTCCTGTTTCATTAAAATGATTGGAAGGTGTTCTTGTATTCAGGTTGTGTTGCAATGTACAGTAGTGCGTAGTAACACTGTATTGCTAATGCTGTGCACACCCAGCTTTATGGTGACATCCCCCCCGGGCACATCAGCTTCCCCGAGCACCCCTGCTGATGTCCTGGCACCAAACGGCCAAACCAAGGCCAGTGGTGATCAGACATGGCTGTACCCTGCCTCCTGCTCTTCCGTCCCGCGGCACGAGCTGTTTCTTGGACCAGCAGCATCACGCTGCCAGCCCCGCACCTCCTCTCCCTTGCATCTCCCTTCCCACCCCATCCCTTGGCTTCAGAGCAGCTCCTCTGCTCAAAAACCTCAGCATTCACAGTGATAAACTTTTTCACTCTTCCAGAGAAGGGATTTTGTTTTCAAAATAGGTTAATGGGTTTTTTTTTTTTTTGGATGTTTTTTCCCCACTTTGTGATCTATAAGAGTTTAATTTTTAACCAAGTTTATGAAACAGTTTCTGTTTTGAAGCATCTGGGAGTTACTACCACTACAAATTCTTTTTTTCTGAAGCCTGAATACTAAAATACTTTAAAGCCCCCCATTATCCTACGGTTTAGGTTTCTATCCAAGTGTATGCACTTCAGTCCTGATCACCTTTCTGCTAATTTAAAAGCAATAACCTCTTAGCCTGAGACAACGCTTTGCTCAGTAACCAGGGCCAATATGCTGCTGATGCAGTAGAAGAGCTGGGTCACAGCTTTCATGTTAAGAAGCAAGTGCAGTACGGATATCTGCTGGAATCTTATCTAAACTTACACTATCCAAATATTTTAATAGCTTCACATATATTTTCTGGCTTCAACAGTTACAATGACACTTAGGAAACATGAAACCAATACATTTCTCCTTGTTAAGTGGCTTTCTGCATCGTGGGGAACAACCAATGCTTTGTAAAATATTAACACTGGGCTGCCAGTCTCCCTGTACCCCTCCCAGCAACTACACCCTTCTGTGGCTAACAAAAAAGCAGCGAAACAGTTGTTTTGAAGGTGGGGTGTGAAAGGAGGAGAAACACGTGCACGTGGTCCTTGCAAACAAAACGTACCGCACTTTGGAAATTGTAATTTAGAAAGGTTCTGTACCAGATGGAAAGAACTGAGAGAACCAGATTGATCGGAGGTCCAGAAATCATGAACTGCAAGGAAAAGCTGAAGGATTTGGTACTGTTTAGACTAGAAAAAAGGATTGTGGAGAGATAGTGTCCAAATACGTAAAAGGTAGCTCTAAGGAGGAAAGAATAAACCCTTTTTGTATCCCCTGGGCTTAGGACAAGTTGTAATAGGCTTAGCTGAGGAAAAGGTGATTTCAGCCAAGCATCAGGAAAAATAGTTTCTAATTGCAGGGACAATGCAGAGACAGGCTTGGGAGGGAGCCTGCAAATCCTCACCACTGCAAATTTCTAAGAATTTATCCAAGCGTCCTTCAGGAAAGACACAGGTAAAGCTGCTTGACAATACGGTTATGTGATCTTCTGTGGCCCTTTCTAAATCTGCCTCTTACAATTACAGTGTTGCTGTCAGGAAAAGCTTGAATCCACTCTGAAACCATTTCTATTTCTCTTAAAACACTGTGGTGTTGGCAGTAGCACATGGGAGGCAGAGGGGCCACGGTGGGAGCTGCAGTGTGGCAGCAGTGGTGGCAGCCCTCCGCGTGGTTCCTGCTGGTGGTGGAGGGAATTAAGCCCTCCTGCGCTGCAGCAAAAGGCAGACTCCATTTTGGAGTTTGACAGTCCTCATTGTCCACATCAGCTAGAAGATCCAGGAATTTCCGTCCTCGTATAATGGACCATTTAATCTGTAAATCACAAGCTGTGTGGTTAGAGGCTGAGACAGGCAGGAGAGCCAAATCCTCACTCGATGTAGTGCAGTGAAGTTTGAGCTCCCACCTTGGCTTACAGAAGCCGAAGATATGTCCATCAGGTTATATTGAGTAATTCAACACTTTGTGCAAGAAAAATATAGCTATTTCCTCTTGGAGTCCCAGTCTGCGGGAGGATGTCTAGCTCATTTTTTATTCATCTGAGTCAGTTTTGAAAGCATCCCACTCTTGCAGTGAAAGAATTTGAGTGTGTCATGAAAGGACAACTAAAAATCCTGCCCATAATTTTTTAATGTCTGTCATTCACAGCTCAACAGTCCCACAGGTTGTTAGGAAAAGAGAGTTCCCTATGGTGAATGGAAAATAGTAAATCCAGGGAGGGACCAGAAGTGCAATACAATCCATCAGTGTGTTAAAAACACAAACTGACAAAAAATATGGCCCTCTGGGTTCTTAAACACACTCACAGTAAAATCTGTCTAGGTTGTGAAATAGAGAAAGTGATGCCTGCAATGAATCCAGAGCGAGGATGATAATGTGATAACTTTTATGGATGATTGCCTGTTATACTCAAAGGGTCCCCCGTTCATGGGAGATTCCTTCACATCTCCTAAAAAGCCAGTGTCAACAGTCTGCTCTCGGTTTCCAATAAATTCAAGTCCCATCAGCCATAAAATGAAGATGCTCTGTTCTTGATGCGACCCCAATAATTTCCCATTATATTTACTCTAAATGTTCCTGTTATGGATGTATAATCCTCACTGGACACATATAAGCCAACCTTACTCATGTTATGCAATTTATTACTCCACGCCTTGACCCACTGAAATAGGAATCTGGCTGTCTGCATGGCCAATGCTTTGCGGAGCTCCAGGGAGTCCGTCAGCAACACCTAGCTATAACAGCAACAACAAAGTACAGGTTATTTATGAGCTGTGTGCAGATAGTCTTGCTTCTCAACAGGAACTTTGGGACGAGCATCTGCTAACACACTCTCATCAAATTTTAGGTGATAGTTTGTCTTCTCTCAAGGATATGTTGATGAATAGAAACCAGCCCCATTGCTGAGCATCACTGCGAGTTCTGTGGACTGTGGCTTTTCAAGGAGTCATGTAGTGTGATGGTACACAGTGAGGTCTATGAGAGTTCAGGCTTGTACTGAAGAGGTGTGTGTGCTGCACGTATCTGACTATTTCATAGGCAGTCAACCTCCCTTCTCTTAATGGCACCCGTGTGTCATGCTCAGGATTACCTTGCAGATTCAGCTCTGAGTATTTGCATTGCTGCCCACCTAGCTGAGAGCAGAAGTCAAACAGCTCCAGGTGTGAGTGCTCAGATTTAGTTCAGAAATGTTGCCCACAAAGGGAAGAGATTAGGCCTTATCTCAAATGAAATGCTGTCCTTTCATGTCTAATACTTTGCTCCTGTGCGAGGTCTCTCCAGTTAGCGACTTTTAATTTTGCCTTGCAATTGAAAGGTTGAGCTACGGAAAATGACCACAAGAAAATCTTCAGTGTAGAGAAACAAAAAATAAACAACCTTATGAGCCTATTAATGCAAATGAAGGAAATAAAGCATAAAAATCAGAAGCAAGATACAGGAAAAACAGGGAAAAGGTGAATGGTAGGAAAATCCAATGTCACTCGCTGCTGGGTGGTGTTGACAAGAGGCTGTATGCACGCTGAGGAGCTTGTGCCAGCCGTATTTGCTCACAAGAATTGCTCCGGTTTAACTACACCGATTATAAAATCAAGCTTAATTAAATCAGAGTGGCATTTGCATGCAGGAAACATGCAGCCCTTCAAAGGCAAACTTCTCTTTGATGCGCTGGACTGAATTTCACACAGCATATGTAATAAGGCTGAAATGGATATTAAAAATCGGCAGGATGGGCGGTAGGTTCCCGCGTGAGGTCAGGCTGTGACAGTCATTCCTCGTGTCTGGGCAGCAGCTGTGGCCATGGGAGGATGACTCGAGCTGGCCACTGGCCCTGAAATCAAAACCTGAAATTGGAAAGTGTCTGCAAACTTGGCAAGGGACAGAATGGGGTATTTTCTGTTAATGTCAACCTATACGCAAGAAGTGTTAATAACTGCCATGGCCTGAATCCCAGGACTTTTCTGAATAGCACTTAGCAATTACTCACATTGCATTTAACAATTTTATTAGCAAGCTACTATCAAAAGAGAAGGACAGGGCTTGGTTCTTGTGCTTTCTTCTGTCCAGACCCTCAGGGACCAGTGAGCATGGTGAGTCACTGGAACAGGTTGCCCAGAGAAGCTGTGGATGCCCCATCCCTGGAAGTGTTCAAGGCCAGGTGGGATGGGGCCCTGGCCAACCTGATCTAGTGGGTGACATCCCTGCCTAGGGCAGGGGGGTAGGAACCAGACGATCTTTAAGGTCCCTTCCAACCCAAGCCATTCTATGATTCTATGATGACCATGGGGCATGGAGGATGCTCTTTGCTTACCACACCCTTTTTGGCATGGAGCAGCAGCAAATCCTGTGAAGATGAGCAATGAAGGATTCCCACCTGCCCCTAAAGCTGCTGTACTGAATTCCAGAAAAAAAAGGCAATGCCTTCTAGCCAGTGTTCCCAAGGGATGCTCTAATTTACGCGAGGAACCAGCTGGACTACTCCAAGTGGAGGATGATGCGAAGCTGTTAAGCCATCCATCCTGTTCTCCTCCAGCTTTTCCTTTCAGCTCAGGTTTTCTCCCTCGGAGTGGCTCCAGTCTGTCCAGGATACAGCCCTATTTTTAGCTGCTCATAATGCATGAGCAGCACTGGATTCGAGGTATTAGGTTATCAGAACAGAAAGTTGTTGCATCGGATCTCACTGTAAATATAATTGCCTCCGGAGTTTCCAGTTCTGCTCTGCTGCATGGCTTTAATTGCATGAGGCACTTGTGGGTTTCATAAAGCTAGTATTCAGGAAAATATATCCTTTTGGGGCAAATTTGGTAGAATTGTATTTACCCAGTGCAAGTTAAGTACAGCTCGCTCACTCCCCGCCTACCGTGGCTCCTCAGATACCATGATTTTCTTGGAAGGGAACCTCTGCTGGTGCTAACGTGCGTGGAAAGCTCATAAAATCTGGAGGCAACAGCAGTCCATGCACCCAGTGTTTGCTAACAGCTCACTGCGGTTTTCCCTAACGTGGCAGATTTACAGGGGTTGTTACTTCCATCTGGATGGGTTTGCCCTTGAGTAATTCTCCTGTGTCTCGTGCACAAACACGATTTCCCTACAACACCCATATATTTCTCTGTCCCAATCCCCCCTCTGTCCCCACAGTACTTTTCTTCTAATACTGTGGCCAAGGCAACAGAAAGAAAATCTCTCTGTGAGCATGCATGTTATTTTCTGAGCCTTGCACATCTCAGGGCAGGGCTCACGCAGGCTTTTGGCTGGTGCTGATGGAAGTCGGGGCAGTTTAAGGATGGTTTGGTGCCATTACACATCAGAGCGCTGCTGCTCCATGCTGCAGGCAGGCAGGGACCGGGGGTCAGGCTCCGCACCCACGGGTGTTTCTGCTTGCCCGCGGCATCATCCACAGCCCTGACACGCAGCGAGGGGGAGCCAGGGCTTCTCCCAGCGGTGCTCTGCATGTGGAGGTGGATTAAGCTTCCCGGTCACTTTTCTGGCACAGCAAGTTAAGGTGTGCAAAAGTTAGCAATGGCAAATGCTATGTTACAGCTGCATGTCTGCATATGTGTTCACGATGCACGAGAAGCTTCTTCTCCGATCTTGCTTAACCAAATGGCAGGATTTTAATCTATTTATCTTAGTGAGCAGGTGAAAGAGTCAGTGTTCAACAAACATTGTAGGAAATGCACTTACGGGATTAGATAAAAGAACACCTCGAAGCATGTGCAAACGTTTAGGAAAGCTTATGTAAGATTTCCTTTGCAAAATAAATATATACTCGCAGCCTAATTTCCAAACCATCACCAAGAATATCATCACTTGCAAATGTTTCTGGGGAACAGGGTGCCAAGACGCTAAAAACATTCTGGGCTTTGAATAGACATAGTGCACAGCTCCCTCCCTTCCCTGACAAATCTTTTCTCAGCCCTCTCGCAGCCGCTCCAGGACCTGCCCCTGCATCGGATGCGTCAGGCTGGGTGCCGTCAAGGCTTTGACACGTCAGATGAAAGACTGCACAAATTCAACGAGTGGGAAACGGTGCAGCTCCCAACATGTTAACATACGTGGTGCACGCACACCTCTGCCCTAGCCATCCACTTCTCTTCCTCGAGGATGTTCGGGGCAGCCCAGTGGGCTTTCTAAGCTCCGACACACCGGCATGGTGTTATCTGAGAGCCATCACTGACCGGCCGATCGCTCATAAATGCCTATGGCTCTTTTTTGGGGGGTTAGGCATAGGGTGGTGAGGAACAGCGAGCAGCTGGACCTGGGAAAACCCAGTGCTTCTGCAGAGGAGGGAGCAGCGCTCAGGCTGCATCCCGGGCGTGAATATTTCACCTTCCCTTTGCTTACACTCGCACGGTTCCCCGGACCTGCAGAAAACGGGGTGCAAGCAGAGGGCAGGCGCCCACACGGATCGCGGCGACGAGAGCACGGAAGCGCTATCGCACGGAGCTGCTGGGCCTGCGCAGCCGGCCAAGGGGGGCACCTGATGTGGAACCAAACCTCCCCGTGCCCTGCTGTTCCAGGTGGACGTGGCCGGAGCGGCCGCTGCCATGCGCATTCCCGTGTCCAGGAGAACCTGCCGGGAGCCGATCCAGAGGCAAAGTGCCCTTATAGTGCTGGACCAAGTCCCAGCACAGAAGGAAGGCGGTAGGTGGGAAAAGCTGCACACGCGATGGCACGGCGCCTCTTTTTCTGCCTTTTTTTGGCACTCGGCACAGGACACACCACGTGTCAAGCCCGCGACCGCCGCAAAGGCTGGAGATAACAGCACAGCATGGGGAAAGCAGGGCGAGAAGGAGCTCCTCCACAACCTCGCTGGTCCCACCACTAGCGCACCTCGCCGCCTTCCAGCCGAGGCGCATTTACAGCCTATTCCCACCCATCTGCTCTCGACCCAGCGCCATCCACCCGCCCACCCAGGGGTCCTGCCTCCGGATTGCTCCCGGCTTGCTGGAGCTCGACGGCATCGCCTCGGCACCCTCCTCCAGCGGGGGCCCCATCCCGCCTTGGGGCTCTGGAGGGGCCCCTGCCTTGGGCGGGGGGG
>VXAA01005004.1:64665-80026 GCA_013399115.1 Anseranas semipalmata | reverse complement strand
CACCCCGGGGGCATAAGGCGGGTTGCCGCCTGGATGTCCCGGGGAGCTAGGGAAGGGACCGCGGGGTGGCGGGCGGTGGAGCTCGGGGGTGTGCTGCATGGGTTTCCTGGCGAGATGGGGGGGTGTTGCTGCATGGAGGTCCTGGGAGAGCTAAGGGGGGCTCCGCTGGGTGGACGTCTGCAGGTTTTGCGGTGTGGATGTCTGAGAGGGCTGGGGTTTGCCGAGCGATTATCCAGGGGAGCCGGGGGGGTTGTGCAGCTCGCGTGTCTGGGGGGAGCTGGGGAAGGGTTTGCTCGCAGCTGGGGGGGTTGCTGGATGCTCTCACACGTGCTTTGACCAAGAGAAATGTACGAGCAGCTTCCCAAAGAAGCGCCTTGCATTCTCGATCGCAATTGATAGGAAAAGAGCGCCGTCCCATCTTCAAAACTGGTTGTAAAATCTGTTTGATGTCTCGAATTGCTTTTCAGCATCTGACACAATCAAGCGCAAAATGCTCACTTCTGCATGCAGCCAAGTACTTGTTTCTGCCTTATACTTTGCTGTAACGAGTGAGCTGTAATAACCACATTCTTCCCACTGTGTCAAGCAGGAACTCTTTTTCCTCCTTGGTTTAGCGGGTGCTGTAGCGTTTTTCTACCTGAAGTGGAGCAGGGTGCCTTCCTGCTGTACCAATCCTGCTTGACAATGCCATTTAAATCTATGCACTGTCTGTCTTCAGAGGAGTACAGTACCGGTGGCTGCCAAATATGTTGGCAGGATTAGAACGACTGGCCAGGTTGCGGTGTCCTTTATTAAATCCATCCACCTGATGACATGAATTTAGGATGCGTGGTAGCAGAGGCTGAGCTTGTGCCCAGCCCTGCTGCTGCTGAGCTGGGGCTGGGGCTTGGCTGGCTGGGGCACTGCGGTGCCAAGAGGAGTCCCGGTCCCTCTCCTCCTCCAGAGCATCACTTTGGGCTGGGAAGCGACGCCGTGCATTTCCCTAGGATGTGTCCACGTGTGCCGTGTCCCACCGAGGCACGCGGCATCGAGCCTGACCGCAACCCCAGGGACCTCTTCTCACGGCAGCAGCTGCCAGTGCGGAGATCACTGTGAAATGGTTGCCTGGAGGGTGCTTGGCCAAGACTTCTGCCACGGTTTGCTGCAGTTCATACCTGATAGGCTTCTGAAGAGGGAGCGCAATACACCTACACAAAGTTGGGGAGTGTCTTCTGCTGCCTACCTGGACAAAATGATGGAGCAGATACCCTCTCTCTAATCCTACAATCTAATTTGAGACAGCTACATGTGTGGTTTTGATTTTTCTTCCACCATTTCTTTGTTTTTTGCTGAAGAAAGCATACCATGTACCTTGCTGCCCTGGTGTCAGACACCCACCTGGAACGAGAAGGGATGCTCAGGTGCTGTGAAGATGAACGTTGTTTTCTT
The DNA here is from genome assembly GCA_013399115.1 of Anseranas semipalmata. Lineage (NCBI taxonomy): Eukaryota > Metazoa > Chordata > Aves > Anseriformes > Anseranatidae > Anseranas > Anseranas semipalmata. The sequence continues at coordinate 78,598 of VXAA01005004.1, read as the reverse complement.
GCAAGTTCTACTTTATGATTCGGCATTCTGAGGACAAGTACTAATGGCAGCACTTGTGTTTCCTGTTCCTGCTCCCGTCGAAGGAACGCAGACCTTGTTTTCGCCAGCGCTGACAAGGGAGCGGGGATGTTACTTTTTACGGATCTTGGCAGCCCTCTTGGAATTCCTCGGCGTGCAGGCACAGGCGGCGGGGGTGTGTTTGGAAACCTTCCTGCCCAGAAGCAGCCCGAGACCCCGGCCGGGCAGCCCCGCAGGCTGCGCCCAGCCCCGCAGCGCCCAGCCAGCCGCCCAGCCCAGCGCCCCAACACTCCTCCGCGGTCTTGGTGCTCCCTTGAGTTTGCTGGCACGCCGTCTCTCTGTACCTAGCTGGGGAAGAAGCTTCCTGCCTTTGTGCTTGTTCAACAGTGGGCTAGTCCTAATTTTGCTTGAAGATGGATCTCAATGGCAGTTTGAATATTTTTTTGCTGCTTAGGTCCTATGAATACCTCTGTTTTGACTCCCACACGGGGCCAAAGCATCACACTTTTTGACAATACTGGAAGTCTTTGTTATTGCAGGAGAGATTACACTGCTTGTAGTGGTTACGCGCAGTTGTATGGAAGAACATGTTGGCAAGAGATTGGTTTTGGTACTGGTGACACAGCACAAGTTGAAAGATGTTGTTACAAATATGTATTTAACACTGTTTTGCTTTCTGACACAAATGCCCCCAAATGTGGAATGATGAGCGACCACTGAACCTTTCTCCCTTTTTATTATTGCAACTATAACTTTACCAAATTAAATTTATTTAGGTAAGATTTGCTACATTGTTCTGTGGTTGTCTGAATTCCTATTTTATCTTCCACTTGACTGTCAAAACAAAGCTGAAGGATCAGCAGCTTGATCACATCATAAGACCAAGAGATAGGAATTGTCTAGGACTCGCTTCATGTGTTTTGTGTGCCCAGTTAAACTATTTTCTCGGGAACACTTCCTCTCCTTTATGTGCAAAGCAGTCTGCACTGCTAGCATACCTCACAGACACTGGGAGGTTGTCCCTGTTAAATGCTTATAAGGCAGTCAAGACACCCTGCTAAAATGTGACATTGAAGTCCAGTGTTTTAGTTCATGCTTTTGGAAAATTCTCAGCCAGATTCCCTCCTTTACTGGACTGACTGGAGTTGCTGGACAATGCTTGGTTGACCTACAGAGAGGTTTTGTACTGACTGTTTAGTTTAGTAACCAATACCAGTAAATTGATGCAACTCTGAAGTGGGTTGAAGTAACACGAGTAAGAGTGATTTTACTGATAGAGCTTATTTCTACAAATTTATCAAAACAAACTATTCAGCACATCTTTTATGCCAGTATATCTGTGTCAGCAGTAACAGCTGCGGTCATTTAACTGTATTTATAAGTTTCTGGTGTTTCACTTCTCTCTTCGTAGAGGGGTTAGATTCCAACCAATGCTGCATATTTTACACAAGACAATATTTGTTAACATAAGCAATCACTCTTAGGATTTTTTGCTGCCTCCTTGAAAATTTCAAGTGACTACTTATAATTTTTGTGAGGCTCGGCAATTCTTTATATTTACTCATACAATGTGTACAAAAAGTTAACCATTTTGTACAATAGTATTTATTGTTTGAGACTTAAAATCTGGTATTCTATTACCATAAAGATATGTTTCTTTGTGATTCTGATCACACATACAGCACCAATTTACTGTCAGGAAAAGGAGAGTTGTTTTCGTGACAGTGTACGAAATGGATAAAATTCAAGCAAATTGAATTGGAAGAGTAAAGGCAGTCATACGTAATCTTCATCCTGTTCTTTGTCTTACTCTGCAAAGATGAATCAGGTATGTATTTGCCATTATACTTGACACCTTGATCTCATGCCCCTATATATATGTCTTTGACATAAAGCTCCTTAAGGCTGAGAATGCTCCTACCTGTGAGTGTCTGTCCCCTTTACTGTGATCCTGGCTGAGGATTTAGGGGGCTGTGGTCAAAATCACACCACGTAGTGCTAGAAATCTCAGCTCTCTGTAACACTTCTGTGATGTGTTGGACATCGGACAATTCCTGACATTGTGCAGACATACTGTAGCCTCTCTGATGAGGACTGAAAAAGCCCCTGTTTTAGTTAAGTCATCCATGTATGGTCCTTAGGATGGAGTCGCCTCGGCAGGCTGTGCTAACTTACTGTGATGTGCCTGATGATGATGCTTTAATTCAGAACTAGAATTAGCCATCCCTTCTCTGCCTGTCCATGAGAGAAATTGAAAATTATGCACAAAACAAAAACAATGTGTTCTAGCTCTTAAGTTTCCTGGTCTTGTTTTTTTTTTTTTTTTTTTAAGTCCCACATGATGGTATGATGGTAGTAGGAAGGAGAGGGACTTAGCATGTCATGTGGAACCTAACATCCAAGAACTGCATATAGCAAATTATCATCTGTTTACTTAGTGCTGCTTGAAGTATCCATGTGTAGTGGGGGGAATCTGCTCCCTCTGTCATCTGTAAACTGCTCCAAAGAAAGCCTTGCTGTACAGAAACTGGGACAGAATTGTGTCTGTGTGTTAACACCCCTGCTTTGTGTGAGGCTTGGAAGGAAAATCTGGGCTCCATCAAAACCACCACAACCAAAGTCGCTGGTCTGAGCAGTGGGCACAGTGCAGCTGACAGCAGGACCCACAGGCTAAATACTCGATGCTGCCCTCCTCCTCATTCTTAGCAATCTTCCACATCTCCAGCTTTTGATGTAAATGGGTGAGATCTTTCCAACACATCTATATCCATGCTTCCAAAGATGAGTAGTATCCTTTGTGAGATAGTTGGTAGGACATCTTTTACTTACAGTTTCTTTCATCAGTTTTTCTTTCTACCTTAGCCTTTGGTCTCCATTTGCATTGTCCATGATTACGAGCTTTTTCTTCCCCCCTGTTGGTAGCTCTTTCCTTCTGTGCCCTTGCAATCATTTTCTCCATGGTTATCCATCCAGCAATGGCTTTCTTTTTAGGAAAGTCCTTGTAAGTAGAAGTATTCTGCCAGCATAAACATAAGCACATAGTTTTGTCACCTGCTCTGGGTTATGGTAAATGGGCTCTCAGTGGGACCTGGCCGTCTCTCGGGCACACAGGCGCACACTCTGCTGCCCGAGCCAGCAGTGCACATGCAGCCACCTTCTCACCCTCTTTATAAGGGCTCAGGAATGTTACAGGTCACTGTAGGGCCATTTCTTGCTCTACCCAAGAATAAGAGATTTCTGTTATTTCTGGTATTTTTAGGCAGCCATGCACTGTAAGTCTACCAAACATTGGATTATGGCATGGAGGAAAAAAGGATTTATTGCCTCCTGTAAGAAGCCCAGTGATACAGGGGAAGGAGCGATGCTCAGCTGTCTTGGAAAATTAACTGCTGGGTGATGAGGATTGTGTTGATTTTTTCATTGTTTGTCAGGCAGTTAGCTGAACTTTGTTGTACAGATTTCTGTAAAGGTTTGTGTTCCGTGCTTTGGTTCATGTCTAGCTAAACCAGAAATGTGTGTCACAGATATGTTTTGTTGCTCAGACAACAAGAACAGTTTGCATGGGTGAAATCCCTCATGGTTATTAACTTAGATAGTTTTATAGAGCAGGCTTTGTTAAAATCAGACTTCCTTTTATTAGAAAAACAAGGCAGCGGGAAGGAGAGCTTAGCCACTTGAGTGCAATCCTCAGCTCAAGGTATTGGTACATCCGAGTGCTGTCCCTGTCACCCAGTTAAATGACCCAGGCACATGTCCCAGCCTTGACCCACTTCTGGAGCGAGCCTGTAAATCAGGAGCCTGAAATCCTTTCATCTCTGGGGAGGCTTTTAGCAAGAGGTCTGCAAACTGCTGAGGAGGCATTTCTGCTGCGTTCACCTGTCGGTTAGGAACTGAATGCATTTTTCAACTATTTCATGTATGAATCTCTTACATAGACATCAGGTAATACCATTTTTTCATCCTGAGCTCAGACCATTCACTAAGAAGACAATTGTTCTGTACGTTATTAAGCTCACAAATTCTCCCGTTCCCTGTCCTTTACTCAGATAGCAAAGAGAGGCTTGAGCTGATTAATTCAACCCTGTTGGTCACCTCAGTTTTCTTTTGCAGTGGGTGGAGGAAATCAGCACTTCTAGGTCAAGACTCATTTCATCTTAACATAACGAATAAAACAGGGCAGATGAACTACACACTGAATGTGTCCTTTTCTCTCTGTTGACAATAAGAGGAGCGCAGAGCGAGTGGCTCAGGTCTGCAAGGCTGAAGCTGGGTGAGGGGAGTCCCCCTGCATGTCGGCCACGTGCAACAGCCCGGCAGGGTGGGCACTGTGCTCCTGGGGAAGCACAGCCCAGCATCCCCACATTCGCCTGCCCATGCCTACCTCCCGCCTCCTACACCTCTGCAGTAGCTGCAGCAGGGTAGCTGCGCAGATTTTTGCTGCTCTGGATGCTTGCAAAATGTTGTAAATGCTCTATATCTGGTACGTAAGTTATTTTTCACCACAAAAGAAACTGTAAGTACCATGCATTTTTTCATGCATTCTTTATTTAATTTATGTTCTGCCATTCTCTTTCTAAGCTTAATATGGTTAAGTGATACATGCAAATCACGAGAGAGTGCTTTATCTTCAGTCTGATGGTTTTTTGAAGATATCACGCAAATGCTGCTGCTTCCTTTTTGTGGAATGGAGATTAATATCCTAACTTAGGTATATTAATTTACATAAATTCCATACAACATCAGTATCCACTTCAACTGCTAGCCAAATTATCTGAATGTGGGCAGTCAGAAGTAGATTATTCCTAAAGCCGCTGACTTGTGAGGTGCTTGTGAAAGTTCTGCTGTAATCCTGCTCCCCATAAGGGCTCTGATTCACGAGGAGAGACAGCATATTTCCAGTAATGGTTTGTGAGGTTACTGTCCTCAGCATGGTGGGCTCATCTGCTCATAAACCACCTACCATCACAGTTTACAAAATAGTGGCTCGGAGTGTAGGTCTGATCATTATCTGGTGTAACTTCATTCTTTTGAAATCTATAGCCCTACGTCTGTTTATACCAGACTGAGAAACTAGCCAAACACTGAAGTGTATCCCCAGTCCAACAACTACAAAAGCAAACCTTTTTGTTTCTGTTAAAAAAGGAATCAAGGCAACCACCACCAGAAATGCAGAAAGTATGAAGGTAAACCTGAACTTGAGGTGAGGGGGTAGGGAACTGATGCTTTTGAAAGTGAGGAAGGCAAAGATAATTCTGGTTTGTCCTGACTGATACAAGATTATCATCTTTGCATCTGGCACACCATAAACATTCATTATGGATACTGATTTTATGATACATTTCACATGGGTGTGACTCAACCAGCAAGTATGAGGATTTCTCCCTGTGTTGACCTTTCTAATATTTACATGAAAAAATGGGAGGTTATGATGTGGGACACATTGTGAAATGCTTCTCTGTGTCCCATGCTTAGATACTTGGTCATTGCATCTCCTTTTGCTCCCAAACATCTGCTCTCACTGCAGCTGTCCAGGATGTGTCTGGTTCCATCCACATTGCCAGGGTGACATCCTTGCACATGTAGAAGCAGGGAAACAGAGGGGAGCAAACATGTGGGCCCAACCTAGCCAAAAATGAATTTGTCCTATTCCTTCTCAAAATAAATCAAGTCAAGTTGTCATGACGGACTCTTTATTTTCTTTACTCAGACTCTGTACATGGCAAAATAAAAACTCTTAGTTAATGAGGTTAAAAACAACCTCTGTAGTTAATGTCTCTGTGTAACTTTTTTATTTGCATACAGCTGACTTGACTCACTTCATTTTTGCTGTGAAAATTTTTCTTTTCCAAATCTCATCAGTGATCTTTTTCATGTTTTAAAGCTCTTTTTTTTTTTTTTTTTTGTAAGCTTTGCTTAACAGCTTCATTCTGTATTAAGAGGCTGCTCAGAAATGCTTTGGAATCTCCTCCTTGGAGGTAATGCAGACCTTGGCCGCGGTGCCCAGAGCAGCCTGCTCGGATGGTCCTGGTCTCGGCAGGTCCAGAGAGCCTGGACCAGAAACCTCCTGGGATCCCCTCCTGCCTTGAACTGTCTGTGTCTGTGCCGGCCATATGAGCCCTAGTCAAACTTGTTGTAGTCCTAAGCTTTACCTTAGTACTCAGATATTTAAGTCGAGGCTGGAATCTCACAGGCACGGTTCAGCACTGCTGGCCCATGCATGAAAAAGATTGCCGTAATTGAGAGAGATTTAGGATGCGAGGAAACATCCTAGGACGCGAGGATACGGCCTCAAGTTGCACTAGGGGAGGTTTAGATTGGATATCAGGAAGGATTTCTTCACAGAAAGGGTGGTTAGGCACTGGAATGGGCTGTCCAGGGAGGTGGTGGAGTTGCCATCCCTGGAGGTATTTAGGAGATGTGCGAATGTGGTGCTTAGGGACAGGGTTTAGTGGTGGACTTGTACTGTTAGGTGATGGTTGGACTTGATGATCTTAAGGGTCCTTTCCAACCTAAATGATTCTATGATTTCAAAATGCTTCATTTTATTGAGTGTCTTTCTTTACAGACCTGAGCAGTTAAAGGATTTAAGATCTCTATGGAAATATCACCAAACCTCCAACTGCGTTTGCAGCAGCTGAGATGCTCCAGTTTGAACCACCCCCTGAGAACCACCTGCCCAAAAAAGAGACTTGCAGTAAATTTCTGACTGGGAGTTGATGCTTTATATAAACTCCTACGAAAACTGATGGTTGGGTGAAACCTATGGCTTCCTTTCTGTAGGATATTAGACTATGTTGTTATACAGGTCTCTTTTTGCCTTCACATTTGTAGATATGCCACTTTTTAAAATCCTAGGAGCTTCTCAGATTTTACCAGCAGTAAGACATACTGATTTCATTCACTAGAAGAATTTAACAAACTATTTTCTTTCCTTTTTGCTCAGTTAATTTCCACTTGGATAGAAGACATCTAAATGGTCCCAGGCCTAATTTATCAGTCTTGAGAAGGTTATTTCTTGATGAAAGAAACAGCGAGGAGGGGATAAGTTTTAAGGGTGAACTGAAATAACACAGTTGAATTTATGTAACTGAATATCTAACAAAATAAGCAAGCATGCTCTACATAAATAAAGGGGGAACAAAAAAACCAACACTAACAAATGCACTGCAATGAGTAAAAGAAATACAGTTGTCTAAAGTAAAACACGTAGTGCTGTAGAGTTTCTTTTCTCAGAGTGGAGCATACTGTGCACCTGCCCAAACAAAATGCGTGCCACATCCAGAGCATAAATTGGCAGAAATCAGTTGTTCCCTAATGTATCTGTTCCTGGTGTTCACTTGTTATATTTAGTGTAAAGGAAGAACATCTTGCTTTGCAATTAGCTGAGAGCAGCGAGTTCATGACTGTCAGAGATGCGTTTGTTTGTGTGCTCTCAGTGGTGTCTCGGCTAGTGCGAAGGACCAGCACAGGACACCATTCTGTCTGGGTCTCAGGAGCAGTTCAGTCTCACTCCTCTTGTTCACCAGTTTATTATGGAAAGTATTTGAGCTAAATGAGGTAACAACCATCCTTCTGGTGGAGAGGCTGTGAGGGAAGAGGTCATGCACCTTGGCAGCAGCAGGCTGCGCCTCCACTTCCTAGAGCAGCTCCAATGTTTGGGCCAGGACTCCTTAGTCCTATTTCTGGCTGCAGGAGGGAAAGGATGCGGTGGTTAATACGTTTGTGTGCAGGGAAATGTGTGTTTCTGTCTCCAGTGCATGCTTTTGAAAATTTCTGCCTCTGGGGAAAACAGTGTTGTTTATTTGCTTGGTATTTTTATTACAGTATTCAACTTCACTCAATGGGAATCCTTGTTCCCTTGATAGCTACTGACATTTTCATCTCTTACCTGTGCTTTTTTTTTTTTCCTGCTGCATTCCCTATCTTTGAATGTTTCCTTTTGCCCATTCCCTCCTAGTTTTTCTGTGCCTTCTGACAAATGCTCTGCCTCTCACTTTCCTATTTTGTCCCATACATGATCAGGAATGAAAATGTTATTAATGACTACCGAGAGATGAGAGGTAATGCTCCAGTTAGATTAATAGGGAAGGAAACTGCTCATACCTCCAAGAGTTCTAAAGATTTGGCAAAAAAAAAAAAAATGTAGCCCAATGTAGCAGGCAATCTTAGGTGGGTAGAACCCAAACCTTAATTTATGGTTTATGGTATATGTCAGACCTGGCACAGAAATATATCAAGCATTTGAAATCTGAATTGCCATCCAGACTCCTGATGCACTTAAAGTACAATAGATTCTTAAGGGTCAAAAAGTGGTTGAGGAAAAGCTCTTTATGTATGTAATACCTCAGGCATCTCTGTATGGACAGTAATTATCAACTTTTCTGTATCACTGGATTTCTGGCCATGCTCCTTTTTTTCTCAATATGTGATATTTTGCAACCATTTTCTGCTCCCAGGGTTTCTGATGGCCCTTTTTCCCATGGTCTGAAATTAGAGTCTGGTTGTGACAAGTCTGTATGCATGCACTAATGGTTCCGAATCTCACCTATGGTTTCATTTTATTTCTCTTTCCAAACAGAAAATGAAGAGCTTGGCCCAAAGACGCCAGTCTGCACCGTCTTTGATCTTTGTCAAAGCACTTAACAGATCTAGATCCGTCTCAAGGTGAGTCAGTGAGCTTTGCTGGCTGTACATGCAGTACTAGGCATAACTCAGGCATGGTTATTGTAGAATTGTACAATTTAATTCGAGCTTAGTTTCTGTCATGGACCTGCTGCATGATACAGTCTCTCCAGAGCTCTGGAAGCCCATGCTGTTTTAGGACAATGCTATGGGCCAAGGTCTGGTGGTCACCACCTTCTCCCATCCTCCTGTAGCAGCTTCTGGGACTGAGTATGTGGGTGTGTGCAAGTGTGAAGCATTCAGCACTTCATGTCTTTGTCTTCTGCCAGGATCAGCCATTTCTCCTCCCTTCTTATCCCAATGTAAAGCTACCATAGAAATGGGAGCTTCCATGGAGCTGTTCCACTGTCCGTCTCTGGCCCCTGACCTGTCATTTGAACCACTCTGCATACATAACTTTTATCTTCCTGCACCTACAGTTCATTAGACTTTAAACTTACAAAACATAAGTGTTTATCGAGAAGTGAACCATCTGGTAGGCTGTTAATGCTTCCAGCTGTGTAGAGCTCTTTGCTAAGAAACATTATTGAGGGAAATTAAAATATGGCTTTGTGAGGAATATTTTTTCCTACACTGTGGTGTGTTAAATAATCAGTATGTGAGCTTTGGAAAGTTTTCTGTGTTTGATCTAACTAATACCTGGTTTCATATTTGTCATCACACAGAATTCCACAGTATTTCAGAAACCTGTGAAAGTATTCTGTGAAAACATCGGAGTTGCAAAATAGGAAAGGAAAATGAGTTGAAACTACTTGCAGGTCTTTTTACTGGCTATGACATGAAAGAGGAAACTTAGAAATGAATTCCTAAAGGCGTTTGCACCTTTTTGTGTAGTCTAGTGGCCAGAGCATAGGACCGAAAGCCAACAACATGTGTTCTGGTTCTGGCTGTAAAATTTCTTCTGTGGCCTCTTTCTGACTTTGTTTCCAAGTCTTTAAAATAAGTTGAATAGGTATTTTGTAACCCCTTCATGGGAATACTGAAATGTTTTGATTGTCCGTACTACCATATTTATTTTCCATTTACTACTATTTCGTCAATGTATGCTATTCAATTGTAGCTATGTTCATAGTTGTGATACCACCTTTTGGGCATAGACCACACATTCATAACTGAGGTTCTGAAATTAGAGATAGACTATTGCTATGGGGAGCAGTAGTACCTAAAGGGTACAGGGGACAAGAGACGGGATCCCTCAGCCCTTGGACTTCAGGGTTTCCTGCCATTTATACACCCCTGTCTGCATAATCAGAGAGTCATAGAATCGTAGAATGCTTTGGGTTGGAAGGGACCTTGAAGATCACCTAGTTCCAACCCCCCTGCCATGGGTGGGGACACCTCCCACCAAACCAGGTTGCTCAAAGCCCCATCCAGCCTGGCCTTGAACACTTCCAGAGATGGGGCAAGCTGTTAATACAGCTTGAAGGGAAGACATTCCCTTCAAGACAGTCCTCAATACTAAAAAAAAAAATTAACTATATTTGAAGTTAATATTTCAGAACTTCTGTCATTTGCCTGCTGGGGTTCAGACATTTAACATTTTTCTTCAATTCTGCTTTTTTTGTTGTTTTATTGCCTGCTCCGTAAGTATCAGAAATTGGCCATAGCTGGAGAGCCACTGAATGGGATAATACTTAGCATGTAAATTTGCACCTAAGAATTTTACACCATTTCTTAAGTATATGTATGTCTTGCTTGTATAGTCAAGGTCAAAATTCTTTCCAGATCTGGTATACAGAAGGATTTTTTTTTTATTATTATTATTTTTTTTGTAAGGCCAGTGGGCAGGAGCTTTGTGGTGGAGAGGACTGAGGAATAGGAAATGTTGCCTTGCTCTGCAGGAAGGGCAATGCTTTGCCTGCCTGACCCTGCCACTTCCAGAATTGTTGGATTCTGCCTCAGCCCCATCTGTCCTCTGCCTGTGCCATGCCACGATTTAGCTGCTCCTGTTGTTTTGAACTGAAGTCTGTGACTTTAGTGAGAGGTATCCGGTGAAGTCTGAGGACCCCGAAGGCCAGAGCAGGTGATTTTGTAGCTTTGAAGTCTGTCAGTGAGAGACTAACACTGTGGGTGATGTAGTGTTTACTATTGTTCACCGGAGCAGTAATTCTCACCTATGCCTGACTTCCTTGTTTGGCTGTGCAAAACATTCCTCTTCATCACTAAACTGATGGATGAGTTTGAACTTTCTACTCAGTTTGTTGTGTAAATGCTTAACTCCTGTGAAGTGCTTTCTCTTAAGGCAAGCAAGAGAGCAACAAAATGACTTCCCATGTTTTCTAATCTCCTCCAAATGTTTTATCTCAGAGCTGTCTCAGCTCTTAGTTCCCTTTCTTGTAGACACAGCCAGCCTGCAAAATCCATTATTCTCCTCTGGCAGTGAACCTTAATAGCGGGACTCCATAACACTTACTTGTTAATGGTTGATTAATGACTTGTAGATAATAAAGCTCCTATCTGAAGTTAGCAAACATCTGTGAGGGATTTATATGAATCCTCTCACCTCAGCAGCTGGCTCACCTCAACATTTGTTGAAATTAATGAACAAGTGCAAAGTTTAAAAGGGCAGGAAATACTTAGATGCACAAGTCAGCTTGTATTTTTATACCACTTTATATGTCAGGTGCCCTTGGATTATATACAGGGCATTTTAATAAAATGTGGTGGCAGCCATTTGAGACAGACCTACCTTTGGGCAGTTTAAAGTTTATTAATGATGTTTGTTCAAAGAAACCATTGTAACATCTGGAGACGGCTATTTTAGCGTTCAGAAGATTGAGTTTTTTTAATGGTAGTGTTGCTGTATCTGTGACAGCAGGAGGATGTAGGTGAGACAAGATAAGCTAGCTGGAAAAAGCAGACACTGTTTTGTGCCGCTATGCTCTTCTTCAATCCTGAAAGAGAAGCAAATTGGAAAGTCTTGTATGCTTAAAAGCTTGTCTTCTTTTTCCCCTGCTATATCATTTGGTTTAATGAAAGTTAGACCTTCCTTACAGATTTTGTCTTGCCACATCAGCCATGTAAAAGGAGTTACAAGATACTTGGCCTGTGGAGGAATTCTGAGATGACTGTGAATGGCATGGTGGTGTACAGATGTGCAACCACGTTGCAATCCTCATCCCACTCAATTGTAACTGTAGGCAGCAGGGGAACACAGTAAATAGTACAGATATTGTAGTGGAATTTGGGCCCTTACTTCCAACAGATGAAAATATGCAGACTATTCATTGCCTCCTGGTTTTGCTTCTCTTCCTTTTTTTTTGTACGGTTTATCTTTCCTCACAACGTAGTGATGAATAGGCATGCAAGGACTGTTTCACATCATCACATGTCTTATTTGGAAGCACTTTGAGCAAAGTTATTCTAGAAATACACCAAAAAAGTAAGCTTTTGATATTTTTCTTGGCCGATATTCAGATGCGGAAAAAAAGTTTGATTGTTAACTCCATTAATATGTATGAAATCAGTAAAGGATTTGGGTTAGTTATATTTGGCCCTAGACCTGTTGCACGGTTGTAATTTTCCTCTTAATTTTCCTCTTTTTCTGGTGTCCTTTAATGAAAACCGCACAACTTAATGATATCCTTCAGTGCAACACAAATTATGGGTTTGAAACAAAAACGTCTGAGGCCTTGATTTTTAAGTGTTAGGTCGTCTTCTCAAAATAGTTGACATTAATAATAAAGACTTGTTTCAAACCAAATTTTCAGCCTTTGTTCTACTGTCCCTCAAAACAATTTTCACATGTGACAAAGCCCAAGCTACCAAGTTTCTGCTCTGTGTTGGCGGACTCCTGTTCACATGGGGGTTACTTGACAGGGACAGCCAACTTCTGTGTTGCTGTTGCTGGCAGCTTCCTTTTTCCTAATGCATGCCTCACCACATCTTTTAAAGTGATATTTTTACATGCTTAATAATATAATTATTTACATGCTTTAATAATATAATTTTACATATCTGAGCCTTCGTGACCATTTATAGATATGTGCCTCTGCATATTAAAGACATTAAAGTATCAGTAATGAAACTACTCTTTATTACAGAGTTAAGCATCTTTATGATGTTATTTTGGTGTAAGCTAGAAGCAAGACTGGTTTTAAAATAAAACTGGGCATCATTTTTAAAAGGTTTGATGAACAAACCTTTACAGAACCTGAAAAGGAAATACCTAAAAAGCCAGCCCTCCCCAGTTTTATTGTTTGTGTTTTACAGTCAAAGAAGTTAAACGTATAGACTGGGGATTTCAGAAATCTCTGAGATGTTTCTTTCTGTTCTGTAGGTAGAAGCAGGGTCGTGCTGCTCATGGAGAGGCTGCTCTTTCTTCTCCCAGTGCACAGTAGATGACTCTGGCGTGTTATCTTCCAGGGGCCAGTGCCAAATGCTAAATATCCCAGATAACGAAGATCATATGTGTAATCTAGTAATGCGTTCCACTTGGCTCTAGTCAAATACAAAGTGTTCCCAAAGTCTTGGACATTGTGTTTTCAGGGTTTTAGTCAGAAGATATGTGGATGATCCAAGCTATGTGACTGGATGAAGACAAAAATAGAGACTTCTAATAAATGTAAATTGCCAGAAGGCCTTAACTGTCTCTTTTTCACAGGGAAGATAAGTATTTGGTGTTTCAGAAAATCTGATTTTGGAGAGGAAGGGAATAAAAGTTCAGTGTGAGTAACTAACTTGTTAAATGGGTATTTCAGTTGTAATCATTTTGCTCATTCTTCACTTGTTTCCATGGTAGTGATTAATTTTGCCTCTGCAAAATAATCTTTGCAAAGCGCCTTGGGTTAGTGAGGCTCAGCACCTCTCTGCTTCATTCATGGGCAAGAGAAGAGACCCTGAGCAGCTGCCATCCCTTTGGCCATTGCGGCTGTCGCTCCCATGTAGCCCCCGGCCACCATGAAAGCACTGTGGGTGAGGAGCAGGGATAACATGGCGCCTGCTGGGCTGAGGGCCTCCCTGCCACAGGGTGCAGCCCAGTGGTGGCGTGAGACAAACAGCGCCTGGTGGCTAAACATGAGGGGCTTTGCGGAACAAAGACTGCCATATTGTGTGTGTGCCTGCTTCTGTGTGTGCCTGTGCGTGTTACACCTGTAATCAGGGTGGGTTTTTACCTCTGAAGCCATTACACACCACCAGTGGTGGTGTGGGGAGAGAGGGACTCAAAACCGGGACGTGAGGAAGCATGGCCAAACACTGTCCCAGCCTTTTCCCATTTTAAATAAAGGCATTG
>VXAA01005004.1:148-64588 GCA_013399115.1 Anseranas semipalmata | reverse complement strand
AACCCGGCACCCTGAGAGGTGGTGGAGGATTTATGGCTGCTGAGGCAGCAGTGGCTATTGGGTGAGTCAAGGCCATGGTTTGTAACTTGGGCAGTGCAGGGCCCGGGGATGGTGGTGGGATGAAGCCGGCTGTCACTCCAAAGCAGCTGGTGTGGTGAAGCACCAGGCATAAGAGCTGGCCTGGATAAGAGATTGAATACGTGGTGGTGCTGTGACCCACATGGGATTGCTTCACCTCTCTGACCAGGACCACTGCTGTTGTTGTGGGCTGGTGTTGGGTTAGTGAGCAGTAGGCATGCACACACAGAACTGAAACGTCTCTAAAGCCTACCCCCGTGCCCTCAGACATGCAGATGGCCTGGTCACAAGTGACAAGGGCTCTTCAATGCCTTAGTTCACCCATAGGAAGATGTGTACTGTGGAGGGGAGCCCTTGTAGGCCCTTTCTCAAACTTCAGGGCTCATGTTTTTTTGTGAGAAGCATGAAGGCTGCCATTGTGGTCAAAGTTTCATTAGAAATCAAGTTTATAGTCATCAAGATGGATCAAAAATCTTGTTCCTAAAGACTCAGCCAACAATGTAAATGAAGAGCCCTTCGCTTCAGGTTTTAATTTTTAGATTTAATTCAATCTCAATGTTTCTGACCAGGACTTTTTCTGAAGTTTTCTGTTTCCTGAAAAGTTTTGATGTTTTAACATTTTATCCTTAACCTGAATGGGCATAAATCTCTGAATGAGAATTTCCCCTGAGTTCTCCCCTCAGTATGTCACGTTTCTATAAGCAAGGCAAGGAAACATGAATTTGTATAAAAATAGTGAAAAGTTTAAGAAAGACAAAACTATTTTGCATCAAATTGTTCTTCCTTCTTAAATGAATCGCACATACTTAAAATAACTTATGATGATATTGTACTAATTGTCATTTTTATAGTATTTCTAATCCATTCTTGATTTAAGCTAATTAGTACACTGGAGTATTGTTTCCTTAAACCATGTGCTTGAATGCAAAAGTTATTTTTATGTAGTAATAGCTGGGGATAAAATTTTATTAACTGTTAACAAGGAACAAAGTGAACTTTCTGAGGCCTCAAATGGCCTTTTAACTTCAAGACAGGCATTCCTGTCCCCCTGCTGTTTTTTTCTGTTTTGTGTGTGAACATGTGTGTGTATGTGTGCATATGTTTGTTTTTGATAAAACACATCAGTTCTTCATTTATTATATACAAAGTGGCTTACAGCGATGTTTGTACATCTGGAGATTGAAATGAGCTGAGGCTCTCAGATATGCTTCCTTTTTATTAAAAGAAAAGAACTAAAGGTAAAAAGAGTGCAGGCTTGGAAGCAGGGTTTTGGAGGGATTGGAGTTTAAATGAGAGATTAATTTTACAATAAATGACTAATAGTTTAACACTAGTGCTTTAAGCTGATTCCCCTTTGGATAGAGTTGTGACAGTTTGAAGTCAAAGGCTGCAAGGGGCACTGCTCATCAGGATGAGTGCAGGGTTTGGCTCATCCAGATGTCTTGCTGCCCACATATGCTTTTGAATTCGGCCATTTGGGGGCTTTTTGGATTAAGACTTGAGGCCTGGCAGAATGCAGCCCTTGTCCAGCCATTGTGTATCTCTGGTTTTAGACAATAAAATCTCTGCCAAATGACAGTCTGGCCAAGCAGTTTGGGCAGCAGCATACCTGAGGAAATCACAGGACTGACTCGCTCAGACTTCTTTGTGGTCGTTTATCTTGTGTAAACAAGCAGAAAGCCTCTAATGATGTGCAGGCTGATGTGCAGCCTCTGGTGCTCTCACCTCTGACAAGGGCCAGCATTAAACACACATTGAACTCTCCTCCTGGCTGATAACAGCATTGCTTCTCCTCTTCCAATTGCTTTCTCATGGTGTACAAAACTGCTGGTGGGGAGTTTGTAATCACACCATGGGAATAACAATCTGCCTTTGGATTTCTTCTGTGCCCATGTCTTAAGTGTTTGAGTAGTGGGGGCTAGATCCAATAAAGGACAATGCCCTCAAGAGCAAGATGGAAATAATTTAAGTACCTAAATCTAAAGCTGTGACTTAAAATACATCTTCTCAGTGCCTGCCTGAGCTCCCAAGTGCCTCTGGTCTTTAGGTACTTTCCCACTGACAGGAAACCTCCCAATGCACATTGAGTTGTGCTTTTGCATGACCATTGACAGCACTGAACAGGTCGGTGTCGAAGAACTGAACACTGCTTTGTGTGAACTCCCTGGGAAGCTCCATCCACCAGTCCACAGACCCTATTTAACCTGCTCGGGCAAGAGCAAGGCCCTCACAAGAGCAGTTGCAAACATTGCTCTGTTTTAAAGCTCTGGATGGGTCCACTTTTCTGGAGTGTTTTTTTTTTTACTATTATTAAGTAATTGTTTAGGGCAGTGGTCTCTGAACATCCACTATCAGGGCTGAGGTGGGAAGGAGTATGGCTCATTGGGTATTTTGGTGGGCAGAGACCATGGTCTGTGTTGCAACAACAGTTTGTGCCATCTAGCAAGCTTGGTGTAAACTATGCTAGGCGTTTCTAGCGTGTTCCCTAGGCAGGTCCCCACAGACCACCACTGTTCTTTGTGAAACTGCTGGCCACAAAGTTAGTGTTCTTTCAGTGGAAATGAATCACCCAGGTTCAGTTTTCTACCTCCTCAGGCAACTCATCTTCCACTTCCAAAAGACTGATGCAACTACTACGTCTGTTCCCTGTGTTTGTTTGTTTTTTTGCAAGTCATCCACTGACACATCCAGGTTCAGCCTTTCATATCCCATAGCTCAAAGTGGTTGTAAGCACTAAGGTGAGTGCTGGCTCAGAAAACACGGAAATGTCTTTTTCTGCCACTCATGGTAAAGATCCTCGCCTGAATGAATAAACAGAGATGAGGTGTTTTCATCCGCCTTCCTACCCTCTTGTCCCTCTGCACGTTGTTCTGGTCATAAAACTCTCCCAGACTGCACAGCCCATCTCAGTCCTCGGAGCACCTCTGGAGACACGGGTGGTTGCCGAGCCCCTCGGCTAAGAGCAGCCTCACGCTCATTCCTCAGTGTGGCTGTTCAGGAGTGGGACAGGTTTGCTGGTTTACGTTGCACTTTTACAAGGAGGTCCCTTGTCAGACACAGGCAAGCTCTTCTGGTAAATCAAAGGCTCAAAGAAACAGGGAAAAGTCATTGTGTAAAAGGTTCTTGCATTTCCCTCTGCTCCATGCTGTGCTTTTTGCCACTAACTTGCCTGTGCCCACTTCACACTTACGTAATTACCAATTACCATCAGGTGCAGGGATGTGGGGAACCCTCTAACAGCTTTTCTCCCCCAGCTCAGGCCACTGGTGGAGTACAAACCTCTGACTTACCCGCCCGAGTAGCTCTGCGAAAAACTCTTGAATATGTAGGCAGTTAGTTATAAGGGAGTAAACAGGTGCATGTCACTGCCACTAATTTGTCTGCTGTCTGTTCATAAGGAATCTGGGTCATTACACATGCAAGAGCTGGCAGTGGCAGGCATATCAAGTGATCTCTTCACTGTAATAGGATAATTCCTGTGCTGTAGTACTAGTATCAAAATATGGTTTAAAGCCCTCGAGGCAAACCAAAGCCAGATTTGTTCCTGTTACAGCCGGGACAGGTGCAGTGAAGTGACAATCCCGCCTGACACGGGCACCCATATTGGTTGTCCCTCGTAGGGAATCGGTCCTGAAAATCTCGTGCCAAGATGAGGGCTGGGCAGGTCCTCCCTTCAGGTCTTCACTGGAGCTCTGTGGAGCTCACCCCACAGCTGTGGGGACACAGGCAAGGCCGGGCAGCAGCAGCTCCAAAGGGAGCTGCAGCTTGCGGGAGGATAAAGCGCGGTGACGGGGCTTATCTTTTAAAGGCAGTACTTGCAGCTATTTATAGGTCACTTTGTATGTGATTACTTTGTTTAGAATCAGCAAGTTTTCTCCTGAAAAAGGGCAACCAGGGAACAGCTGCTGGTGGATTCTACCTTTGCTTTACCTGGCTGCATTTTTTGAAGTCTTGCAATGTTTTGAATGCATTTGCTTTTCTTAAATCTCGTTGCTGCCCAACTGCAGACTCTACCCCTGTAGCAGGAGCGAAGGAGAAGAGCCTGGGTGAACCATTTCTTGAGGAATGGGAAAATCAGAGACTAAAGGGGAATGACTGCTGAGCCCTGGGACTTTAAAAGACTGTGAGCAGCCTCCCTGGTATTACGCGGTAATTGTGTGAGGTGACTGGCAGGCAATAAACCTTTGAGCAGTCACCTAGAAACTGCTGCTGAAAAGACACAGTCCCACAAGTGCCTTATTCTTGCTCATTTACAGCCTGTGTAACAGGTAGCTGCAGACAGTGGGGTAGGCAGATGCTTACACACAGGCTCACTGACAGCCATAAATGATGGGCCAGAAGGGATTTCTAGAGATGCTCACACCAGGCTTTTCACATGTGCACCTCAGCTTGACAACACCTGTTTCTGCTGAGCTCTGCAGTATGTCCTGGCTATTTTCGGTAGCCCAGAATTCCTGGCTATTGCATGACCTGCACTGAACTCTTGCAATACATTTTGCAAGAAGATACTTGAAACCCCCGTTTGGAGGAAGGGTTAATTTCATACTTAAGGTAACTCACAATCAGCTGAGCTGAGCTAGGCTTTAAATGTCCCTATTGTGATTAAGTGGGATTAAATGTCCCAATTGTGATTGCTGCTTCACAAAAAAAGTTAAGGTAGGACACAAACCATACCCCTTCAGGCTACTAAAATAATACTGGAGCCTTCTAGGAGGACACGGGTGAAGGTGGGATCCTGGAGCACTCCCCTGTATCCCACCTTGGAACGGGTAGGAAGGAGCCAGTGTGGAAGTGGCAGAGGTGACCTGTGCCTCCAGGCTTCTTGTAGGCCACAAGAAGCTCCAAATTGAATGGGAACTGCAGTAGGGAACAGAGGATTGATTCTTCCCAAAGGCAAAACAGGTTTTATTGACTTCTGCATGTGAGTATGTCCTCCCCTAAACTTCTCCCCCTCTCAGGGGGAGTCAGACCAAAACCCCTTGGACTTGTTGGTCACTAGTTGAGCTGTATGGCAGGACTAGAGGACTCCCACACCGTAAGAGCTTTTCAGTAGGGCTTAAATAACTTGCACTGCATTCTTTCCTGGTGGAAACAGGCAAAATATGACTGAAACGTGTGGTGCTAATTTATACCAATAGAGATTTTTGCCCTTATACTAGATTTTCAGAGTAAACACCTTGCAGCTGTTTGTTAAAATAAAATTTAAAAAAGCTTGGAAGTAAACCAAACCACAAGCATGTTTCCTGTCTCCAGCCACCGCACTGTAGTACATATTTGCTCTGCAGAAAATATTGTCCTTTTGGCTATGTAGAAATTACTTAAGTGCAGTTTGTTTTCTGTTAAGCTGCCAAGCTTCCATTCTGAAACGTGTGAGGATTTTTTTTTTTAACGATGCTTATTACCCTAAAGCTATATGTTATTTTACTGCAAGTCTTAATCATTTACTGCTTTTTGGAAGACTACAGAAAAAAAAATACACTTACATGCCTTGGCACCTTGAACATATAGTGTAAACCATGTTAAGTCATGGTAATCGTTTTTATTATTTTTAACAAGATTTTGACATCATGCAAATATGATTTCAGATACTTACAAAACAACTTTCAGAATTCTAGAATAATTTAAGTTGGAGTAATTTCTCAATATATTTTGAATGAAAATGTGTACACTGAGTTTTAGAAGCAGAGAAGCAGTACCTGATTACCTAAATAAAAGTGGTAGCCTTGATTTCAGCCCTAAAATGTAAATTTATCTATTTATCTGGGCAAAACTTGCTCCCAAGCTCTATTAATATTCATCTTCCATTGTTCATGCTTGTGCTTGACCTACCTGTGCTGGAGGTGGGGTTGAAGTGCATTTGATCCGAAGGCTCTGTGATCCTGTTGGGGCTCACTGCTTTATTGGGGTGCAGCATTTGCTGCAGCTTGCCTGGGGCCAGTGGCTTGCACAGGTAGAATGAGGACAGTCCTGTGCCAGAGGCTGTGAACCAGGGCCCGTGTGTGCGTGTGGCAGCGGGCTTTCGGTGAGATCCGCAGGCATAGCCCATAAAGGAGAACACAGGGGAAGGAGAGGTGACTGCCTCTGGTTTGTCCAAATTTGTTATTTGTAAAAAAAAAAAAAAAAAAAAAGCTGCAGCCAGTAGGGCACACTTACTCAAATAGAAGCAGATACTTTAGTACTTAGAAAACAACTAATGCTCTTTAAAAAACTGAGCAGATCTCACTTGTTTCATTGTACAAAAGCTACTGTACATGATAGTGATGGCCTAGGAGACTTTAACAGAGTGCTGCAGAAAATAGACTTGCTATTTCTGGAATGCTGGGCTGTTTGCACAAAGTGCTGCTTTAACTGTGTACGATTTACCATAGATAACAAAAAGCAAACATGCCTGGCATCCTCAGAAAGAAGCTCCCTTAGCAGAACAGGGATCAAGTTGACAGCAGATTTTTAGAAATAGGTTGGTAGCCCATGTGATTGAGTTTTATGCTTGTCTATCCAAGTCCCTTCTATAAATAGTCATTTTGAGATTACAACAGCATACTAACTTTCTGTCAGCTCATACCTTACCTACCGCCTTCCTGGAAAGCACTCCTACCCTCCAGGCTGATACTTTTTGTGCTTACTTTCACCTTCCAGGAATAATTATGGTTTATTATAATAAAGTGCTGCATAAGCTTAGATGAAATGCATATTCCAAATCATGAGAAGCTGAAGTGGGAGGACACATGAAAGATCTTGAGCACTTGGGTGGCTCCCCAGTGCACTGGTCGTGGCTGCAAGGCAGTGACAGTAGTGAGTGGTTAGCACCTTTACAAATGCAAAGGATTACTATTACTTTTTTTTTAATCTGCCTGTCTAAATAGGGTTCTGAGCCTGCAGATTGCTCCGTGTGGGTGAGCTGTGTCTGCATGGAGCACTGTTCATGGCAAGAGGAGCTGTGAGTGCTCAGCCCTGAAGCCAGGGGGTCTCGGCATGGCCGTGCCAAAGAGCTGGTGGGGATGAGCAGGCAGGCAGAGCAGATGATGGGAACCAGGCCTAGCTGTTGGCATCCTCATCATCAACATCTTACTCCATCCATAAAATGGTTTGTGAGTTTGTGCCAAGCCAGCAGCCGCGTCACAAGGACATCCCCAGCTAGATAGTGTTAACACGCAGAACCATGTAATATTTTCCAGTTTTTGCTTCTTTACATCTGTAGCTGGATTTGAGCAAATGAAAAAAACCTACATAGGACTTTGATTGTCCCACAACTATTCTTCAAAGACAAAGTCCATTGCTGATGAATTTCAGAAGATCTGCTGTGTGTAAAGTGGTTGTATCCCCCTTTTCCTCCCCCAGCCTTTCTAGTACAGGCAAGGATTCTTTTCAAGCCATGTGCCTTAATGAGCTATCAGTATGACAGAGGCTAAATTCATCAAGAGCATTAACAGAACCATTTCTGTTGTCTTGCATTCAGTCCCAAGCATGGCCGTTTGGTTTCAGTGTACAAGAAAAGCTCTTCTTTCACTGCATTTTTCACTTTCTCTTTTCACACACAGAATGTGATGATCCATTATCATGATACTGCCAGGTTGGCCAGGATATGGTATGAGACACGTCCAAACTATCATTTATGTTGAAATTAGATAGGTGTTGAAGTCCCAAAATGTTAATGCTGCACTTGAGTGCACTCTAAGCAACCCTGGGATGCGGATCAGTGCTCACTGCTGTGTTACAGGTTTGGTTTTTTTTTCTGCCTTATCTTAGGGGAGACAGGGCTGCACACTACATTGAAGCTGTTTTCTTTTGGTTGGTTAAAGAGTGGTTCTCAATACCTTGATAAATTAGTTATCTTGGATGCAAAATACTGTCTAACCATACAATGTGGGTAATATGCCTTATGTGTTAAATGATTTCCAACAGTAAACAACCTTGGCTTCAAAGCTCCAGTTAACAAAGCCTGGCTCTTTAGCAAAAATATGAAGCAAACATCTATTAAGCTGACATTGAAGTTTCTTCTGACAGGAAGTTTTAGGAGCTTAAGTGTCTGAGAAGGAGACACAGGAAGAAAGTTCAAATATTGTTACCTGATTTCCAGTATAAGCTCTGTTCAGAAAATGACAGGAACTTTACTTTTCTAGATCAGAATTGCTTTTGGGAATGTCTCTGCTGGTCACAAATCACATGTCGTCCCTGACTGATATATCCATTTTGGCAAAAATCCGTAATGTGGGCTGGGCTGCAGACGTTTCTTACTGTGCAGATAGCTGCTGTTTTCACTAGCCTTGAGAGGGTGTGAATAGCTCCTGCTTGTCTCAGTGGGTTGCTCTAACCCAATGCTGTGACTCAGTGATGAGAAAGTAAATGCAGAAGTTGAAAATCCTTTCGCTGTATTTTTCCTACAGATAAATTGCTGGTTCTTTAGGTCCATCCCAAACTGGCCTTTGAGATATACAGAATAATCCTGTGGTCTCTGAGCGCTGCAAGGAGGGTTGGCATGTGCTCCGCTTGGTGGCCTCTGTAGCCTGTAGCCAAAACAAGGTTAGATTTATGCCATAAGCTGCAAGCTCTGCGTGTGTGGAACAAAACTGGAAAGAACTGGGTGTTTACCTGGGCTTCAGCATGGGCACAGGCGTGTAGTATTTTTGCTTCGGGTACCTGCGTGTGAAATGAGCCTAGGCTAAGTTGTTCACTGCAAGAGGAATTTGGAAAGGTGTTCTCTAGGTGTAACTGCTGGGCAGAGCGCGGCTGGGCTGACTCAGGTTTCAGCCTGTTGAACAGCTGCCATTTTACTGCTCTACTAATGAAACGATGCGTTTCTCACCTAACTCTCCTGAAGGACTTCAGAGGTTAAAGAGCAGAGTATTTCCATAGATGTCAGCCATAGAGAGAGCACTGGGGCTGTATCCTTAGAGGAAATAGGTTTCTGCAGCTGCAGAAGTTATCGTCAGTGGAGGGAAGTTCTGGCAGAGGACAATAACCAAAACAACAGAGTGAGATTTAGGATAGAGCATAAGCAGTGTGTGAGAGGGATGTCATATAGCTGAGATATCTGCAATAGCTCATTCCAGCTTAGGTACCTTGGAGAACAGATTATTCCCCTGAGGCATTCTATAGCTTAACCTAAATCATAGATAGAGTGAAGTCATCATCCACCGAAATCAAGGGGAGAAGGTTGCTGTTGGGGTAAATGACATTTGGATCATGGATTTTATAACAGCTTAACATAGGCTGTTAAACTCTCTTCAGAAAAGTATAATTTCTTCCGTTGTTTTCGCTACAAATAGAAGATAAAGCTGACATCTCCATCTCACTAAGAATTAAAATAAACACCTCGGGGATCGTACAATTCAGATATCTGTTTTACTGAGAAACCCCAAGGAAGCTCCGCAGGGGGAAGAACAAGTATTCCTTGTGCTTTTGTGGTTTCTGGTAAATACAGCATTGGTGAAGTGAGCACTGATGTGTTTGCTTTCACGCTGAATGCAGTGGGGATGTATTTGCAGTGTTTGGCTGACTACTGATAGCTTTCAACTTCATATGTTACACCCACAAAATTGAAGTGTGCTTTTAAATCACCGTGTCTTTTAAAAAGGCACAAAATACCTATTTTGATTAATTTGAAAAATAATAGGTGTAAAATCTAGGCCCTGGAAATGCCAGGAGAAAAGTCTTCGGTTATCTTTCAACTAATTTCAGCCAATACAGTGATTTTAATCTATTCCTGAATAACTCAGGAATAGCTCTGTAGATATCCTCAGATTACAGAATTTACTTCTTGGTTAAAACCATGCATGGAAATTTCAGACCCCAGAATAAGTACGTTTATGAAGAAATACCCACTTGAGACTAGACAGGTACAATGGTAATGCCATCTAAACGTTGGTATTAGTCTGGCTTCCACACGAAGCAGAACATGACTGATTGCTGACTTTGCAGGATAAGCCCGTCTTTCAGAAATTAGTTCACAGTTCCTTCTTAACAAACTAGGATGAAGGCTTTTTTTCTGCCAAACTGGAAAGATGTTACTTTGTGGGGTCTTGTATGTATTGATCTTAGAATGAATTTAAGGGAACACAGAGAATTCAAAGAAGGCCCTACATCACCGACTTTTACTTTATTAATGGTATCAGAAATCACATTGGCTTAAGTACTGATTTTTGTGTAATTCTATTAGAAGGAATTTTCAAAGAGTATGTCTTTGAGTGCTTAGCACTTTTTAAAAATTAATGGTCCGAAAAATCAGTGAGCCATTAAAAACTGAACTCCAAAATCACTTCTCTTATATAAATCCCTATGCCTGAGGGTATAGCTGATCTGCGTTTTCTTCAGTGTAACAGAACTTGAGTTTCATCCATGACTTGTAACAATGGAACATCAATTAAGAGGATCAAAAGCATACTTTCTGAAATACATTTTTGTCACTGCTGGTGAATTTCCCCCAATGTTCCTTAGTCATGGGGCTTTAGAAGGCCTGGTTGAATTAATGGCTTTGATTTTTTTCCACTTTGTTTCAAAGAAAAAATATATTTTCACTTTTTTGTTATACGGCTTGTCAGGTAAACTCTGTTAAAGCATGTGAGTGCTTATTAGAGTTCAGATGATAGAGATGTGTGGACGGAACTGGGTCAAAAGCCAGATTTCATTAAAATAACTGATTTACACTATTGCATTTTCCTTTTACAAAAAAAAAGGTTCAATTTGCTTGACACCTGCTGGCATCAGTAAACTTACTGCACCTTCCTTTGCTTATCTGCATGACAAAGATTTTGCTTGGTTTAATTTGGGAAGATGTATGAGACTGAGCCTATGGGAGTGTTGGTAGGGGCAGGCACTTCAGTA
Source organism: Anseranas semipalmata (assembly GCA_013399115.1). NCBI lineage: Eukaryota > Metazoa > Chordata > Aves > Anseriformes > Anseranatidae > Anseranas > Anseranas semipalmata. The sequence continues at coordinate 53,689 of VXAA01005004.1, read as the reverse complement.
TGATTTTATGAATGTTTCTGCTGATTTGGTTACAGTTGTAGAACATGAGAGCTTTTGTTCTGACCATTGTTGTTACTGGATTCAAATATAAGTGGGTATTTCCCCGCTTAACCTTTGAGGTAAAGGCCATGCATGGTGTTTATGCAGGTGGACTGGTCATCATTCCTGATTTCTGCCTAAGTTTCTGGGCCCAGTGCTGCCAGGGAGTTTATGAAAGTGAGTCCCAGTAACCTATCAGTCACGGATGAACTGGTGAATTGGTGAATTCCCAGTCACACACATGTGGCAGGGTTGGAAAGGTGCTTGTTGTTCCTCCCACTCACGTTGCTGCCCACGCAGCATGTGTCAATAGCATCTAAAATGTGGGACCAAAGCTTCTCTCTCTGCTTTAACCTCTACACTTCTGAACACCCCTTCTGCTTAGGAACGATCAAATAACTTCAAGTTTGCATTATTCATTCTGAAAGCTATTCCTCTTCTTTCTCTCTTCCCTGAAGGAGTAGGTAATTAAAGACAGGAGAGAAACTGTCAATTAAGTTGAGGAATTCTTTCAAAAAATTCAGGCTCCCAACCAGAAGGTGGAAACCAAGGAAACCAAGATCCTCATCGGCTCCTTACAGATCAGTGAAAGTGTGTCCTTCTAATGTAGGCCAATCTCAGAGCTTATCCTTTCTCTCCCTGCTGTCAGGATTTCCTAAATAATTTCCTGAGTAATCCAGCCACGGGCATCAAGGAGAGGAGGGTGGGAAATCAGCCAGGCTCTAAGAGAGGTGCAAGGAGGTTTGTAATCTTCAAAGAAGATTACAATTTTCTCTGCTCACTCTTGTTTTCTTTCATATCTCTCCCATGTGTTTTGAGACTTTCACTTTGTAAAGCCCATTTCTTATGTCCCAGCAAAATCATTAAGTATTTGTCTTTCATTCCAGTGGGGACAGGAATAAAGTGTAATCCCAAACCTGCTCACTTCAGCCTTTCCTTGCCAAGTTGATCCAACCAAGTTTTAGCTTGCTTTCTCTTTCTTTCTTTCTTTCTTTCTTTCTTTCTTTCTTTCTTTCTTTCTTTCTAACAAGACAAAATAAGTAAATACATTTGAATAAAAACAGAACTGCTCCAGTCACACAACCAAACCCTGCAACGGGAGCTTGCTTCAGTGCTTGTGAGTCATGTGCTGAGAGAGGGAGGCTGAGCAGCCTCTTCTCGCGTTGCATCTAGCATGTGGTCCATCTCCTGCAAGCTGCAGTTGCACCTTATGTTTGCCCTTCTTTCTGGATAATTTCTATAAATTTCTCTTAAGCCTGAACACAAGTCCCCTTCTGACCAAGGAGGGTTTGTAGATATCCCTTCATCATGCTTATGCCTCCTCTCTCTTTATGGAGAGCCTACAGAAGGTGCAGTATTTTCTCTAAGGATTCAAACAAAAGGAGACAAATACATATAGACAAAATGGAAAAGGCTGTATTTTAATTACTGTCATTTGCTAAATGCTATCCATGTGCTTGTGCTGTAAAGGATTCAGCGAGGAGAGTCCCTAGCATGTTTTGTATAAGAATCAGATGGCTGCATTGTCATTAGTGTCTCTCTAACCTTTCACTGAAATGTGCTCAAATAAATTGCCTTTTGGCAGCAGGTGTGGGAAGTCACTGCCTGGTCCTTACTCATTGGCAATTGGCTGAATTGCGTTCCTTTATCCCCTCTGTTTCCTTTCACAGGGAAGGCTGCTTCTCCCCCATCAGCCCCGAGGCATGTCCCCTCGTGCAGTCGTTCATGTGCCACAACAGGACCTTCATCCTCGATGGCCACGTGCAGCTGAAGACGGGTCTGCAGACCCAGGAGCGACACCTTTTCCTCTTCACAGACCTTCTGGTTGTTGCCAAGTCCAAGTGAGTATGGCACCTCAGGCAGTGCTCCTACAGAGCAGCCTTTTTTCTCAGCAAAGTATAACATGGATTTCCTTAATGCTTTTTTTGGTAGTAAGTCTCCCCTAAAACATAAAGCAGCTTTTTATTTGGTCAACAGGAGTTAGGTGTCTGACCTTTCCAGGCACTTCTGAAAACCCCATGACCAATAGAGGAAGTCCGGGCCACAGCATTTTAGAGGAGTAGCAGATGTTCTTGAATACATAGCTTGTGTTGTATCATGTTCCCTGCTTTGGGAACTCGGTGCCATAGAAAAGACTCACCAGTGCTCAACTGTGTCCATTGAGCTGCCTTGAACAGACAATTGTGTTTTAGACTGGCCATCTTCAGTCCTGTGGGGTGGCTGTGTCGCAGAGAGGTTACAGGGTTTTAACACTTACCTGGGAGCTGCTTTGACACACTCCAGTGATGAGCAGCCGTATAAAACCAGAGATTGCAGGCAGTACCGCAGTGTTGGTCTCTGTAGGTTGTGATGTGCCAGGAGGAACATGGGGACAGGGAAGGGGACGGGAAGCAGTGCAGAGCAGTCTGGGTTGTGTTCATGTGCAATCAGGCTTGCTGCTGAGCTTGATTATTCACTCTACCATTCACAATGAAATCAGATTTACAAGCTGTGTCTAGCATGCCAGCTTCATGCAGCATTTGTGGTTTAAGGCAATTTTAGAGGGTGCTTTCACTTGTTATGGGGAAATAATCGTAAAGGATTCTGATGTAGCTTCATTCTCTGTTAGGCACTGTTTGTGATTTCACAGGGTGGGTAATCTGGATGTGAGTCCTGGGCTTTTGCAATGTGTCTTTTCGCTTAAGCAGTTGTTTCAGTGACTGCTGGGAAAAGCCAGAATAAATCTGTGTTTTCTGTAGAAATCTGAGCTGTGTCCGTTTGAATCACACATAGTAAACGCAACCCCCCTAGCTGAACTCCTTAACCTTATGTGGTGTGACAACACAGGGAATATTGTATCCAAAACATGATCAGCTGTGGGTGGGTGGTGAACGGTAAAAATATTTATGGGAAATCTTGCTATTCTACCAGCAGTAGCAGTAATATCATTGTTACTGCATTTATTTGTGTTTGTGTCACATTTAGGGTGGGATTCACCTCACCTAATTTGAGCTTTCAAATGTTACGTATTTGCAGCCCACCTAGGCTTCTAGGCTCCTTTGGTGTCACTGGGAGAAAACCAGCACCTCCCTGTGGCAAACTCATTCTTTTAGGAAAGTGTCGACAGTGGAGAAGGCTGGGGGATCTCACTGATGTTTCAGTGGGCATAGTCTCACTGCCTTAGGTGTAAGCTCCTAAACTGTAGAAGACTGAAGCCAGGTGAGATGAATCCCTCGCGCCCCGGTCAGTGTGCTGAGCAGGAGCGATGTTACAGCCCCAGGCTGGGCTGTGCATTACTGCAGGTTTGACTGGGTCCCAGTGGGACTATTTGCATGGGAAAGCCCTACTCTGTATAACCACTCCAAAATATGGTCCCTGGAGAGTAATAATGGCTCTCACAGTACTTGATTTAATGTGGTGAGGAGTCTGCAATGTTTGAGGAAGGTAGAACAGAAGAAATTGTACTTCTGCATGTGAAAAAAGGGGAGAAAAAACCACGTCTTTGTTAGAAATGGTAAAAATAGTATTCTGAGTGATATTACTTCATGTATTTTAAAGAACTCATTGGCATGTTCTCTCTATAGCTGCCCTGTCAGCAATTAAAGCATCAGAGCTGTCACTAATGAATACTATTTTAAAAACAGCATTTTTAAAGATACTGCACACTAAAATACCATTGCTGATAGAAGGAAAACCTGAGTGGTATGTATTGCTATGCAGCCGTAACTGTAGATTGCTAATGACTTTTTACTAGTGGATGCAGAGTCAGGACACCAGGTCACCAGGATAGTATCTAGACAGAATTAATGATACAATTGAATCTGACTTAACTTCGGAATTACTCCATGTGCAGGTGCTAAAAATTTGTAATTTCAGTTTGAGGCATATACACACCAAAGAGATAGCCTAGTACAGCTCAGCAACCAGTGTCAACTCAACTGGAGGTAGCCAGTCACTGCACAAAGGAATGTCATGTGTAATTAGATTTTGTGCGATCAGCAAATGGGTACAAGTTTTTTCTAAAGAGAACAACAAGTATTTTGTGTCCTCTGAGCTAGCTGAGTAAACTCCTGTACAGCACTGAGCTCCTGCTTAAAGGCAATGAATCAGCATTGCTCCCGTGGAAATTTGTCAGGGATGAGTGCTCTCCATAATTGGTCTGCATGTGACTTTGGACAAGGTATCTGTAGGTTCGTTTTCTGATACTTTCCAATAATTTTTGAAATGTAGACTGTTATCTTTTCCGTTCATCAATTAACCCACCTTATGAAAAATAAGACTAATACTCACTCTGTGCTTGTCTCTCCGCTGCCCCTTCCTCTACTGCCTTCATGCGAGGAGTGTCATAAATTAATTGAGTGAAAGAGTTTTTCTCACTAAACCAATATTAAAAAGGTAAAATTTTAAACTGTTTTCCATTTACTGATTAGATTTCTTACAGAGAGTGTGTGTTTTAATTTGGTGGAGTAAATTTCAAGGGTCTTTCAGTTCATTGATCAAGGTTTCTCATGTAGGTTTTTGTATTGGAAGCACAGAAATGGTTTCCTCTTTCTTCTTCATAATACATACATGTATATGTACACATACATTTTAATGTTATTTTCCCAATGTGGCTGGATATAGAAATTAATAGTTGAGTAAATACGTGGAATTACGGTAGCAATCTCCCAGTAGTTCCATTAATGCTTTTGTCAGAAGGTTCTATTAAGGAGATTAGCAAATCTAGTGAGAAGTTAATCTTCCATCTGTTAACAGCTGCAAGGTATCCAATTGCCACTTACAGAAAGCAAAAGGAACTGAATTTGCTCTGCGGAGGTAAGACAACTTGGGGTGCATGAATACCTACAGCACCAATATTCATGAATTTTCTCTTGATTTCTGTGCAATCTGGATCCACCTGATATTTACAGGACTTCCTTAAAAAAGTCCTCTTAGGTAAAAATTGTCTTAAGAAATTAGGTTGTTATTCTTTCAATTTTTCAAATGTTCAGCCATGCTGCTGCCTTACTCAGTGATGATATATTCATTTCTAGAGGTAGTGCTTTGGCACTTAAATAGGAGACCTGCATTTCACAAATGCTGAGAACCCATGGACTGCATAAAGGACATGGCAGATAGAGATAAAATTATGCTTCAGGCTCTTTAGATGTTAATGGAGGCTACTGTTTCAGTGCCTCTGGAAACCAGGCCACTTGAATACTGATAATAGCTGAGAGCTGTGACTAGGCATGGCAAATAGGGTAAGAATATACATCAGGCGTGATTGGGAGAGCATCTTTGTGCTTCTGCCAACACCCTGCCAACACCCGCTACTGGCACTGTAGGGGTCTGGCTTTATGAACTGTAAATGCTAAAAAAGTGAAGCAGCATGTGGAGAGTTCACTGTACTGGATATTTGAAAAAAGAAATTAAGGAGACGGAGAGGCTCAACAGATTGATTCCCAGTGTAACACAAGTCTTATCAGTTGAGTTGGACCAGGCATCCATTTATTAACATTTACGTTAGAATTCACATCTGTATTTTTTTGTAAATATACATTTTTACAGTTCGTTCTGTGGCCAGTCTGTTACAGCCATTTCTGTACTCATCTTACCTGTTAGATCACGAACTGATTTGTTGATGAGCGTAGTGAAATATTCTCCTATATTTTAAGCTTCTTTTGGATGGGTAACAAATGTAATAGATTAAAGAGAAGTGAAATGTACAGCTGACAGGAATTGCCATGGTATAGTTTAAAAAATGCATGAACTTGAGGTGGTATTTTACAGTATTTTGTAGTGGTCTAATTCAAATGCACCTTTTTGCTGGTTGTGATACGCACTCGTGGTCCTTTCTTGCCCACCACTGTAAATGTTGCTGGGTTATCAGCAGTGATGTCTCCAGAGACACCTGTTAGTACAATGTCAGCTGGAAACCTCAGACCAGTCAGGGTACTGCAAGTTCGTCTAAGGCCTCTTTAAAGCTGCAAGCTACAAGTACTTTCATGTTTCAGACTGTATTAGTTCAGTCTGTCCTAAATCAAATACCTTGTAAATGAGACTAATCTCCGAGAAGGTAGTCCATGTGTACTAGAGCTCTAAGAAACTGCTTACCTGGCATATTTATTTATAGAGCACTAATCACCGTGGTGCCTGGCACTGTCCCCATCCACATTTGCAACACTGTGATGAGCTGACATGCTCTTGTTATCAGTCCTTCAATTAGAAGGGCAGACCATTTTCAGGGAAGGGCCATTTTCTCTCCAGCCTTTCCCTGCTGGCCCAGCAGGCTCATAGAAGACTAACAGTATTCTTGGCTGTATTAGGCAAAGTATTGACAGCAGGTCAAGCGAGGTGATCCTTCCCCTCTGCTCAGCACTGGTGAGGCCACATATGGAGTGCTGGGTCTAGTTCTGGGCTCCCCAGTACCAGAAGGACCTGGACATACTAGAGAGAGCCCAGTGAAGGGCAACCAAAATGGAGCACCTCTGCTGTGAGGAGAGGCTGAGAGAGCTGGGACTGCTCAGCCCGGAGAAGAGGAGGCTCAAGGGGGATCTCATCAATGTCTATAAATACCTGAAGGAAGGGTGCAAAGGGTATGGAGCCAGGCTCTTCTCAGTGGTGCTCAGGGGACAGGACAGAGGCAATGGGCACAAATGGCAACACGGGAGGTTCTCTCTGAACACCAGGCAGCACTTCTGTGCTGTGTGGATGACAGAGCACTGGCACAGGTTGCCCAGAGAGGTTGTGGAGTCTCCTCCTTGGAGATCTTCAAAAGCCACCTGGACATGGTCCTGAGCAAGCTGCTCTGGATGTCCCTGTTTGAGCAGGGGCTTGGACCAGATGACCTCTGATGGTCCCTTCCAACCTCAACAGTTCTGTGATTCTGTGAAGTCCTGGCTCATTCTCTAAGTGATGTAGGCCAAAAACTACTGTGCAGCTAGTTCCTGGAGGCCAGACATGACCCATGCTGTGGTGAGCACAAGAGGCAGTTTTATGTTTGTTCTTTCTTCACGACTTCTTCATTCAGCCTGGCCTAGTTGTTACTACTCAAAGTCACCATAGTTGTTGACTGTGGGGCTAAGCAATCATGCTATACTATGAACACCTCAGCGGCATTGAAGTCACTCAGAGATGAATCCAACGCAAATGGCAATCTTTGCCTCATGGTAAGATTTGGAGGGGACCTCCAGTCATGGGCAGAATTTTCCCCACAGGAAAGGAGATGTCCAGGGATGCCACAAGCAACCTGTTTATCCCCCATACAAAGTATCTGTTGATCCCATTTAGATCAGAAATTGTTACATTTTTACATGCAATCCAAACAAAACATTGTTTTCATTAACTAATGAAGAAGTGCTTCTTCCATCAACTCCTTTCAGATGTGCTCAAAGAAGAAATTCTGAGTTGTTTAACCTGTCTTGCTATGTTTTCATGTGTGTGACATACCTGTGAATTTTTGCCGGCAGGTCACACTCTCATTTCAAACTAAAGTGCCAAGCACGTCTCTGTGAGATGTGGACAGCATTTTGTACAGAAGAAGTCTGCGAAGGCAGCACCGACCCAGAAAGGTCCTTTGTTTTGGGCTGGCCCACCACGAACTGTGTGGCAAATTTCAGGTAAGAAATGAGATATGTTTTGTTTACCAAGTTACTGAAACATTTTTAGGCTGACAGGTAGAGACTATCACAGATTCATTTCAGCACCAGTGAACACATGAAGCAAGAATTTATTGATTCTTAAACTAATCTCTTCTACTGCTGTAAGCAAGTCACCCTCCGTGCCTCCTTTTCTGTCTCTCTGCAAATGTGGCAGTGATACTCCCTTATCACTTTAAAATTTGAGAGAAATGTGATTTGGCAAAGCACTGTCTATGCTGCTAACTTGCTCAGTTGGAATTCTCTTTTTTTGGATATAATTTGACAAACACTTTGGTTAATTAATAAAATGAACAAGAAATAGTAAACAGTCAAGCTAATGAAAGGATCAAAGAGACCTTCATAGGACAATTTTGAGCAGAAAAGCTTGTATTGGAAGTAGCAGGAAACATAGAGTGAAATACTGACCTTGTCCTATTTCTCTTTTTAATTAAATTGTGCCAGAGAAAATGTCAGAATTCCTCCTAAAGCAGAATCTCAAAGATTTTTGGTCCATCTTTGCAGCATTGGCTGTAGGACACATAAAGGCTATAGAGGTAATTTCAATGATTAGGCTAATTTTACTCTCAGCAGGAGGGCTTTGTCGTCACTGTGGATGAGGGAGGGCACCGTCCCCCTTAATTCCCAGCTGGTTAGCCAGAGTGATTTGGCTGGGTCTTGGAAAATGCATTTTCCTCTTTACCAACAGAGAGCAAAAGCTGACGCATGCAGCTTAATTTGTATGTCACATTGTCCATATCCAAAGAGAATGCTGTGCACAAACTGCTCTTTGTTGAGCTGTTTGTGCTGTTTATGATTTTTTTTTGCTTAATAATCCTGAAACAAAGCTGAAATTTTCTATTGATTTTCAATTGAACTCCTGCCAATAAACATGAGCTTTGATCCAGAGACAGTACGTGATCCTTTATAGCTATTAGAAAATAGGTGAATATGAAAGCAATAGCATCAATCAAAACAGAGTAAGAGATTTTATAGAAATGAAATTATTTTAATATCTGGAGGTACATAGAAAATCTGAAACACTGTGCATGAGTACGTAGATAGTATATCCTCCAGAACTGAAGCAGCCAAAGCAGTACCACAGTTTTAGTGTTTATGAAGTGCGTGCCCCTTAAGCAGCATCATTCAGTAGGTTTGCAGTTCCCTAAATGCCTGCTCTGAAAATGTGAAGAACTTGATTTGCATAAGCAGCAGTGGGAATAGCACTTACTCCATCTGGGGCAGGATTTAGATCAAGAAAGTTGACATAAAATTAGGTTAAATTCCTTGCACTGTCCTATTATTAGCTACATTTAACTTGATAGTTTTGTATCCTTGAAAGTGTATAAATGAGATAAGCCTTAAAAAATCCAAAGTTAAGCATTTCTAAGTAAAACGTTCTAAGTAAAAACCTTTTTTATTGTGGTTTATACGTACTTTGTAATGTAGTGGTAAACCAAGAAATAAATAAGAAGAGAAATAAAATAGTGGAGGTAGAAAGAAGTCTATATACCTGAGGAAATACCTTTAAACTTTTGAATTAAGCTTTTATTTTAAAGTGGTCTGCTCTTCTATTTGCACATCAGTTTCTTACTGAATTCACTGGTAAAGCTCTGATTTCTGTGATAAAGTCGATAACTGGGGCTTTTGATCTCCGTGGGAGGCTTTTCAGTTGATTTTGCAGGGAAATAGGTTTTTCATTCAAATCTCAAAAAAATTTTTAGTTTTTATATGTATTTATGGAAATTGCAACCAAGAGCAGTCCATTTCACTGTGGTTTGTACAAGGGCTATTTTGGTATTAGAATGATGTCTGATTTGTCCCTGTTTTTCTATAATTCTTGCAGGTCTGCAGAACAAAAGGAAACATGGCTTTCTTTTTTGCAAAGGTAATTTATTATAGAGTCTTTCAAGGCATTTGAAAGAGTCCCAGTCATCTAGACCAGTGATCCCCAAGCTGTGGTACATATGCCATCATGATAGATAAGCTCTTTCAAAGTGACATTAAGAAAAAAGTCATCCCACCCCTTCCTGGGGAAGACGGTGCGTGCCTTTCAGGCAATGATAACTACCCAAGGCTTTGGCTCATAGGTTCCCAGGTCTTCAGAGAGCCCCCACTATGGTCTGGGCTGTGAGGACCAGGGCAGCAGGAGCCAGGCTTGCATGGGCTTCCCAGGTTACAGGTTCTAGGGAAGGCTTTGTCCTCTTGCTAAAGGAGAGTGATGCCATGTTGATGGGCTCTTTACAATTAAAATTGCAGAGAAGTCCACATGTAGATTTTAAAATTGTTTTCTTTGCCACTTACACTGATTCCTGCAATGTATCAACTTCGATACAACAGGGCATTACTGGGGGCCATGGTCAGCATACCTTCCAGATAATGCTGGAAGCTTTCCTGTCATTGGAGATCTTTCTGCTGCAGTACATCTGAAAATGATTTGCTTCTTATCCAGTTACTGCTTGATCACTCTTTAAATCTCAGTTATATGTTTACAATATTAAAAAATTACTTTTTTGTACTTGTTTTGTCAGTCGAATAAGAGAAGAGAAGGAAAAAGACTATCCTAAAAGCATTCCTCTGAAGATAATTGCAAAGGATGTTGGAACTTGTGCATATGTAAGTGCTCTTGAGCTAATCTGGAGGTCTAAATCCACATCACCTATGAGTGCTACTCATCTATAAATCCTATGGATGTTGGGGTGGGGGGGCAGGGGGGACATGGGGACATACTTTTGGGTTGCAACCTCCTTTGAGGATCTAGCTCCCTCTGGAAGACTCAGCATATGCAGCCCTGAAATGTGTGTTTCCTGTCTCTAATACACGAGTTCCTTTTTAAAGACAGTGTTCCTGGTAAGAAATACTGGATCCAGCACACAAGCTAAAGACTGTATGTATTAAAGCCCCAAGAAACACATCTAGAAGAACTTATGCATAAGCATCTTAAGAAATGCCAGTACTATGTTCCTGTTTTTTTCTTTTAAAACTGATTTAAACCCACAGCTGCCTTCATTGAATTCTGCAAAGTTGCGATGTGTTTTATTGTTTATAATGGTTGTAAGTCAGTAAAGCTATGTATATGAACACTCTGAAATTGCCTTAAACATGGTTTTCATCAGCTCACTGATGTTGGTACATTATAGGTGCAAAGTAAAATGGTAAAGAAAGATTGTCCACAGGGTGATTTGCACCTTTTTTACTAAGCCATTTTAAACCAATTTAAATGAAATTCTTGTAGGTAGGCAGTTCCCTAGGGATACCCTAGCATTCAGTGATAATCCATCCATTCTTCCTCTGCTTCTTAGACATTTGTGCTTTCTTTCAAACTGAGCTTTTAAGATCTGTATTTCATGTTCAGAAGCCTTAAGAGCATTTGCAAGGACACGAGAAGTTTTCACAGAAGTTAGACTTCATTGGAGGTCTTTATGCAACAGTGAGTCTCTGCTTAGAATTCTGTACTTGCATAGAAAGAAGCATAAAGGATTCTGTGTTTTCTTTTCAGAAAATCATTATTAAGGTGAATTGTAATAGAATTGCAAGGTTGCTAAGAGAAATTTTAATAAACAGTAACGATTGTTGTGATAGTTAAAATGAAGGACTGCAGGTCAAGATGTGCATGCACTCAGGTGTTGAACTCTTGTTGCTTTTTGTTTTGTTTTGTTTTTGTATGTCTTTTCTCCTTAGCTAAAATTAGCTTATGTGCCAAAAATGATTTCCTGATCCTGATAGAACTAGAAACGACCCACGGTAGTCTAGCTATTATCAGTAATAAAGCAGTGGAGGAGCAGATGGAAACTTTGTGATGCAAATAGTTCTTATGGCACTGTGTTCCCTGTGCTACAGCAGCTGGAAATGCCCAAGAATTATTTCATTTCTGGAGGATAGGGAAGGGTGAATGCAAGGCACAAACCATTTTATTATATTCTAGCCCAGAGCAAAACTTATGCAAATATGCTGACCTACTCCTGAGAGCCAGATGTCATTGCTTTGGGCAAATGTTAAATTTTTTATGGTATGAGCGTTCAGATATGTCCTCAAGCAAGATATACAGTACTCTCACTACTTTCCTTTGATTGCCATGGCAGCTTGTTACCATCAGGGACTTATATACAAGTACAGCTCAGATCTTTTCTAAATGCAGAATGTCAGGGGGTTGTTTCACCTGAACATCTTGTGGCCAGTATAAAATTGATACAGTACACAGGGTAGCAGGGTATAGCAAACCGTCCTGGGACTGGCAGTGAATATTTACATCCTGGCTCTGCCAGCCTCCTTTCTTTGGGCCATTGGATACGTCTCGGCAGTTTATGGCAAGTGGGCATGCATTCGTTCTGCCAGGGCTTTAGGCTGGCCATGAACCAGCTCCGATCCAGAAGCTGTGTAGTCTTGTTAGCAGAGCCAAACTAGCCTGCGTGTCAGGAGGGCTTCGTAACTTGTGCCTGAGGCCAGGGTAGGTGTGGTGGTGCCAGCAAAAGACACTCTGGACATGCCCTCCACACTTGATTTTGCCTCTGCAAGGTGATGGCAGTGGTGCTGCCACATCCCAGCGGGGTGGGGATGGAGTCGTTGATCCTGGTGTGCTTGAAATGTGCTGCCCCGTGAAGGAGCAACACGCAGTGTGAAGGTACAGAGCGGTGTCCCCTTGTGCGGGAATGAGCCCGGTGCCAGGCAGCAGATGCTGCAGTCTCACTCTGCGAAGGCTGCCGTGTAGAAAGCCACGCTTGCTCCAACACAAAGCCATGCTTCCTCCAACACAAAGCACAGCGCTTCATGCTGCTCGCCGTAGCTATTTAGAAAGCGGGGCTTTATGCCGACCCATGCTTTTCCGATCTGCCCATCAGCAGAGTCAGGAGGATGCTAGAAAGGCAGTGTTTTTAACTGGAGGACAGATTACCAAGAGGAAGTGTTCCTGGTATTAAGCCAAATCTAGCTTTGAGAATTCTATATAGAAAGTGGCAAAGGATATAGAGATGAACAGCCTGTGTACAGTGTTTTCTTACCAGGGAGATCTTCAATGGAAAAGGAAGGAAGTGATTAACATTTGATATGAGAACTTCTTTTTTCACTGAAAAAAAATCACTGAAATGTTTCTTTTTTTTTTTTCCCCAAAGAAAACTTGCATACATTTTGTCCCAGCTAATCATGGCACTCTGCCTGTTTGATGGAGCTCTTGGGGAAGCAGGGAGCAAATACAGAAAGTGTATGACAAGGCAGAGGAATCAAACCTGTGTCTCAGGCAGCTGGGTCTTTCTCTGTGGTATAACTTGCTTATGAAGCAAAATTTTAACTCTCTGTTTTTTAAGCAATGACTTACGCAGGGTTATTGGACTTCAGATATTCTTCGCAAATCCAAATTTCTAATGCCACTTTCCCTTTCTTCTTTTTTCTGTTCACAGTCAAAAACCCTAACTGTAACCAACGTTGATACAGCAAATGATGTAATTCTCATGGCCCTGCAGCAGCTGGGAATTTCTGTAAGTACTTGCACCGGTTTTAATGAGTCTTTTTGTAGTCACTTTTAATAATCAAATCTCCTCTTGCACCTTTTCCAAGTTTTCGGATATTAATATTAATTAAAACCTTTATCATAGCAGTTCAGTGTTGTTGAAATGAAGCAAAAGTGCCTTGTTAATATATAGACCCCCAGAGATCATCAAATGCCTTAAAAGTGTTGAATAAGACTCCAATCCCTGTAAGGAATCGGTCATGTTTAAAGTTGCTTTTAAATCTATTTTGCAGATGCGTGAGAGGAGATATCTTGACACAAAAACAGAGAGTTTGATGCAGCTCCTTTTGCATACTTCAGTGTGATCAGGAAACCTACTGACCTGCTTGTTTGTTAGTTCCAAAATATGCAAACATACATGGCTAGCTGCGTCCCCAGATTACAAATACAAGCAAGCACTGCTCTCAAGTGTCCAGATCAGACACTGTAAATATCCATCCATCTTCAGTGTCATGTGAGATATGAATGTAACCAAGTGATTGCACAGAATCTGAATGCACCCAATTTAAGCAATGGCCTGAAACTATTTTGGAAAGAGGTCTTTCCAGGATACCTAAGATACTTCAGAATAGTTCACTGAGTAGATGCAGCAATTCCAGTAGATCCAGTAGTACCTAAACTGGCTCCCTTTCCTCTAAACCAGAAAAGGAAGTGGCCTCAGGTGTCAGCAGGAATCAGTGCCAGGGACAAGAATTCTTACTCCCTTAGTCCTTTTCTCTCGTCATTTCACAATGTGACTCTAACCAATGCTGATGGTCATAGAAGCTCCTAGATGACAGGTTTTTAACTGGCCTGTCAGTCTGCTGTGTGGGTAACAAGATATTTTTAAATGTGTTGGTCTTGATGCATATGTTGATCTAGATGCGAGGAATCTGACAAGTCTTTCCTTAGTGCATCCCCGAGTGCCACTCTTGTGCTTCCCTGAGGCTTTGAGGGACCCCCAGCCAAAGTTAGAGTAACCTCAGGATTTACCTCGCCTAGCATTCATTATGCCTAAGTTATACAGGTTTTTAGTGCATCCAGGGGCCTATTCTGCCAACTTGGTGTTTCCTGGGCACAGCAATTTCTATCCATCTTGTTATGGCTCCGACATCCCATTTACACGAGGGCTGTGGCCCAAGCTCGGGATCCTGTAGTCTGTCCAGTTAAGGTAGCTCTGGAGTTGACAGCGGTGAAGAGGACATGATATGAGTTAAAATCCAGCCCATTGTCTCCCCCAGTCTGCACCCAAAATCAAGAGACTGCGCTACATTACAACTGCGCGTCTTTATTATGATGTTTCATTTTTACTCGTTTTATGGGTCTCATTTGCACTTCCTCATTTCATTTACAGAAAAATCAGGAAAATGGTAGTATTGAAAAGGAATATTTTGTTTGGGACAAGCAGGAGGAGGAGCTGGTTCGGTTTCAGCTTTGTGTTCTTTTGTATGTAGCACAGTCAAGCCTTTCCTCCTCTTTACATTTTTATTTTGAGTGGAAAAAAATGAAAGCCATTTGAAAGATGTAAAATCTTGCCCGCTGAATTATTTGCCCAAGTAATATACTACATTTTTTCACTGCATCTTCATAGCATAAAGCCTTTTTCATTAGAGACAGATCATAAGATTAGCAATAAAATCAGACAAGCTAAATAAATTAAGCTGTAGCCTGTATATCAGTCAAACACCCAGCCCCTAGAGCAATTGAAGGATTGCTCTAACTGCGAGGGAGCTTTTCATTATGCACCGTCTCAAGGGTTTTTTTTAATGTCCAGAGAGAACCACTTGAAAGGAGCTCTATGACTTTTCAATGGCAATTATAAAAACTACATTTCACAGGTTGTGTGATTAATGGGGCTGTTACTTTGGCTGAGTTCACTCTGTTTTGATGCAGCAGGGTTTTTCCCTCTGTGGTTTCTCTGGTAAAATGACAACTAGTTCTTGCAAAATGGCATTGAGCCTCTCTTCCAAATGATCAAGGGGAGCAGAAAGAAGGGCCTTGGGTTTCTCAGCTCCATAAGTACACTTGCTGATTTTTCTGGGACAGCCACATTTATACTGACAAATGGCCTCATAAAGCCCATAAAGGACAACATTTGCAACTGGGAGATGAGCAGTCTGCCTCCTGAAACTGCACTGCCTAGCTCTTCCCCTTCCCCTGCCTCCCCTTCACAGCAACTAACCCTTTCATATATATATTTAAAAGGGAAAGTAAATACCTTTTCTTGTGCTCCTCAGCTGTATTTATTTGCTCCTGGCAGCTTGCCCTGGGGCACCAGAGATGTCTCCAAAGCCTATTTATTTTCCTTCTGCCTCCTGCTAGCTAACTTAACAGCAGAGCTAATGTGGCCCAGAAAGCTGTCAGTCAGCGAGCAAACTGCGAAGGCTTTATGGGGTGTATCAGCATTACACCAGGTGCATGTAGCAAGTAGTAAGGGTCTCAAGAACTTTGGGGACTCTGGGCAAAGCTCCAGACAATGCAGGATAGTAGGCAAATCTGCTTAAAAGGAGGTAGGATTTAATTTTAGAGCTATATAAATACCATTGTTAGGTATTTATCACCTTTTGTAGCCAGAAAAATTTTGGACTTTAATTATCCTGATTTAGCAATGTCAGTGAAAAAGGATTTAAGGTGTAATAGATCACTTTTCATATGTGTATTTATCCACATGCTGTTACTCTTTGTTCTGAGAGTGGCTTCTATTAAATGACATTCTTTCTATCTCTATTGCCTCACTGTCATATCTGAAATAATTTGCTCTTCTCCTCCTTCAATTAAGCTGTAATGTGGTCTTGTATTTTTATGCTAAAGGCAGTATTTAGAATTTGCTTTCAAATCAGCAGTTTTACAGGGCTTTTCCCAAAGTTGCTCATATTCTTCAATCCTCTGGAAATTGTCTCCTTTGATGTAGATTTATCCTCTCCACTGTGAATTTTAAAAGAAGGTTCAGCAGCCTTAAAGCACCGTCCAACGCTTCCGAGCCCTTGCACACAAAGCAGCTGCACCAAAGGGCCAGCAAAGCTGTTTTGGGACAGCATTGAGTGCCAGGAGTCCCTTGGGTGCCATCCTTGCATTGGCACCAGTGGGGGGGGCTTGGTCGCAGGTGAAAGGGCTCCTTCCCTGTCCCACTCTCCCACCTGCAGCGTGGGATGCTGTTCGCTGGCCAGGCTGCTTGCAGGGGACGTAGAGAAGCTGGGGCAATGGTGGAGCAGAGGTCTCAGGTGAGAAGCTGGCGCCTGTGTGCCAGAGCACATCTCAGAAATGCTATTAGCGTGGCTATCATGTTGGTCTGGCCGCAAGAGTAATCCCGAGTCCCAGTAGGCTGCAACCTCCACCCCTCTGCATCCAGGAGCAGTGCCAAGAACTGGGGCAAATCACCCCCTTTTCCTCCTGAAAGAGATGACCCCCCTAGGAAACTGCGCAGTGTTTCTAGAAAGGATGGGCTCCGGCCACTCTCACAGCTCAGAGCTGGACCATGGCTGCTCAAACTGCATTGCATGTGACAGAATTCAGAAGCTTGGATGGTGGCAAATTTGGGCACTGTGAAAGTAAACGGGGCTCCACTGATGCCAGTGGCAAGGTGCAGGGATCGTTGTGAGAAACCTAACACAAACCTGTTCTTAATGGCTGGCAAACTTATTGTTAATTTTGTTTCCAAAGGGCTCTGAAAAAGACTACAAGCTGTGGGTGATTTCAGGACGAGAAGATGCTCCATACCCTCTTATTGGTAAGTTGTTGACATGGTTTTATTTTTCAACATTGACTCATTAGTTTTTAGTGCTGAAGGTAGCAAGAAATGCAGAGAATACTGACATGCAGCTTCCTCTTTTTTTTTTCCCTGTTTTTCCTCTTACTTCCGTGTCATGCAAGTTTGCCTATTGAGGGAGCTAGTCAGATGCTGATCCTTTGTTTTGAAGAGCAATTGTGTCTGGTTGTGTCATATTCAGTAAGAGATGGAAAAAGTTCATTTATTCCTGCACTGTTTTTGCTATTTTCAGCTGCACGAGCCTCAGTCTTTCTTCAGAGCCAGCCTCTCCACTCCCCCTCTTCCTCCCTTGGAGCCAGTCCAGCTTTACCATATTTCTTCCTACATTTCCATAGTATTGTTTACTCTGCCCCTCTCTTCAGCACAACTCAGCAGAGTTTTGAGAAATATTCTGTACTTCCACAACTCACCTGATTCAAGAAGTACTTTCCAGTCCTGTATTTCTCTTACTGGATGACAGCTCCCCTCTGACTAGGAGCAAACTGTTCCTTACTCACTTTCTAAAATGCTTTTGAAAACATTCCCTCACCAGGAATCAACCCAAAGCTGAGAGGTGATGGGATGGGGTGATTTGACTTTGGCCCGTGGTTCACTGAGAACAAATCCCTTCCCATTATTAAGAACCCTTACCCATAGAAGCCCGGCATTACTTGTGCTACGTAAGAGTTCACAGACGATTAGAACAAGAAAAAATTATGGATTTTCTGTTTTCCTCCTGCAAATCTAACTCCAGTAAATCTTAGCATTCCTTCTTAAAGCAGCCTTAGCTACAAATGCTTTGCTGGAGTCAGACAACATTAATATTTATCAAATGTCTAACCTGTACACCTTATAGACAATGCAAGCTGTTTTGTCTTTGAAATGTACCAGACTTGGTCTTTTAGACTGTTATGTGTAGCTTAGTCAGATAAAATCACAGCTGTGATTTTAAATATAGAACCAAAAAGTTCAGAAATGGGGAAGACCTTTTTAACTGACTGACCCTCTCTCACTGCAAATTCAAGGTACAATCTTTGGAAAAGAAGAATTTGACATTAAACTGATGCTGTTCCTGATATTTACACAAAGGTTTATCAGATGAGGCCAGCTTTTATCATACATGCACATCAGAAGAAGAGTTTGTGCTTCAGTTTCACTCTACCTATAATGTCAAATATTGTTTCTTTCACTAACAGCATTCAAGTCTAAGTGCAAGTTAACTAAAACTTCTTAGCTTCAGATTTAATACATTTCAACTGCTATGTCTTTAGACAAGTCTAAAAAATATCTTTCTGGTGGCATTTTTGAAAGCTGCTCCAGAAATGAATTGCCTCTGTGTAGTCCCTGAAGATGCTGGTTAATGCAGCGCGCAGCTCATCTGCATCAGCCCTGTGATTAACGTTTCCTTCCTGCTCCAGCCTCAGACAGGAACTGCAATTGTGTCTCTTTTGGCTGCGTTGAGGGTGGTTGCACTCACCATGGAGAGGCAGGGAAGATCACTTTCACAGTGGATTTTTTTAGTTTGCATGCTCAGCAAAAATTTGGCAGACGACTGCTCCCAAAATCTGATTTCTTGCCAGAACCTTGTGAGAAACCAGTACCTAAACTTTGAGCATGGCAAGTAAAGCAATAGAAAGAATGAACACTGATTGCAGAAATAGTCGCTTGTATTTTTCTGTTGGGCTTTTGTTTGATATGGCTGTAATAGGTCTGATTTTACTTTTACATCTGTTTAGCTACACTGAACACAGTAACTCCATATCAGCCAGGATATGATTTATGCCAGTGTAAATATGCAGAAAAGCGTCAGTTCTGAGGTTACTGAGAAATTGCTGCAGGCCAGCATGCAAAATCTGCTTTTCCTCCGAGGTAGATGGGAGTTTTGCAAGTCTCCAGCCAATCCAACCCAGATGACGACAATTTCTCTTTGAACAGGACACGAATATCCCTTCGGAATTAAGATAAGCCACATTCGCGACGCTATGCCCCATGGATCGAAGCACTGTGCCTGCCCCAGGCAGCTTCAGGGATCCTTCCTGACGGAGCAGCTGCCCCAGGAGCTGCAGTGCCAGTTCGTGCTGAAGCCGAGCCGCCTGGCCGAGTGCCCGCCGCTGCACGGTACGTCGCCCTGCTTGCCAGCCTCCTTCATCCAGAGCCTGCCCACGTCCTGGCTCTGCTATGGGAAGCCAGCGCGCTGGGGCAGGGGGTGGAAAGTGAAGAGGAGCAGGCAGATGTTCGTTCCAGCTGCGTGGTGATTTTGCTGTATAGTTCTCCCTGATTTGAGCGTGCTGTTGCATGTGTGCCATTCTTTGTAAGTTACATTTTGACAAGCTGCCTGTCAAGGGGTTGCTCTAAAACCCACAAAAGAAAGACAAGATCTCTCCCCTGCAGCTTTTTCTAAGTCTATCGGTGGAGCTTCTCCCTGCAGCCCTTGCTGTGCTCTGTAGCAAGGCAGGGTGGTTTTACGGTTCAGAGTCAGGGCTTCACTTTGGCACAGAATTCCCATGCAACGCTTGGCAACATCCTTTATCTGAACAAGGTACTGAGGACTATCTGCCTCCCTCAGCGGGACCCCTCACACGGCACTGCCTGGGCATGAATTTGAGTACCGAGATGGAGTGAGTGAACGCAACCTTCTTTGTTTCAGTTCTCTCTGAGTGAAATGACGATAGTAGTATTTTTTCCTTCCTTTGGCCCCGATCCTGCAAAAATATGAGCACTCGCTCTCTGTTTTGCACTCTGTTGTCAATGACACAGTGACTGCTCACTGCTCATGAGTAAAACAAATAACTAGATCTTTAAAGGACTGGGGCAATAGACTACAAAGTCTGTATGACAAGGATGCATCCCATGGTGTGTTTTTATTGTGCTTAACACACTATCACACTAAGGAGCTCTGACCTACGTCACCATTAACGACTGTGTAGTAATAAAAATAAAATATACACACTCTATTACACTATGCAAGCCCCAATAGCCAAGATCTCCCACAATGTGTGAGTAGAATCCATTTGCAACCTGTTTAGAAATTAAGTATAGCAAGGATATATCAGTGCCTATTACAAATTATTCCGGAAATTGATTGCATTTGATATAAATTAATTTCCTTTCCATTCCCCCCCCCCAGTAATTGGTATCATATATTACTTCACGGCATATTTCAGGAATGAGGCAATCTAGCAAAGGGGTGTAATTAGGTTTACAGGCCCCGCTTGGCAGCTGACATTGACTGGCAAGAGAAAATAGGAACGCAAATCAGGCCTGTAAAGCCCTAACACAGATGTGTTGTCAGCAGCGCGGTGCGAGCCGCGGGAGAGGAGGCCAGGCTGGCGCTGGGGCAGCAGACGCCCGGGGCAGCCTGCGAGTCCTGCACAGGGACGGGGCTGGGCGGGAAGAGGAGAGGCTGCTAGCCCATTTGCCTTTTCTGCTTTCATCCTGGGTTGACAGGACCTTTCCAAGTGATGCGTGGGTCTGGCTGCTTGCAAACCAGGTTATCTTGCTGTTGGTTGTGCTCTTCCTACCTCCTTCTCACCTATTTTGGTTTCAGAAAATGGTGAAGGGTATCTGTGTGCAAGCCAAGGCTATGATCTGTTTTTGGGCTTGTCTTCTGATCAGCAAGCCAAGAACTATGGTATTGCTGGTGACCACTAGGCACAACACCAGATGCAGGGCAATTTACAGGGAGAAGGGTCTGTGAGCCCACGCTTCGCTGCCCACGTGCCGTGTAACCCTCCCTCCCTACAGAGAAATCCATCCCAGACTGAGGCAGGAGAGGGCTTACCTCCTCCTCAAGAAGTGATTGCTGTTCTGGTGGTGGGACTTATGTGAGCACTGAGATTATTCTGTTTATTTTTCCTTAAAATGCAATAAAATCAGAAACTTGGAAAATGTGTTTGAGCAGCATCTCCACCAAAACTCTCAGCTGACGTCTGTAGCCATCTCTCGTCGTAACCCTCATGCAGACATGGCATGTACCCTTGGCAAGCTCAGAAGCATAAGATTTTTAACCAAATGTTACCCTGGCCAAGATCAAACATTGGTGAGGCCAAACAGCTGTGTGCCAGCCAGCCTGTCCTCCATCTCCTCCCACCCCGTGGCCGTAACCTGCAGCACGCCAGCCCCCATGGCAGTGGTGTCGCTGGGCTGGATGCAGTCATGGAGGCAGCAAGGGGAAGCTGCCCGGTTGTACCAGCGTGCACCATGTTAGGCAGCCGTGTAGGTGTTGACAGGCAGACACGACTGACAGCTGGCTGTCATGTGAGATAAGAAGCTGTGTGGACACCAACCGTGTTGTTGTAGTTACATCAGCTGTGCTGGCAGGGTGGCTAAAAAACATAGAGGAGAATTTACTGCGTGGAAGAACCGCAGCGTTTCTCTCCTGCAGCCTTTCGGCACATAACAGGAGCAGCCACCTAACTGTTAAACATAGCCATTAAGTCATGCTTATGAGCACATGTCTAAAAAATATTGTAAATATTGATTTGCCTAAAGTTTAACTTGAAAGAACTGACTGCTGTCAGTGGCTCATCTGTCATCCAAATTATTTTTTAATCATCTGTTAAAAGAGAAAGCAAAATTTCAGCACGTTGGTCTCAATACAGAAAGGAGGTCTTTGAAAACTGTTTGAAAGGGATTTGGTCAGAAAGGACACTGCGTTTTTAAATAGATCCAGGGTTTTCTTGGGAAATTTCTGATTAGTCTGTGAGAAGAAGAAATGGCACTTGTGTGGCTGAGACACTGTCAATGGATAGACTAAATTCCTTGCATGTAAAATGTGAGTAGAACTGATCCCTAGGCAGATGGCTGCTGTTGTGAGCTCTGAGCAAGATCTGCAACCAAAGCAGTGCTGCTTTTTTTCTGATTCTGGGCTTAGAATAACTCACCATAGCAAGGCGTGGGGTGCAGCGCTGGCGTTTCCATATGGAAGTTCTGTCTTCTGCAGAGCGAAAATCTGCATCTGTCTTGGCTGAGAGCAGGCTGGACACCTAATGTAACTTTGCACAGATTCAAGAAAAGAAGGTGTACATCCTCCCCTTCTCATCTGCTGTTTACCCCAACACTTCTCAGTCCCCTTTGAAACAGGGATAGGAAACAGATGAGTTCAGTTATTCAGTGAGTGTTGATTTTGTAAGTGAGGTGGCATTTCATTGCTATGCATTAGTTGTTGGTTTCTGTCCTGGTATGTTGAAGAACACCAATTAAGATTTCCCTCCTGTCCCACGAGAGATGCATTTAAGCACAATTACCCCTTGGTCACCTTGTCCATTTGGGCTTTGGCTTTCAAGAGTGGAGCAAACAGTGAGAGACTTAAAAGTTCCATATTTTAAGACCCTTTTTTTTTTAAGCTATTCCTTGTTCTCCAAAATAGGATCTCTCCTTAATTTTTCTTCTGCTGAGATCTACAGGGCTGCCAGAAAAAAAAAAAAAACACCAAAATGTATTTGCAATCGTGTGACTAGAACTGCAAGTGAAGCAAACCATAGTCACGTGCTAATATCCTGCTCATCCAAAAGAAAGAAAGTTGTTTTAAAAGTTTTTCTTAGTTATGTTCTCCCAAAACATGACTTGTCAAGTAAAGCCCTAGACGTTGCCAAGCTTATATTTCATGAAGCTTTGGACTGCTTAAAATGTATATCCTCATTATTTTTTATGAAAAGAATTTTTCCTCACATCACGTCACACACAAGAATTTTTAATCACATTTTGAGTTAAACTGTAACTGTTCATCGTGTAAACCTCTAACAAAAAGACTTCCACCCATTCCCAAAGGGAGCAAAGGCTAAAAAACGTGTGTAGTGAAGTATAGGAGAGAAAAATCTGGTATTATGCTGCAATCCATACTTCTGCAAGCCTTGCTTCTACCCTCTGCCCTCCACAACATCAGAAAGCAGAATGTTTGACCAGGTGAAAGAACCAGCTAATAGAAAGGTGCATAGGGTAGGTGAGCAACTAAATCAAAGCTGAGGGGCTTTGACGGCTTCTAGAAAAGAAAAAATATATTGGAATAAGTTTTTCCCAGTTAGCACTTTCATCATAAATGGTCTTAACAGTAGCCCATGCTTTTAAGAAGCATTTAACTCTGATGTTGAGAGAGATCATGTAAAACAAGTATTTTTGTGTCTTAACATCAGTATTTCCTTCTTTATGCGCTGCAAATAAGAGCTTCAATTAGTGGTGCTCTTTAGCTGTCTCATGAAATACATTAAAATAAATGAAGACAAATGGAGCCCATCAGTGTGTTGGCAGCATGCTGAAATGCCATCTGGAAAGCGTTGATCAAAGGGCAGGCACCATCCCTGAGCCGTGGTCAGTAATGATACGTTAGTTCTGCAGAGAAGAGAGCAAAGGTGGCAGCTTCTCCTGGTGTGAAAATGCCTCACCCAGTGTTTGATTCTCTGGTGTTACTTGTGGAGGGAGTGGGTGCTCTCCCACATTGCCAGCAGAACTAGGATGCCTCCGGACAGTCAGCCAAGGTGAGGGCAGTGGGGTTCACTTATTAATTTTTTCCAAAGGAGGTCTGTGGTTCGCACCTGTGGATGGGAAATGAGTCACTGAGCCCAGGCCAGCTCCACGTGAAGCCACCAGGCTGAGGTTCACCATCCTGCACTGAGCGGTGAGCGCTGACGCTGTGGTCCAGCCGTGCAGTGCGGATCTTGGTGATCCTCTTAAGAGCGTGGGTAGGGCAGCACACTCCCCACACACACGCGCACAGGTACGCATGTGGTGGATTAGGCTGAGCTGGATGCCAAGGAGTTGGTTGAGTTCATGACATTTTTTCCTTTGAAACCATGGCAACCACCACAAAACAAATACTGAGTTAGAATTGAAATGCGTTTCTTCTAATAAACACCTCTCTCTTTTCCCAGACTTAAGCCAAAAGTCATTTAAAAGGAAAAGATCTATCATAAATTGGGCTTTTTGGCGTGGCCCAGGCACCCACTTGGACAATGTGCCCCTCTCCTCAACATCTGCTGCTCCTGGGAAGCTCTTTGGCCTCTTGCTAACAGCCATCTGTGAGGATGACAACCTGCCCAAACCTCTCTTGGTGAGTCCCACGCTCAGGGCTGGCTCTTACAGTGGTGGAATTGCTTTGTGTAGTAAATGAGAACATGGGGATGCTGTGTAAATGGGACACTGAAATTACTCAAGCAGAGAAACCAGAAGGAAACCTCATTTATGGCTCCCAGCAAGAACTTTGGTTTTTAACATATGCTGTGGTCAGGGCTGGTTAATACCAGACAGCTTGAGAAGTATGTGATAGTTTGACTGCTCTAGGCTCTTGCTTCCTTACAGCCCATGTGATACGGCTGGTTCCCTAATCCTCACTTATGCGGTGTGAATACACACCTTGTTCACTTGCACTTTTTAAACCACTCTCAAGGTCTCTGTAAAATCCCCAACTCCAAGCAGGTTGTATCTGCTGTCCAATATAGACAGCCCATGCTTGCACAGAAATGCCGCCTGCCCTTAAGCAGACAATTTCAGAGCCTTTCTTGGAGGCATCCCAGGGCAGGCAAGCACTCTGGGTCCTTACTTTTGGTCCGGCATCACCACTGCAAAAATGGTTGGGATGGCTGGTGGCTGCAGGAACACCTCTGCATCTTTTCATCCTGTGTCAAGTGAGCGCTAGTGCCGTGTATGCTCTCAGAAGCCCCTCTCTGCCCAGTCTGGGGACATGAGAAATGTTGTCCTAGAGCCCCTCCTGGGCACAATTAAGATACATGTGTGGCATTTTTGGTCAGGAGGGTGTCCTGAGGACTACCATGTTGTTGATGCAGCAATTGAAATGTTTGTGGAGGGGGAGGGAACAGTGCCCACCACAATCCCTGCAGGATTGGGCCCCTCATCTTAGCAGACTGACTTCCAGCTGGAACAACTTGCCAGAACCCCACTGAAATCAATGGGGTCACATCAGTTTACAGTAACAGATGGTCTGTCTCCAAAGCTTGTGCTTGATGTGCTGCTTTATCATTGCCTGAATAGTGAATCATACCAGGACTTTTTGAGTCTTTTAATAGTGTGGGGTTTTATTTTCTTTTGAGGGGGACGTGTGCATTTGTCATTTAGGTTATTGAAATAAGCCCTCCGGAGATGGACTCTGTAAGAATCTGGTCTCTCTTTCTCTCCATTTGAGAGAGGAGCCAATGCTACATTTTGGAAATTTCTCCAAAACATAAGTATTAAGAAATCTGTATCTAAGTTATATCTAACATATCTGAGTTACTAAGTATAGAATCAGAGCTTGGTAGACTTTGTGGTTTGAATCTTAAAACACCATGTTTATGCCCAAAGTATAGCTTGCTTTTGATTTCATGCAGCATCTCTGGAGAATGGAAAACTGCATCTGAGGCACTGTGTGGGATATACCTGCAAGAGAAGTGAAATACCAGGGATGAATGCTGCAGATGCATTTGATATCTCTGCTGCAAAGCTCTACACTTGCTTTCACAGATGAAGGGCTCTCTTTCAGACATTGCCACACTGAATTGTCCTATACCATTAGCTTTGTTCATGTAATTTTTGGGGATTTACTACTTTAAGACGGCCTTCACAGTTTTATCTCATGGGAATTTTATTCAAAATATGTTTTAAGGTTTCTTGTTCATGCACTGGGACTCGGACTGTTTTGACAGCAGAGCTGTAAGTCCCTGCAAAGGAAATGGAAATGCTGACACGAGTCCTGCTGCCATGAAAGGTGCTCATCTAAAGTGTCTGCACATACATGAGTGGCTTTCCACTTCTGCAGAGTGAGAACGAAACATTAAGAAAGTAAAGATCAAGAAAATAGTTTTCTTTAGGGGTATCTGCATTGCTGTGTGTCAGGAAGACTAACCTTACTGTCCAGACTCTGAAAGAAGCGAAAAGCCGCTGCTTAGCCATTACTGTTAGAGTAACTTGGTTTAATGATGACAGATTCTCTCCCAGCATCCCTTTTCTCAGTCCCTTTTGATGACTTGGTCCTCAGACCACTGTGTGCATGCACATAATTGCAGACACTGTCTGCACGCATTTTCCCTCAGAAGAGACAAGCATGACAAATCCCACGTTGCTTGGAACGTGTCTGTGGAGAGGTGATCAGTATATCTGAGAGACAACCCGAAGGAGACTGGGGAGGATTAAACATCTGGGAAATACTGTGTAGATCTTACCTCGGGAGAGGTCTCTGATCTGAGCATTTCCTTTTCTGCTGAATTTCATCTGTTATTTAGCAGAAGAAATCAGGCCCTCCTGTTATTTTAAAAGCTGGGCAGAAATCCACTTGTTTCCCCTGAGCTGCTTGCAGGCTGCAGTACCACTCACAGGAAGCAGAAGGGGCAAAATCCAAGTCTGATCTGATGGAGAAGTGCAGATGGATATTAACAAAAGAAGCACTTTCCAGCTTGAAGAAAATCTCCTTTTTTCAGACATCAGGCTGATCAGTTGGAACAGAAGTCCTTGTCTCTGGTCAGTGCTAATATCAAACACACTGATGAGCAGGGAGGATTTTATATCTTCCTGCAAAGGGTACTGCATTAAGTAGACGGTAGCCTTCTCCCATACCACAGTCCTTATTTGTTTCAATGACTTGACTAAAACTTGTACAGATCCTGGAAGAGATCATGCACGAGGTTAGCGCTCAGCAGTGGTGGTATGGTGTTTTTGAAGGGACATTTTCCAAAATCAGTTCCCCAGACCATACCTTTGCTGTGCAGTATGGCATGGCCTGGAGGGTGAGCCTTGACTTGTGTTTGACTTGTGAGCTTTTTGAGGACTCAGAGGTTCTTGCCTGTGACAAAAGTGGTAAAACCACACTTCAACGGTACTGGGCAATAAAATATGTTTCTGAGAAAGCCTGTCTGCCTTTTGATTTGGTTTAGGACATGCTTTCCCTCCTTTACCAAGAGGGTCCTTCTACTGAGGGTATTTTCAGACGCTCTGGAAGTGCAAAAACCTGCAAAGAGCTCAAGGAGAAGCTTGATTCAGGCGCCGAAGTGGACTTAGCCTGTGAATCCATATTTGTGACAGCATCTTTGTTTAAGGTATGTGAAGAACGTTCCTTTCACCCTTTTTGGGTGAGAGCAGCACAGATCTCGGGCACAAACAAGTAGGGTTTTTCACCAGGGACAAGCCCAGAGAGGACTTGATAGGCTGAATTAAGAAGAATGGACTGGCACATTAATGTGAGGATCTCCAAAGGAGGCTACCTTGGGGAAGAGGACTGGTCAGCTTGTTTTGCTGCCAGCTTTCCTAAGGTCTCAGTTACAATCTGGTCCTATAACTCTTTTAATGTCTCCTTAAAGTCAACGAAATACTAGAAAGGCAAATTTGCAGACCTGTTTCTTTATTCATCAGTAATACCCTACACTACAGACCCTTGCGAACATACACTGTTGCCCAAAATATTTGGGTTAATTTTCCCATGGTTTATCTTTTCTTACAAACTTCTATGTTAAAAACAATGTTGCTTGTGCAAAAAGCATCACAAGCTTTGAGTAAAATATCAGCCACAAGGAGTGTATTTCTTTTCATATTTTATTACAGTGCGTCTGTTTATGTATAGTATTTAGCTTAAAAGAAATTGTAATCTCCATTCTCAAGCAGGCATTGCTTTGCAGGAATAGTTTTATAACAGAAAACCATTCCTCTTGCTGCCACGTGAGAGGTTTTCATGGGTGAGACTTACACTGTTGCATTCCTGCTGGTGGGTTTAGGACGTGCATATAAGAGCATGGGGGCAGTCACCACGTAAGAGCAAATGTGTTCTTCATGAGCACCATAGCTTTTTTTACCCTAACGTGTTTGGGAAGCTGGGATTTGGGCTTCTTCCCAAGCTGCAGCAGTTTGCCTGCCAGTAGTTGAGGTATTTGGAGCAGGAAGGCTGTTCCTGACTAGTATAAGTACTCCATTATCAAAAGGGACTGTGCTCAGTGGAAGGCAGGCAGGGATGCCTTGGAGTGCTTATGGTCTGGTGGTGTTGAAGGTTGTCAGCTGAGGAGAATAAACAGGGGCTACAGATGAACTCAAATGATAAGTAAAGGCAGACATTATACAGCATCAAAATAACTGGCACCACTGCAAGTGGGTTTTTTTTTTATGGTTCAGCAAGAGCAGATGAAGCATCCCAATACCTCTCTTTTGATAGGAAAGGGTGAGGAAAAGTCAGGAAAATATTCACTTTTAGCATAATCCAAAGTACTTCTTCATCTCAGATGATTTTCTGCTGGATCTGGTTACTGTGTGGATCAAGATGCTTGTCAGCGAATGCTGTCCCACTGATACATCCTCTTGTATCTGCATAGTTTATTCCTGTTTCCTCCCACACTCCAGAACAGCTGTTCACATTTTCTTCTTCTTTTCTCTGGATAAGGATTTTCTTCGCAACATCCCAGGCAGCATTTTATCATCCCAGCTCTGTGATAAGTGGGTCTCTGTGATGGATCAAGGAAATAATGAAGAAAAGATAAAAAGCATCCAAAGGTAGAGTTACTTATATTCTCTGTATTCTCTTCCTGTAAAATCATATCCCAGAATGCAGAATCCCAAACATTCAACTTACAACCTGTAATTAAAAAAATACAACTTTAAATAGATGCTAAAAATATCTGTGTATGTGACAACATTTAAACTTACATATATATTTAAGAGAGAGCCTGTATGGGGCAAATTTCTGACTGACTTTTGTCACACTTTTCTGCCTTTTGTGAATGCCAGTAAATAAATGAAATATTCTTTTATGAAAAAATATTTATAATATCTATAAATACGCTGTCCAAGATCTGGATTTCTGCCAGATACCAAAGCCAGAGTCATCCACAGGGAACCTGGGCATCCTGGCTGAAAGGGCAGCTGAAATCAGTTCCTCATATTTTCCGCCTCATTCATCTCAAATTTTAGTGACCATTTTGAAGCCCAGATGGAATTGTAAATGAAACACCAGAGCATAGTGGCAAGGGAAGCCTCCACACTTGCAGGTGCTATAAAACAGAAAGTGGGCAAAGGGTATATCATGGGAAACAGACCTTTGTACACTTGCTGACCTCATGCATACTTACACACACACCTATGGCAACTCGATGGTAGGTAGTGACAATTGAACTGTTTGGGTAAGTGAATAGTGAACTATCAGGCAACTTAGGTGAAATACAGTTTCATGTCATACATTGCATGTGGTTCATTAGTCTGACAGACTGTAATTTTAATTATCTGTTAGGGTATTTTGTGGCATCCCAGGAAACTGTTCAGAGATGTGCTATAGTGAAGGAAAGCAGCTGAGCAAGAACGCCTCTTTGACACACTACCTACTTGAATTAGTGGACCATGTTACCCCGTTTCTGTATTTTCATTATCTTGACTTGTGTGTATCTATGGAAAATGTTATCTTCACAAGGCTTTTATTTTTTCCAGTCACTAATTTGAAGAACTACATTTGTATATGCTTTCAGGTTAATAGAGCAGCTCCCCAGAGCTAATGTTGTTCTCTTACGTTACATCTTTGGAGTACTACACGGTATAGACATGCGATCTGAAGAGAACCAGATGAATGCATTTAATCTAGCTATCTGCATTGCACCTAGCCTGCTCTGGCCTCCTGTTTCCTCCACTCCTGATATAGAAAGTGAATTCACAAAAAAGGTAGGAGACACTGCAATGTAGTAAACAAAAATAACCATCCTCCTGCTCAAACAGTCTGTTGGTTACAAATGTGAGAATAGTCAGTACCTCTTCAGATCAGTACTTGTCCTCTTATCAGGGCTCCAGAAACTTTCATTGATCCATTCTCGTAATCTGCCTGGGAGAAGGGGAGAGAGACCAAAAAGAGATACCTAGTGCATTAGCAGAGGACTTCTGTCACCAAAAAGATCTCCAATTGTTGTAGCCTTGAACAGGACAGAGTAAAAATGGAAAAGCTGTATGCAAGAAGGTCAGCAATATTTGGACCCTAGTTAAGGGTAGAAAGGGACATAGATGGGAGAGAGGACTGCAAAAGGTAGCAGGGAAGGAGATAACGGGGGATGAATGCCATCTACCAGCTACTCCCTTGCTGAAGAAGATGGAATTGGGTGTAATGTGGAAAACATTTGGCAAAAGCTGCTTTAGAGACAGGGCGTAACAGGAAAGATGGGATGATGCTTCAGGAGATTCTAACTTGCTCTCCCTGGTTCCTGCTGTTTACCCCGTGGAGCCACATCCCTACATGCCCTGGCTCAGTGTGCCTGGGAGAGCTCACAGGGATAGCTCATGGCAAGAGCCCCAGGCTGGGCCACCACGGGAAGGTCTGTCACAGGTCTTCTGGGGTAAGGCTCTCCGTTTAGAGTGTTTTAAACAGGGCACTTCATGGATGGCAGTTTGCTCATGTTCTTCCTCTGTATGGTGTGTTTATCCTGAATGTAATAATGCAAGATGTGACAGGACATCTCTCTCCCATTGCTTTGTTGCAGATTTCTAGTCTGGTGCAGTTCCTCACTGAGAATTGCTGCAGGATCTTTGGAGAGGAGATTAACTCCCTCTTTGGAGAAATACTGATGACATGCAAGAGAGAAAATGGCTCAGGTAATGCAGATGGTATTTTGATCCTATTAGCTGAACCCAGCCAGACACAAGATTTAGTATAGTCCATGGAAGGATGCTGTTCTGTCTTCACATGGTGTTCCCAGATACTGATATTGTCTTTTCCTTACCCAAAGTATTGGTGATAGTCAGTGATTCAGCTAACCACAGAGCTAGACCATATCACAAAGTCCTGTCCCAAAGAATCCCTTGCTCCTATTCTAGTCATCTGAGCTAGTATCTTAAAAAAGTAGGAGAGGAAAAAAAAGTGGAAAGGAAAGGAAAGGACGAAGGAAGGAAGGAAAGAAAGAAGGAAAGAAAGGAAGAAAGAAAGAAAGAAGGAAAGAAAGGAAGAAAGAAAGAAAGAAGGAAAGAAAGGAAGAAAGAAAGAAAGAAGGAAAGAAAGGAAGAAAGAAAGAAAGAAGGAAAGAAAGGAAGAAAGAAAGAAAGAAGGAAAGAAAGGAAGAAAGAAAGAAAGAATCAATCTGGAGGAAGTTTCAACTCAAATATAGTCCCAGCGTGTGTCTTCTCAGAATATCAGAAAGTCCGTGATCAACAATGGTTATAATACAGTTGTCACATCATTGTATTAGGGCTGAAAGCATCATTTATTATCAAAAGAGAGAGATCTCCAGATTTTTAATGGGACAGGCAGATTTTGCTCCTAGCACAGAAAAGTCATGGAACTGGGGACTGAAAATGCCCAACAGAGTAGTTGACTGATATGCAGCATGTTCCAGAATATCATTAATACTCTTCTCTCCAGCCCTGTGATAGCATTGATTTTGACTGGAGGTTCAGGTCTCTCTTTAGTATATTTCTAAAGCTGCATTTCTGTAAAATAAATATTGGCACAACTGGCCTACACTGAAAGTGGTAATGGCACTTGCTCTGGCATACCGGACTGACTCAGTGTTGCTATCCAAAACTCCTCATGCACTGCCTCCAGTGGAATTTGGTGAACTTAGGCAAAATTTGGCCTGTCCCACTCCGCAAGAGTAGAAGAACATGGAATCTGGCTGAACAGCCAGGCCCAGAGGGTACTGGTCAGTGGTGCAAAGTCTAGGTGCATTCCAGTAATGAATGGAGTACCCCAAAGGTCAATACTGGGTCCAATCTGGTTTAACATCTTCATTAATGATCTGGACAATGGGGTAGAGTGCACCCTTAGTAAATTTGTGGATGACATGAAACTGAAGGGAGTGGCTGACTCACCAGAGGGCCATGCTACCATCCAGAGGGACCTTGACAGGCTGGAGAGGTGGGCTGACAAGAACCTCATGAAGTTCAACGAGGAGAAGTGCGGAGTCCTGCCCCTGGGGAGGAACAACCCCAGGCACCAGGACATGCTGGGGGCCTCCCAGCTGGAAAGCAGCTCTGCAGAAAAGGACCTGGGGGTCCTGGTGGACACCAAGTTGAACATGAGCTAGCGATGTGCCCTTGCTGCTAAGGAGGCTAATGCTATTCTTGGCTGCATCAGGCAAAGTATCTCCAGCAGGTCAAGAAAGGTGATCCTCCCCCTGTAATCAGCACTGGTGAGGCCACACCTGGAGTGCTGGGTCCAGCTCTGGGCTCTTCAGTACCAGAAAGACAAGGACATACTGGAGATAGTCCAGCAGAGGGCAACCAAAATGATCAAGGGACCTCTCCTGTGAGGAGGGGCTGAGAGAGCTGGGACTGCTCAGCCTGGCGAACAGGAGGCTTAGGGGGATCTCATCCATGTCTGTAAACACCTGAAGGGAGGGTGCACAGAGGACAGAGCCAGGCTCTTCTCAGTGGTGCCCAGTGCCAGGACAAGAGGCCATGGGCACAAACTGGCACCCAGGAGGTTCCCTGTGAACCCCAGGCAGCACTTCTGTGCTGTGCGGGTGAGGGAGCCCTGGCACAGGCTGCCCAGAGAGGTTGTGGAGTCTCCTCCTTGGAGATCTTCAAAAGCCACCTGGACATGGTCCTGGGCAGCTTCTCTGGGTGTCCCTGCTTGAGCAGGTGTTGGACCAGATGGCCTCCAGAGGTCCCTTCCAACCTCAACCATTCTTTGAGGCTGTGATTCTCTGATCTGCTGACTTGCTGTGCTGGGACTGAGAGCTCAGACCCACGGTAGGTTACGGTAACTGAGCAAGTTTTCAGGCAGGCATTGAGGCATGGTAACTGCCCGTGTATGAACTCAGTCTGCTGCAATCTGAGGTAAGTCCGCTTAGCATAGCCCTGAGCAAAAGAGATTTAATGTAATACCAATTATCGCATATATGGAACAGGGGCAGGTGTGCACAGCTCAGTTGAAATGAGGTGACTGTTTAAACAGAGACTAGAACTTTTTTCATAGTGTTGCTCTTAAAAATTTAATTTCTGGAAGACCATAAAAGCATGAAGTATGCCCTGTTTTCGTCATTTGTCTAGAAGAGGGAAAGAAAGGTTAAATGATGTTTTCACTGTTCACTAACAAAAAGAAACATTCAATAAATTGCTGATTTAATATTCTGTATATAAATTATTGTTCACAGCTGGATTATTTACTGCTGAAGTACTCAAAAAAAAACACACACAAAAAACCTCACCCTTATTTGTGCCATTATTCTGTGTTTCTTGGCTGAACTGCAACTTAGCACCCATTTCAGTTTTTCCATTTCAAATTTAGAAGTATTTATTTCTGAAATTACTGACATTTCTGCTTGGAGAGACTTTAAATGGCAAATGCTTCTAAAAGTAAAAGATACTTGCAAAAAAAATGCAGATGCGTGTCAGCAGCATGGTTTGGTCACTGACATGCTAACACTTCGTTTATCCTTGCAGATGTGGCTTCCCTCCATCTGAATGACTCTTCCTACGACAGCCTGGAAAATGAGGCGAACGATGAAGCTGACTCCTCTTCCAGTGACTGGATCAAGAACCGAGATCAGGATAACAGGAGCAGGGAGTCTGTCTTCACCCTGAGTGATGGCGATTCAGAGCAGACAGAGGTGGATGAAATCCAGAGTAAAACCAAATCGAAACAGTTGACAATTTCTGTTGATGTACACCGTAAGTTTTCATCGCAAGAAAACTCAGAGAAGGAGTCTCTCTGCTCCAGTGCGCTGGGCTTCTCTTCAGCAGCTACCTCAGGTGTCCTCAAAACCTTGAGGAGACACAGGCGCTCCTCAGAGCCTGCAATCGGCCTCCTTGCCCCCAGCTTCGCCCACATCGGTGACAGTCATGAGAAGGCAGCACGCAAAGCCAGCTGTGACGTTGTCCTGTCTCACGAAGATGAAGACTATCTCCGCCAGCTTCGGTCATTGCAGATGGAAGGGCAAAAGCTTATCAATCAGAGCTTGATTATAGGGATTAACATTGGTAAAAGTGACAACACAAACCAAAATGTTGAAAAGAAAGACTTGTCCCATTGCCTCCTGCCTCCAACGCCAGAGGGATTAAACATTTGCTCAGGATTTAGCTCTTCTAGCCTGTCTTCTCCTGGGACATCTCCATCTGTGTCGTCAATGAGCTCCCTGGACAGTGCTTTCTCTCAGTTTTCAGACCAATCTGTATTTACCCCAACTGAAACCTCTTCCCCTTTTGATATCAGCACTTTTCAGTCAGTAAAGAAACATGAAGAGACTGCCGCTGAAGCGGCTGATGACTATTTGGTTACACCCACCAGGGTGCCACCATCTCCACAACCTACCGAGGCTTTGGCTGAGGGGGGCTTGATGGAGCCGAACAGCAGGCCAGTGCCCCTGAAACCTACTGAAGGAGTCGACAGCTATTTGATTAAGCCTGACATTCAGCCATTACCTCTGAAAGTCACAGGAAGAGACAGACTTCACGATCCAAGATCAAAGAGGAGGTCGAGAAGAGCATTACAGCAATCCAAAGTTTGAAGAGACTGACCAAAGCTTTTTTGCGGAGGAATCTTAACACTTAAAATAAACACCATAAAGAAAATGCCTTTGGTGTTAATGTGTGTTCATTTTAAGTTTAATATCCAGGTTGTTCAAATTTAATTGAGCAGTCCCTGAATTCATGGGTTTTCTTTTTCTAGGAAACTGTTAATGTTCCCACATAAAGCTTTGCAAGAATATTGTAAGAATAATAAAAATTGCTAAAAGCAAGCAAACAGAAACCTCCTGAAAATCTGTCAAGGTCCCAGGAACTAAGAGAAGTGCCCTGTTCTCTGAGCCTCTCGGGGCAGCAGGGCTCCTGCTGGGACTCTCCCCTTGACCACTTGTGTGTTGAGCCTTGCGGATGTGAGTCCCAGTCCTTTGTGATTTTGATGTAGCGTGCAAAGTCAGCATAGATTCCATAACTGTGGTATTATACTACTGTTCTGAAACTGATAGGTATTACCTTCATTGTCCTCCAAGGAATAAGTGTATTGTTTTCTGTATGTTTCTAAGGTATGTTCAATAGGTGTAGTTATTTCTTTCACACTGCAAAAGAAAGAAAAAAAATAAGCTCAAAAATATGTAAAGATAAATGCTGATGCTTGTAACTAACACCTCCCAACTCTGTGTGTTTCATTTATTGTGCTTCGTTGGCTGTTCTGTTCATGTTTAAGTTGTGAATAGTTTAACATTGCTGTAAATGGCATTATATATTATTGCAAGCAGAACACATGTAATTTTATTATGCAGCATCTAAAACATCATATAATATATTAAAAGTAATGCATTATCTAAATGCTTTGAGTTTGTATAATATATCCTGATAAATTTTGCTATTATATATGTTCTGAAAAAATGTGTATTTTTGTACTTGCAAAAACTGCTGCTAATTTTATGAGTTCTGTTTTGTTGTTACAGCACTGGTACTGATGTGTATGCATTCAATGCTATATATTAAATATTATTTGTTATGTCATAAATTCAGTTTATATTCTTTGTAATGTTTTCTAGGTGTTTTTTATAGTCCTACAAGCTATTGCTGAAGCAAAAGTCCCAGTGATGCCACTGCAAATCTTGCCTGAGGAAGGACTGCAGCTTTCTTCCTCCTCTTTGGGTGGCATCGTTTATACTATATGCCATCATGCTTTTGTAAATTTTGGTAATACTCAAACAAGAATTCCTACCCTTTTGCTCTTCATCTAGAGAGAGGAGAGTGTTTTCAGCTAATGGGATGCTGTTAACAATATGGAGGGGCAGAGAGAGATTTTCAGGTAATAGGTATTAGGGTTGGGAGCAAGGAAGGGAGGAGAGCAAGATTTATTCTTTAATATTAGCAGGATTATAGAGAAGGCAGGAAGGAATAGCAGGGTTAAACTAAGCATCTGTGCATGTGTGCATGCATAGAGTGCTTCTGAAATTGCATAAATTCATTAATTAGCTTTCCATTTTCAAAAGCCACCCCCCACTCCAGTTAATTCTGCCAATACTGGAGTTTCAGATCCTGTTCTCTTCAGCTACACTCTGGTAAAGGTGTTTATGCTCCTAAATTGTTCGGCATTTCTGAAAAAAATATAAACACTGTCCAGTGCTCTAAGCCATTTCCAGGTATTATCAGTGTAAAAAGATTTCTAGCTCTGTATCAGACAGAATGGATTATCTCCAACAGATTTAGAGTGGGGGTTAACTTGAAAATACAGAATCAGAGACTCACTATTTTGGGCTCTAATCCTGCAAATGGTTATATCAGTGAACAGAGGCATTTGTAGAGACTCACATGATGCAATAAAATATCACACACTTGGTACTATACCAGCATGTATGATTGTTTACAAGCTCAAATATTTCACTGGAAATTCTCATTTTTGCATTTTTCATATTTAGCTATTTTAATCAAAATGGTAATATAATATGCAGAATCTGGTCTGTAATAGTCACCTTCCAAAGGTAAAACCCTTTGTATGTATTTTGAGACGTCATCTAATAGCTCTACATATACACCTCCTTTAAAACAACAAAAAAAAAGATGCTATTTTGAAATAAAGCAGCTACTCTGCATTTCTTTTCAAAATGGCAAAAAGCATATTGCCATGCTGCCAAGATTACATCAAGTAGCAAATGCTGATTCATTGCAACAATAATAAAGCTTAAGAAAAATCTCTAGTCTCTACAATATAAATGTTCTGTCCTACAAATGATATCTTCCAGCAAGTCGTTTATCTCTGCTAGCCTGAAGTAAAAGCATATCCAAGAGTGCTTCGACGTGAAACAAATTATGTGTCTGCTTTTGAGCTGTAGCTAAAGCTAGACTGCTTTCAAATTTAAACATATGGTGAACAAGCTGGATTTAGACCCAGTACAATTTAAAATGCACTCCTGTCTTGAAAGACATACACCCTGCTGCTGCACGAGGCTTATTCTGTGACAGTCACAAAAACGAGCACTAATGGAGAAGATCACTGTCTGCAATGCTTTCTAAAGGAATTAAATGCTGTTAAGATCCAAAATGGATTGTACTGAGCCTTTTCAGAGTGCCAGATGCAACCTTGAGGACTCCAATATGAAATGGCTCCAGGTGTGCTATTGCTGGGGAAACAACATCCATGTACAGGGGTCCCTGCTGCTCCTTTCCCTGAGCACCCCAGAGGGCTAGGACGGGGTTTCAGGTCTGGGGAATATTAAAAAGAAAATACTGAAAAATTCAAAACTTTTTAAATGGCATTGCTTATGGCCCGTGAAAGTCTTTGGCTAAGGTTGGCCCCTCAACCCCAAGGGCTGACACTGGTTCATGCCCAGGACCCTGCCCAGTCTGCAGGACACGTCTTCCCAAGCCACCAGCCTCCTCCAGCTGGCAGTGGAGGGGGGCTGCTTTGGAGGAGATGCCTGAGTTTTAGTGGCAAATGGCCGGTGACATGTTTCCACAATGTTTTCTTCTTTCCTGGAGCAGCAATGCCTCACGGAAAAATAAATACACGAATAAAAAGTAAGTGACTTAGGGAAGAAACAGTGGCAATGACTTCCCACTCACTGCTGTCAAGAACACAAAATGAAGCAAACTGATAAATGACCTCTGTCGCCTGGACTTTCTGTCCCACAGGGGTTCGTGACCTTGTAATTGATGAGCATCCCACCTGTTTCACAAGTACTAGCCACCTTGCCTTTCGGGTGGTTTCAGAGATTAATATAATGTAAATTTAGGGCAATTTGTTCTAAACCTACATTGAAAAAATTTGACTTTTTTTTTTAGCCTTAGTAAAGGACTCATGTGCCTGAATTTTCATAGTATTTTTTTGTAAGGGCTCTTTCAGATCTGCTTGTTGGTCTCATAAATGCTATTGCTTCTTCCCTGCAAGCCTTATCTCTCAAGCACAGCCCAGTTCAGGAAGAGGGAGGACATGTCATCCATTCTCTGCTTAAACCAGTTTATACAGTTCAACTAAAATAGACTATAGGTCCTGAAGCTGAAGTGTGGCCTTTAAACTGTAGGTATCCCTTTATCTATGCCTCCAATCATCAGGTTTCTGTTAATATCCGCTCGTTCAACTCCTTCCTTGTTCCAGAGACGTAATGTTGCTTCAGGATCTGGTGGTCTACATTTCATTTCCAGCTTTGCTCCCAATCTGCTCTGTGACATTTGGCATCAAACGACTCATCTGCCTCTTCTGTGCCCTGTTTCCATTTGCACAACTAGTTTTAGAATCATAGAATCATCTAGGTTGGAAAAGACCGTCAAGATCATCAAGTACAACCATCAGCCTGACCTACCGAGTCCCATCACTAAAGTGTGGCCCTTAGTGCCACATCCACATGTCTCCTAAACAACTGAAGGGATGGGAACTCCAACACTGCCCTGTGCAGCCCATTCCAATGCTTAACCACCCACTCCATGAAGAAAGTCTCCTAATGCCCAGTCTAAACCTCCCCTCACCCTAAGCAGGACACAGCAGTGTGTGCACAATGATGGCTGTTCCCATTGCTGTCCCCAGACCTGGAGTCTGACAGAGCCAGACACGCTCATTTTCGTCCATAAAAACATAGGGGCACTGGATAATTCAGGCTGGAAGGGAACTCGGGAGGTCTCTGGCCCAACTGCCTGACGTGTGCTTGCAACTCCACATAGCTCATGTCTGGAGGAAGGATGACAATACCCCAGCAGTTCACTGCTATTTATCAGGATGGGGAATTTAAAAGGTAGCTGGCTCAGACACCTAAATAAAATCTTTTGGAACAGATAATGCTGTTGATCTTTTCAACAATCTTGAAAATTTCTAAGAAATGAGGGAAAGCTGTAGTCTTACACCCAATATCCAGGTTGTCTTTATAGTAGGACTGGATGTCTATGATACATGTTTTCCCTCAATATTTAACATCTCCCCATATCCTGGACCCAAAATACCAGAACAGGATAGGGAGACAACCTCAGTGACACCACTGGGCAACCCGATGCGCTCACAGCGTTTGAAGAATCATCTAGAAGAGGACCCAACATGGCCATGCTCAGGCTTTTCCCTCACCAATGCAGGAAGAGGGGGAGTGAGCGCCTGCACTAGGCCTCATCTTGGGCATTTGTGCAAGGGCCACCGCCCTGTGGAGGTGGCTTCTACCCCTGCCAAGTGCAGAAGGTGGTGGAGCAGGATGTCTGCTGGCCAAACCCAGCCCTAAGTAAGTACTAAGGGAACCCAGGCTGCTTTATTTCATTCATGGAAGCACTTGCATGATTTCCCTTACTCCCAAGATGAGCTAACAACATCTCTGTATGGAGGCCATTGTGGAGATAAACTAATTGACCCACCAGTGTCCAAAGGGAAACGCTGTTTGGTTAAAGGTGCTGAATATTTCTGTTAGGACATGGCTGCCACACTAAGGGCCTAAAGGTTTTGGGCATCACTTGTGTTTTATAAATATGTACAATGCACTCTGTAATGGTTTTTCCTTAATAGTAGGTTTGCTCCAGGCCTTATTTTGTCGAGATTTCTTAATGACTTCACTGCAAATGTCAGCAGTTCCTCGAGGACAAGTAGTCTGGTAGCTACTGCCAGCTGCATTAAGTTAAATATTTCAGAATTTAGCCATTCAGTGACCCTATGTAAGAGAGGTGTTTTCAGTGCAGAAATTATTTCTCTGCACTTGATTCTCTTGTCACAAACTGTTTCCATCAAACTGCTACAAATCGGCTCTCTCAAAGGCAGCTGTAATTATGATGTTACCGGTGAAGGAAGGCTCTCCTTCTCCTTTCTCCTCCTCCTCTTCCTCCTCAGCAGGGAGAGTTTGTGCATGGCTTCCTGCGGCCAGTGGCTGGCATGGGCAGGGGGTGGAGGGTTGTCTGCCCACCAGGGGCAGAGGAGAAATCTGTCTATCCATCTGTGTGGGTAAACGCTCTGTTCTGAGCCCACGCAAGTGACCACCAGCGGACTTCGAGCCAGAGCAGTCAGCAGCAGTGTGAGAGCTGAGTGCCAGCACCTGGGGCAGGACCAGGAACTTCAGAGGCCGGAGAGTCCAGGAACCAGCACTTGGGGAAACCAGGGTCTGAGGCCAGCTCTTGGACAGACTGAGTAGCTAACGCCAGCTACTGCCCATTTTCCATGTGTACGTATATATTTCATGAATAAATGTTAATCGTGATCAGCCGGAGAGAAGCAGCACCTGCTGTCCATGATGTTCACGTATGTGTCGCTACCCTACAACATAGCCAGCAAATGATGCTGAACAAGAAGGTATTGTTTTAATTGTCAAGTGCCCCATGGACAATTTTCACAGAAGATGGGGTGTAAATTGTTCTGAAAGAGCTTAGGGCAGGGCAGAGATGATCCCCTCTCTTGGCTGGAGCCGCCAAGAGATCAGTCGCCATTTGCTACCCAGAGCAGCTCATACAAACCCCTGGCCTCAGAATAGGCAACAGCAGCTTTGTTAATGTGAGTGACCTACTGAAAGTGTTTTACCCGAACAAACCAGCTTGGTCTGAAGCACCCTTGAAAGCACCGAGATGAGCTGTGCCCTTGTAGATCTGGGGGAGCCGTCTTGGTGGGGTGCAGGAAGGAGGCAGGGCCATGGTTGCGTGCTTTATTGGCACAGCTGCGTACAAAATGCACGTCTGACACCACCGCCTCTTCTCTACAAGCACCTATGACTCAAGGAACCTAAGATGAGCAGGCAGCCAAAGAATTCCATGCCCCAAAGCCTCCTTTTCAAGCAGAACTTGGTCTCCATGGATCAGAGCAGTGAGGACAGGGGGCATTGAAAGAAGCACTTTGCTGCTCAGGCCCATCTGAATGCCTCCATGGCACTGCTGTCCCTCTACTACATACCCAAATAATTCCAGAAATGTGCAAAACCTCGTCTTTAATTGTTTGCTCCTATGAAGTATTCCTAAGAGCTATTCAAGCTCTGATAATTTTTCTTTGCCCACAAGAAACCATTCCACGTGTGAGCATCTGAATGACGTCATACTTCTCCACGTAGCGATAGCATTAGGAGTCTGCATGGTGAACCTCAGCAGCATGCCTGGGCTTGGGCTTGGCTTAAATGTGTAAAGAGTCCCAGAAAAGTCCAATAAGGTTGTTTATGTGCTTATACTCCTTGCTGGACTGGAGCCCACATGCCTATTTTCTAAATAAATTAGAAACCATACCAGATATTCCTGCATTGCTGGAAAAAATGCTCCCTATCAAGTTTCCTTTTTCAATTTTAATTTCTATTACAGAGATCTATCTATTATTTTATAAAGTAGAGACTTTGAAAATATTTTTTCAGCGTGGTAAGGACTAAGAAAAAGTATTCAGTACTTCTGCATCCTGTCTAGATTTAAAAAATGGAGAATTTGTCCAATAAATGGTTTGGCAAAGCTGAAGTCTGAATTTTTTGCATTTTTTTACCTTGGGTTATGAGCTTACAGTATACTTGTCTGAGGTGTATAAATTCAACAGCACAGTAATTAGTTTATTACACAGAAACTGGAGGCTCTGACTTTGCCAGGATTTTTTACTGTGTAAATTCTTCACTTTTCTCACCTTCAAAAAGGCCATAAAAGCCACAAGTCCGCAAACAGGTCCCTGAGAACAAAATCCCACCCCGCCGCGTGGTCAAGAGACCCACATGACGTGGGTGCACAACAGGTCCCCTTGTAAAATGAGCTGTTAGCCTGGACCCATCATTCCAAAATATTTATAGCTTTAATACACTCTGCATATGAATTTACTTAGCTCTCTGTTAGGCATTCATAGACTCTCATAAAGTGATGAATGCTCTCAAATCCAATTTTCTTCCATGGCTGGCACAGAATCAGGCCCTGAAATACAACAGAGCCAGCCAAAGCATGGGGCTTATCGCAGCGATTCTGTGCAATGAACTGAGCAAATAACTTCTGCCTCTGGTGCGGCGGTGCCGGGAGATGGGCGGTGGTGCCCCTGGTCAGGGCAGGTCCTCACCCTGGGAACGAAAATGCTCCGTGTGTCCACCAGGGGGGAAGAGGCTGAGGCCATACCATGGTGGGAGAAAGGAGGTCAGGCAGGAGGTGATGCAAGCCCACCCGTAGCCCAGCGTTAGCCCGAGAGGCCGCTACGGGTAATGGTACCCCAAAAAGGCGCATTTGGGAGATGGCGACCTCCGATGACATGGTGGTGGTGAACACCTAACTTCGTAAGCCTGCTTCACATGCAGTTACTAAAAAAAGTAAGCCTCCTCAGCATATAAAGAAAATATAAGTGATTTGTCTTGATTTCTAAGTTTTTGCATTCTTTCTCCTTTACTTAGTGTTGTAATGTACTTTTTCTTAGCTGTCTTGTACTTGGGTGTCCATGCCATTTTGCTGCCACTGGAAATCTGGGCTGACATCGT
Source organism: Anseranas semipalmata (assembly GCA_013399115.1). Lineage (NCBI taxonomy): Eukaryota > Metazoa > Chordata > Aves > Anseriformes > Anseranatidae > Anseranas > Anseranas semipalmata. The sequence goes on along the minus strand of VXAA01005004.1, from coordinate 11,614 downwards.
CCCTGCCATGGACACCAATGATGTGAAACTGCCATTTCACGTGGTGGCTGAGTTTTCACCTGCTGGTGTTCAGCCCAGCTCCGCCTGTCTCACCCCACCCACAGGCTGCCTGTACTGCCCCGTCCTCCCTGACCCAGGATGGTTTTGCAGGCTCTCCTGCATTTCGTGTTTCACTCACACAGCACAGTGGAGCCACAGCCTCCAAATTGCATGATGACAGTGGGTCTGTAAATCATTTTACTGTAAATGGTGACACCCTTCTGAGGTGCTTCTAATACGGCTTTTGCCTACCTGGAAATATGCCCTGTGACAAAACCATCATTGGGATGGCAGGCACGGGAAGCAGCCAAAATGCCTGTGCTGCCTGGGACCTGGTATCCTGGGCTGCATCAGGCAAGGTGTAAGGTCAAAGCAGGTCAAGAAAGGTGATCCTTCCCCTGTAATCAGCACTGGTGAGGCCACACCTGGAGTGCTGGGTCCAGTTCTGGGCTCCTCAGTAGCAGAGAGACAGGGACATACTGGAGAAAGCCCAGTGAAGGGCCACCAAAATGGAGCACCTCTGTAATGAGGAGAGGCTGGGAGAGCTGGGACTGCTCAGCCTGGCGAACAGGAGGCTCAGGGGGATCTCATCCATGTCTGTAAATACCTGAAGGGAGGGTGCACAGAGGACAGAGCCAGGCTCTTCTCAGTGGTGCCCACTGCCAGGACAAGAGGTAATGGGCACCAACTGAAACATGGGAGGCTCCCTCTGAACCCCAGGCAGCACTTCTGTGCTGTGCGGGTGGCTGAGCACTGGCACAGGTTGCCCAGAGAGGTTGTGGAGTCTCCTCCTTGGAGACCTTCAGAAGCCGCCTGGACATGGTCCTGGGCAGCTTCTCTGGGTGTCCCTGCTTGAGCAGGGGTTGGACCAGATGGCCTCCAGAGGTCCCTTCCAACCTCAACCATTCTTTGATGCTGTGACTCTGTGACCCCTGCAGGCTTGGCCCCATGACTGCTGGCAGCTACAGCCGAGGCCGCAAGGAAGAGGAAACATGGAGCTGGCTCCAGAGCTCCCATGCATGGGGCTGGAGCCTCTCTGCTCTTCAGGTCTGGGCTGCAAAACACTGCCCAAGGAAGGCAGGGAGAGGAGATCCCTCCTGAGCAGGTCAGAGATGTAAGGGGGACATTTTATACCCTGGGTAGTCACTGCTCATGTACATTTTCAATATCAATGCAGCATTCCCCTCAGGAAAGTGCCTGCACTTCCAGTGTAGTCAGCAGGAAGAAGCAGATGCCCTACAGAGGGTCCATAGGGAGATCCTCTCTGACTATATTTAGACACCTGAATTCAGCAGACGCTCTCTCTGAAGAGCTTCACGGATACATTCTTCTCTCCATGCCTGTATCAGCAATACAGGCACTAGCTATAGGAGGAATAATTCATTACTCTCCTAAAATCACAAATAAAGAATATGCCTAATCCATGGGAGGAACTCGATCCCACATTTTGTTTTTTAGGGAGAAACTGTCTTATGGTGTGTGGATCATTTGTCTCATAGAAGACAGTGTCCATCATTAGTGGAGGGCTTGGTAGTGTTAGGTTATAGGTCGGACTGGATGATCTTGAACGTCTTTTCCAACCTAAAAGGTTCTGTGAATCTGTGATTTTGTGATCATGTCTGCAGGCATCACTTAATGGTGGTGTAAGCTACCACACTGGTAAGCCTTCAGCTGCTGATGTGTCTTGCATTTCTAGAGACAAAGTAGCTCAGATATCAGACTTGTCGTCTTCACTGAAAGGACTCACAGTCCTTTTGTTATTAAACGCCCCCTGCTATTTTATTTCTGTCAGTCTCTAATTCTTTGACCTTCTACCCAGGTGACACCAGAAGAACTCAGCTCCATGATGTGGCTGCATGTGCCACTCAGCGGTTCAGGGTTTGGCTTCAGCACGCAGGTCCATGGTTAGAAGCACACTAATTTTTCCATGAATTTCCATACATTTTCAAGTCAAACAAAAACGAAAACATCTTGCATCCTACATGGGTCTGCTATGGACCTCAGGAAGGAGCAGATTTAGGAGACTCATTCCCAGGATAGAGAAACTTGGCTCTCGACAACTTCTGAGCATCATGTCCCCAGCCCTTGCATCTCCTGGGCATCACGTCCCCACTGATGGCAGCGGAAAGAGGACCCCAGCCAAGGTGCCTGAGTGCTGTCTTCACACAGTGCTTGGAGGGCATTAGTGTGAAACCCAGCCAGCCAAAGGTAATGCATGGGGTTTGAGACGGGAGGCTGGATTGCTCTGATTTATTTTCCTCTCAGCAAATGTGATTACAAAATAGGTCAGCCCAAATGTTACAGATTCAGCCTGTTCCCTTGCTGGTGCTTAATTTCAGCTCTGTTTATGTGGGTGTTATTGATTACAAGGAACAGATGAAAACATGCACCTAAGATTTCTTTTTCTGTCAGCTTAGCTATTTCCAAAAAAAAAAAGAAATCCACTTAGAATGATCTTTTCAAACAGAAAAACAAGCCCTTTTTACAAAGGTGGCCTTATTCTTTAGAAGAAATAGAAAAAAATAAAAAGCAGCAAGCAAAAGTTTTGTGTGACAAGCTTGGAAAATTCATGATTTTCTATCGTGCATTCATTTTCCGTGAGACTCAAACCTGAGATTTAATAATGTATTGCCATGTGACCATCGTTCAGGCTGCTAGTAGGGGAATTTCCATGCTCAGCGCAGCTCTGATAGGCCCCGTGGAGAGCTGCTCTCGAGAGGCTGCCCAGTGCCACCGGACCTGGGGACTTCATTGCCAGACACATCAAAGACTGATGAAACCAAAGTTTTTTGGCAAAATCCCCTGGAGCAGCAACTCTTTCCAGAGGTGGGAACCAGGAAAGTGAGGACAGGGCTGCCCGCTTGGTGGTGGGACCATCCATGGGGCAAGAGCCACCCTGAAGCCTTGGGGCTGGAGATGACACCAGTTCTGCCTCCCTCCTTGGGAATAGCCTGGGGACACCCCTCAGCTTTTCAGTGCAGAGTGTGCTGTGGCTGTGTATGAGAGGTTTTTATTGGTCTGAATATGGAGTGGATGAGTTTGATAGGTAACATTGAGCCTCGCACCAAGATCAGCCCCAAAGGGTGTCATCTGCATCCCTTCTTTGTAGACTTACCATGGGACTTAACTGCAACCTGTGTACTCTGAACACCAGTGTGTATGAAAAGCTAGATATACATATGCCTACATGTGTACTCTATATATTCATAGATGAAGAACATGCTCAGCATTACTTATTGCTGTCTCTCCCACTCACAGTTTCGCCCATCCCATTAGCACAACAAAGAGGCCGTCACCCTCCTCCTGTCACCCCCAGCACATGCAGACGCACTCACAATTAACAAAAGCCATGTGCCGAGTGTCGGGTGCCCAAACTGCTGAAGAGCCGCTGCTGGCTGCAGAAAAGGGCATCAAAGGAAGCAGGCTGGGCTGGCAAACAGCAAAAAGGGCTGCATTCTTCAGATAATTTACTTGCAATGAATTATTCAGTGCGCTTTTGCTGTGAAGCTGAATTAAATACAGAGCGTTATCACACAGAGATGTCCAAATAGAGGGCACTATTCACTCCTAGCACAAAGAAATATTATTTACTATCATTAATTAACTTCCACAAAAAAGCCACAGCCATTTCTGTAAGTTCTGAGAAAGAGCCAGAAGAAAGCGTGGGCACAGAGCTGCTACCCCTTCCCTTGGGTTTCCTCTCCCTCCTGCAGACAGGGGCTGCTTGCGGGCTAAGCCTGGCTCACGGCATCATTTTTGCCAGCACCGAGCCTGCAAGGGCAGCTCGCTGGTGCGGCAGGGAGGGGATGCACCACCACCCTGCCATGCAGCATCTGGGCCCCCCAGCACAGAGTCAGAAACTGGTCGATGGTGTAAGCTGGCGTTCCCCGAGCAGCTTCAGGGGTTCAGATTGCTCTGGATGAGGCTTAAAGACGCAAAGATGCATTTGCCTTTGGGAAATGGGTTAACAGCCTGGATGCTTCATCCACCTAGAGTATTTTTTAGCATTTAATGAGCCTATGTGCTAATTAGCTCTCTGAAGTCTCTTATTTGAAATGCCAAGCTTTGAGATAACCAGAAATGCAATTTCTTGGCAATATTGGCAATTAATATTACCGCTGCAGGAGCGAATAGAGAGCAGCTTTTTGCAAGCAAAAAGGGAGCACGAAGCTTGTGTCCGGTGGTTGCACAGCCTGTCTTCACACTGTGCTCTCTGCAGGTGGTGTTGTGGATCACAGACAAAACTGGGTGGAGATTTGTGGCCAAAATGTGTTTCTCCGGGAAGATGAGGGTTTGAGTTAAATGGAAACATTTCATAAGTGCACGTCAATTTTGCTCAGTGGTTTCAGTTTAAAAGGTGGAGACACCCTGTTCCCCTTATCCATGAAAGTCAATATTTTCTTCTGACCTTTTGGAAGAAAAAAAGCAAAATGAAATTCTATGTCAGATCTTACAACAGATTTATGACATCTGCCTGAAGTCCAAGACTAATGACAGTGGCTAATGGCATGGAGAGCTGTCTGGCAAGTGAGATACATTGCCTTAACATGGGCACTTGCTGCTGTTTGAAATGTCCCAGGACACTGGATGCATCTGTGCAGGGCCAGCCGATGCCACATAGGACATGTGGGGTCCCTCAGCCCCTGGGACAGCACCTGGAGACCAAGCACGGTCTGCAGTCTCCAACACAGCACTAGACACCTACGCTTTGGCAGCCAGATCCTTCCCTGGTGCTTGCTTTAGGGGAACTGAGTCGCTCTCTGGAATCCGATGACCACAGTGACTGGATCCCCAGCAGCTATCATGGGAGCTCAGGGATGTAGCTCTCACGTGGACACCTCAGTATACACCCCTAAACTTTGGTGAGCACCCAAAACCTGCATCAAGCCCAAATCCCAGCCTGCCATCCCTTTCACCTTGCGTTGTCTGTGAAAGCATATTCTCAGCTCCATCCTCCAAATAGTCTGGAGATGCAGAGGTGAACAGGGAAGGAGAGAGCCCCACGGAGCTGCTTCCAGAGCAGACAGCCCCGGGGGTCTCTCACCTGTTGGTGACTCCCCTTCAAGTGCAGCTTTTTGTCCATGCCGTATTTCCTGTCCCCTGTAAGCAAGCTGTGTTATTTGGCATCAGAAGTCCAGATGTGGAGTATCCGTTGCCTCCTCAACCTCCTCTTATCCAGGTGACTCCCAAAGTAAGGAGTTGAGGGAAGGAAACTACTTACAGAACAGGCAGAAGCAACAGACAAGAAACATTTTTAATAATAGATTGTTCTCAATCAAATACTTTTTTTTTTTTTTTCCAGATTTCTACCTATGTTTGGAGAGCTCAGGTGGGCTGAGCTGGGGACACCCGCTCTGCTCCCCAAAATGTCGTTGCTCTCCTCTTCACAGATGTTCTGGGTAACTGTTCACCAGAACAGGGGCTCAGGCTTTATTAATTATTTCTGTCTAGTCAGGTGAACTCTTCCTTTTTAATTAGGCCATTGAGGAAATGCTTCAGCAATGAACAATGTCTCTGCCCTCAGCACTTGGTGATGCACCAAACAGAACCTAATAGGGCAAAAAGCGTATCTCTGCGTCAGAGAAATTAGCTCAGACAAGGAGAGGAGTGCATCAGGAGCAGAGCAAGCTGATCTTGCAATCAATCATCAGTAGAGGGGCACTGATGCTCGCATGCAGCAAAAACAGGGACCTTGTTTCTTAATACTCCTCTATGAGATGAAGCACTCTTTCTCTTTTCTATTTGAGTTCCTTTGCTTAGATGTTGTCAAAGGGCAGGGTATCAGGAAAGCCAGTTCCATTGCAGGCTTTGCTGCTCAGCAGATCCCCACGCAGGATTATGTGCCCCTGGGGAAGGGGAAGGGAAGAGAAGCAGCTGATGCAGTGCGGCTGTGCCGGAGTGAGCAGCCAGCAGTGGAGATGCAGCCGCTTACTCTTTGTCTGTCAATCTTGTAATTGCCAAAAGTTCTGCTCCTCTAAAAGAAGGTAATTCCAGGGAAAGCATCAAATGCTTCTATAATATGCCCTTGACTAACCACATCAATCCAATTTATTTGTATTTCTCAGATCCTTTCCTTCTCTCCAGAAAATCCGCAATGGCTTTGGCTGGAGAATTAACCAAGCCAATCTCTGGCTTTCTCTCTCCCCACCACAGGCTAATGAGCAAGCTGCAGTGCGATGCTTTCCACCCATCTCCTCATTAAGCCAAGAGCACGTTTTGCTCTCTCGGGGTGGCTGCAGGACTCTCTGCAGCCCAAATTGCTCCTGTGCTCATTAACGTCAAGGGATGCCATTCAGTGGTGCAGGGGCAGACAGCAAGATGGGCCAGTGCCCCTTCCCCAGCTCCAACAGCAACCACAGGTTTTATTTTCATCCCTTTCTGTTTGAACCTGGACTGCAGCCAGTCAGCCGCCACGTGCATGAGAGAGGTGATGCTCACCCGCCTGGCAGGGAGCCATCACGTCTTAACATGACTCATGAAGGGTGTAGACTTGGCATCCACAAAAGGAAGAGACCTCACTGACGGTGCTTGAATGTAGGACAAGAAAATTAGGCAGAACGGAGCAGAGAGTAGTGGTAGAGACTCCAGCTTTCAGTACAGGCTGTGTGTGATAATTGAGAGGGCACAAACTACAACACAAATGAGCCAAGGCTGCTGAAGGCACCATGCACTGAAGACCTAACGAGGACTGTGGAACAACACGTGCATCTGTAATTTCCACATTTTTCAGGCCATTTAGTCATGGTCACCTGAGATTTTCTTCTGAGCCACCTGCACCCTTTTCAATGAAAATCCTGCCTAAGGAAGTGCTGCAAAGCAAGGGCCTGCCATGCACAACAACCTCAGGAACCGTGGTGCGGAGATGGGACATTCATGACTACCCAGGAACTGGCCTTAATGATATAGGAGACTCCCTGTCCCAAGCGATTACTTACAAGTCCATAATGATTACTTAATTTTGTTCAGGAGAGTCACACAGGCAGTCCCAAAGAAGAGCTAGTTAAGGCCTTAATGTTTAACCAGTAAACATGCAAAAATGCATTTTCTTTAGTTGTGCCTGCATCAGAGAAAAAAAGAGGCTCATTGTAGGGAGTTTCCAAATGCAGCTGTTGCTTCCTTCTCCCTGCAGAACCAGGTGGTTGACACCCAGATTGGGTGTCTGCCTTAAACCTATTTGTGTCTGAGTTTTAGGCTGCTAACAGAAGAAGGGGATAACCCACTCTCCTAAAGCCTGGGTGAGATTTCAGCCATCAGAGAACTAGTGTGGGATTAGTGCTGGGTTTCTCTATAGCTGAAGGACTGTTCAGAGGTGCTTCCTCCCACCCCAAGCTGTTCTTCATGGTGAAATGGGTGCCTCCTCCTCCACCCCCTCAAAAAGGAGCCTTGACCACTGATTTAGTCCCACCATCAGACTGCCAGGTGGATGGAGGTACATCAGAAGGTACCTCCAAGCACAGCCAAGGACACCAAGTACAACCAGGACACCAAGGCTCCCATGCAGTCAGTGAGGACTCAGTTTCCAGAGTCTAATGTAGGCCATGTGAAGTTAATCTTCTGCTGCTCTCTGTTCACCATACACTGAGCTCAGGTGCCTCCAGAGGGCAATTTAGACCACCTACATTAGGTGTTACCCCTTCTCGCTCACTGTGCAGATGGAAATGAAAACTAATGGAAAAAACACTTGGTGGCATTCACTCCTCTTACCCCTCAAGAGGAATAGCTGACTACTGTTAAAAAGGTGATAACAACTCCTACCCATTCCCAGCAGCCTGTGGATGCAGCAGGCCGAGGGGCTTTGCACCACCTCTCCCACCTCCCAGAAGATCGTCCCAGTCACACAGAATCACAGAATCACAGAGCCATTTAGGCTGGAAAAGACCTCCAAGATAATCCAGTCCAACCTATAACCTAACACTACCAAGTTCTCTACTAAACCATATCACCAAGCTCTTCTAAACATCTTTTGAGTATCTCCAGGGATGGTGACTCAACCACTTCCCTGGGCAGCCTGTTGCAATGCCTCACAACCCTTTCAGTAAAGAAGTTTTTCCTAATATCTAACCTAAACCTCCCCTGGCGCAACCGGAGCAGTGAGGGGCACGTGGGCATGGCAAAGGGTGAAACAAAGTCCCGATCCCACTTCTCATTACATGCAGGCAATTTGCAACACACTGTCATTAGCAGTGACAAATTGAGACAGCAGCTGGACAAGAGCCCGGAAGCCCCTGCTCGTATTTCATGCCTCCATGCCATATTCTGGTTCCAGTTTTTCTCTTGCCCCTTTGGCCCCATGACTCTTGCGTTTACGACTTCCCATGACCACACTAAGAACAGTGAAGCACATCCTCCCCTTGACCAGTGGTTGGGGCTGAGAGCTGTGGGTTCAGACTTCTTCATGTTAAAAAGGCCTGGAGCTGAGGTCTCCCACCTTGCGACCAGGATCTAACCCATTGGCCATGATGTTCAGGGGAGATGGTGGTGTCAGCTCAATATGAAGAGACATTACAGATAGGTAGCAACTTTTTAGGCTTTTCAGAGTTAGTGGCAACCCCTTGAACTTCAGTAAAGCTTGGGTAAGAGAGGAACACCTGGAGCATGCCACTCCATCATGATGAATGGCAGAAGGCTAACTGATTCTCTAGAATTGAGGTGGAATTCAGGTGCCCTTAGGTAGAATTTAGATAAAATCCCATTTTAGGTGGGATTTAGAAGGACTGATGCCATGGTTACTTCTGTTTTAGCAGTGTGAAGCGCATTGAAGGGCAGTCACAAGCCCTCTGGAAGTGACCTATGCACAGTGTGGTGAAGTAGGAGGGTTTTTGTGCATTACACATCCTAGAGGCTGCCTAAAGCCTCTTTGCCAGCAGCAAGCTGCAGCCCACCCCTTGGCAGCAGCAGCCACAACCGACCACGTAAACCCTGCTTTGAACTACTGAGGTGGCTACTGCATGTGTGTAGGTGTCCTAGGAACCCCTCAAGATGCCCAAGGGTGACCTTCTCTTGGTCTTACAGAGAAAAGAGCAAAGAGTGAGTGGGCTGGTGGAATTTATCAGGGAGAAACCTGGCACAGGAGCAAGCATCAGGTGTTCTCATGTTCAGCTTTTCTGGCCCCATAAGAGAGCTCCATCATCCCAATGAGCTCCTAAGACAGGGAACAAGCTGTGATTTTTAAGAGTAATTGCCTTCAGGAGCCATTAATTCTATTTTCATCTTTCCCTGTAACAAAAGCTTCCCAATAATGTCATCACTACCCAGCAGCAGCACCCACTAAATACATTTAAATAACACAACTAATGTGTTACCCTTTTTACTCCCTGTTTGCCATTTGTTTTTTGGCCCAACAAGTGAAGGTCACATTTCTATGCCCAACTCTATCTTAGACATACGCTCTCAGGACATCTTCCAAAGATCATTTCCCAAGACAGAAAGAGTCTCTGCTGTGAAGGGGGTTGTCATAATCTGGAAAACAAGAAAACTGCATGCACACACACTGACCTCACAAATTATAAATTATAAATGTATCCTGTATGAAACAAGAAACCATGGATCAGTTTGGGTGGATCTGCATATTTCATTCAAAGGAAGAAGATTAAACAGAGAGAACATTTTAAGGCACCTGGTTGCATAGTCCCTGATAAAACTGGGATTAGTAAATATTTCGATCTCAGAGATCCATCAAATGTAAGATGTAAAACCACCCTAAACCACAGCCAGGCACAGCAAACCCCAAGGGAACAGATAAATGTGTTGTGAAGTACTAGGCTGGACCTAAAAAATAAAGTAAGAAAAAACAAGGCTGACACTAGAGGTGACAGGGAAAGAAACGAGCCATAAAGACTCCTCAGATCAGTTCTTATCCTGCATTGCTGTTATGGACATTGCCAGATAGAAGGTGTTGGAGGGACATATGCACCATACCTTACATAGGGGCCTTAATGGCAACAAGGCTGGCAGCGTGCCCACGCAGTGTCCCTGAGCTGTAGCATCCCTCCAAGGGCAGCGCAGGCAGGCAGGGGTTACACGGCCCTGGGAGCAGAGATGTACGGTACCAATCTGTTTATATGCTGACAACTAAAACTACCTAAGATTCTACACTGAAGCGATAAAGAATCAGCCCTTCAGCTGCAGCAAGCAGATGTGGCCACAGCCGTGGGGTTTGCACCATCTGAAGCTCAGCAGAGAAGTTCCTTGTGATCTTGGAGCTTCTCTATGGAGGTGGTGGTGAAAAGAATATTTGTCTTCATCATGGAAAAAATCCTTGGATGCAGAGCCGGAGGTAATTAAAAATTTCTCTAATCCTCCCACTCTAATTTCCTTAATTTGGTATGATGAAATGATAGTATCTGAGTATTTATGTACTTTGTGCAGACTGACAGGAAAAAAAAACAGCTTCCCCCCCAAGATCATAAGATTTCTCCTCCTTCTGAGAATATCTTGGAAAATGTTGGATAATTACAACCTAGTTGAAAGATCAGACCTTGAAATAACTTTTCTTAGAACTACCTTTTTTTTACCCACAACCTCTCTAGCCCTCCAGGCACCTCCTACCCATACCAATCTCAACACCAGAAGCAAGATACCTCTTGTCCAACAGATGCCAAATGGAGACAGATCATGCCAGAGCAAATACAAAACCAGCCAATACAGCTCCAGGACACAGCCTTATAATAGAAACACCAAAAGCCATGGGTGATTGTCATGCTCAACCAAAACACTTTCATGGAAAGGGATAAAACCACGCTCACCAGTGATAAGTTTTGGGAAGGCATGACAAAATTTGAGGGACTAAATGCTATTGAGATCCTTCAGTCTGCTCCATGAGGTGCTGGGTACAATGAAGCACATTTGAGATGTTTCTAGACCAATGCACACAGCGTGAGAAACAAGCAAGAGGAGCTAGAAGCTTTGGCTCAGTCCCAGAGCTACGACATCACTGGCATAAGTGAAACCTGGTGGGAGGAGTCCTGTGGCTGATGTGTTATGATGGACAGTTATGGGCTCTTCAGAAGGGACAGGCAGAGCAGGTGAGGAGGGTTGGTGGTGCTGTCTGTAATGGAGGGGCTGGAATGTGTGGAGCTCGCAGTCGGCAATGACATGGTTGAGTGCCCCTGGGTAATGGTTAAGGCACAAGCAAATAAAGAGGATGTCATTGTAGGAGTCTAATACAGACCACCCAGGCAGGATGACGACTCCGATGAATTATTCTTTAAGGAACTAACAGATACCTCTAGATCAGCCACCCTTGTCCTTATGGGTGACTTCAGCTTCCCAGATGTTAACTGGGAATACCACACAGCTGATACAAACAGGTCCAGGAGATTCCTAAAACACCTTGAAGATAACTTCTTGGTAAGATACCAAGGGAGCTGACTAGGAAAGGAGCCTTCCTAGATTTGTTGCTTGTAAACAGAGAGGGTCTCGTGGGTG
>VXAA01005003.1:0-32265 GCA_013399115.1 Anseranas semipalmata | reverse complement strand
ATCCAGCTCAAACATCAGCAGCTTGTCTGTCAGGATCTTATGGGGGACAGTGTCAAAGGCCTTACTGCAGTCCAGGTAGACAATAGTCACTGCTCTCCCCTCATCCATCAGGCCTGTCATTTCATCGTAGAAGCTTATCAGGTTGATCAAGAATGACTTTGCTTTGGTGAGTCTAAGGTGACTCTTCCTGATGATTTTCTTGTCCTTCATGTGCCTGGAAATGGTTTCCATGATCAGCTGTTCCATCACCTTCCCAGGAAGNTTATCAGGTTGATCAAGAATGACTTTGCTTTGGTGAGTCTAAGGTGACTCTTCCTGATGATTTTCTTGTCCTTCATGTGCCTGGAAATGGTTTCCATGATCAGCTGTTCCATCACCTTCCCAGGAAGAGAGGTGAGGCTTACTGGCCTGTAGTTCTGTGTCCTCCTTGTTAAAGATAGGAGTGACATTTGTTTTCCTCCAGTCTTCAGGCACTTCTGAGTCACCATGATTGATCAAGGATTATTGAGAGTGGCCTCACAGGGACATCAGCCAGGTCCCTCAGCGCTTGTGGGTGCATCCTGTCAGGGACCATGGAAGTACATATGCCTGGCTTGCTGAAGTATTCCCTGACCTGATCCTCTTCCCCTAAGGGTACGTGTTCCTTGCTGCAGTCTTTCCCCCTGGTCTCCGGGAGCTGGGATTGCAGAAGGGCAGTCTTGCTAGTAAAGACTGAGGCAAAGAACGCTTTCAGTACCTCAGCCTTTTCTCTGTCCTGTGTAACCACGTTCCCCTTCTCGTTCAACAGTGGGCCCACGTTTTCTCTAGTTTTTCTTTTGTCTTAGAGAAAAGAAAAGCCCTTAGAGAAGGGCTTCTTAGAGAAGCCCTTCTTATTGTCTTTGTCATTCCTGACCAAATTCAATTCCATTTGGGCTTTAGGTTTCCTGACTTCATCCCTGGATGCGTCGACAATTTCTCTGCGTTTTTCCCAAGGTTACCCGTCCTTGCTTCCATCCCCTGTACGCTTCCTTTTTGTGAGTTTAGCCATTCCTGCTTGACCTACTGCTCGTTGGGATGGACCTTTCTTGATCTTGGAGGAGCTGATCCTAGAGTATTAACCAGCTTTCTTGGGTCCCTCTTCTGTCCAGGGCCTTATCCTACAGGATTCTTCCAAGCAGATCCTTGAAGAGGTCAAAGTCTGCTCTCTGGAAGTCCAGGGTTGTGATCTTGCTTTTCACCCTCCTCCTTGCCCTCAGGATCCTGAACTCCACCATCTCATGGTCACTGCAGTCAAGGCTGCCTTTGACTTTCCTATTCCCAACAAGACCCTTTTTGTTGAGAATAAGGTTCAGAATTGAGCTGGATGGGATTTCTAACATGTTCCTCTTTCTTATCACTTTAGGCATAGAAATGACAGAAGGAGACCGGTAGAATCATGGTTCATTTTGATTGCATCATAATAGAAGAACAGGCTGCCCTGTGTAGTCCCTCTGCCGCTTAATACATCTATATATAAAACAGTGAAATCGGAGTTCATGCAAGCATTGATTATTGCTACTCTTTGGATGATAGATTTTTATTTATATTCAGAGTTCTGTGTAGTATTAAAATCTCAAATTGTATGCAAAGGACTCCTTTACCTTCAAGTTTTTGCATGTATGTAAAAGTGCTAGGGGAAACTTAGGCCCATGTTAAACACCGATTATCACACTGTATACTGTTCTTATACATACAGTGCTGATTCAAGCTTTTTTTTTTTTTAATCTTAGATTTTTTTTTCTGTTCTTAACTCTGGGTCATCACAGTGTTTGTCTAAAAAAGACAGAAAGCTGTATGATTCACCTTTTGTTTCTAGAAACTTATTCGTAGTTGTTCTGTCTAGTTTGGAATTAATTAAACTTTTAGGCCTTTACCTGTATGGTATTTTTATTTTAAAGAGATGTTTATTTTTTGTCTTTATATTTATACTTTTTAGGTGCGTTGAATCTCAGTCCTGATGCCACTGATTCCATTTCAAGAGAAAGTCAACCTACAGATATAAACTGGGTAAATAAAGATAGGAAAGAATCTAACAGTAATCAGAATAGAAGTAGTTTACCGTTTCCTAGTCTGCCTGATAAAGGTACAGATTATGAAAGCTCTTCCACAAAGCATTGTGGTGTTTTTAATCCCGAAAGTCAGTATGGGAATTCTCAAGACTTTCACCAATATTTTGGTACCAGCAAAAGTTCAAAGAATCGCTACTTTCAAAGCCAGAGGTGGCACAGATCAAGAAATGATAGCACATGTGCTAGGAGTAAGATAAGACAAAGTACTGCTGATGCTGCTGCAGGTCCGGGAGTTTCGGATGCTGGAATTGTACCTGGAAGAAGAGCACCTCCTAGAGGATACAATGACTTTCTCTCCTCAGAGAGTGACAGGGAAGTACCTAATGCAGATAGCAGAGGAGCAAAGCCAAAGAAAACACACTTGATGCACGCATCTGGAAGAGGTTTCAGGGAGAAGGGAAAGCAAGTACATGAGCGAGAAAAGAGAATGAGCTCTAAACAGAAGGTAGAGCTGTTTGAAAATGTTCCATCTTTGGATTTGAGTCATTCTGACTCTTCAGAATCATCTGTTGGAAAGGCATTCTGTGAGGCACCAACTGGTAGTGGGGATGAGCAGAAAGGCTACAATTATGTAAACAAAAGATATCCCCGGAAGCCTGTATGGAATAAACCCCCAATGGAAAAAGAGTGTCAGAAAAGACATGATTCTCACCGTAGTAAAAATACAAAAGTAGGTAAGAAGTCTTTTCATGCATATACTCCAAAAGATAAAAATGAAAGGAAGAAAGAACTCTCTGTTCGCAAAAATGATGAAAACTTGACGAGTGAGATCAGGCATGAATTGTCTGACTCTGTCAGATGTAATGGAAGAAAGTTCTTGCTGAAGGGGGACCAGGTACCTTCTCTTCATTTCAGCTGGACCCAATACTGGAAAAAGCAAAGTGATATACCAAAAAACAAAGAAACTCATACAGGTAAGCTTTCTAGACTGTCTTGTACTCCGGTATTAAAGATATGATCTTAAATAATTTAAACTGCCTTCACATTTGACTAGGTGAAGATGCTTATTATTTCACATCAGGTCAGTATCAGTTTCCAGGGATAGAACTAAAGGTAAATGCGTGGTTTTTGAGTGGGCAGGTGTCCCATAAGTTTACTAGAGAAGAGCCTATCTTTTAAAAAGTTTGTTCTACCACCAAACTGCAAATGATGGCCTGGTCAGGCACTGTGTTAAAACATATGTTGTGGATGTTCTGAACATTGGGTCTTGAGAGGAACAATCCAAAAAAGGATTTTTGCAGAATAAGTTTTCTTATCTTTTATGTAAGAGGAGGAAAATCCCTGGCAGAAGAATTGCATTGTGTTCCTAACTGTTTTTTTTTTTTTTTTGCTGTTTTTTTGCAACAGTAGTACCAAAAGGTAATTAGAAGTAGAGAATGTCTCTGTATAGTTTTCTTGGAAGTTGGGAGTAGAACCGTGTGCAATTGATGGTGAAAAGCACACCCTTAGGTTTTTACTGCCTGAGTGAATTTTGTGCCAACTCATACAGTTAGGGACTTAAAACGTGAAATGGAAATCAGCTGAATGTCTTCAATGCAACAGTACTGGTTTCTGTTTCTCCAGGAATTGTTTAACCTGGATAGCAAGTTTTAACTCTTACCTAAGAGATTGGTAGACTAATTCTCATTACCTTGACTGTGCTATTGAATCTTGCGAAGATTTTGCTTTTCAGTATCTATTCTCCTTCAGAGCTTAGAAAGTAATAGCGTAATCAGAATGCATAAGGTACCTCCAGTCAGAAGCTTTGTTCCCTTGAGAGATGCTCAAGGATCAAGAGCTTCCTTGATCCTGTCTAACTTTAAAATACCCAGGATCCTGAAAGTTGATGTTCTACTGGAATCATAATATTAAAGATACCTCAGTCTTTCTCCCAGCGTTGTCCTTAAATGAAAAACATCATATGCAATAACCAGAAAAAAAGATAGCGATCTTTTACAGGGAACTTAAGGATCTTTGGCCCTCCACAATGGCAATCTTTCTTTGCGTGCTTTAGTTGGGAGCTGTTTTGGAAACAGTATTTGCCGCTATTTGTAGGGGGACTGAGTCTTTTTAATTGTTAACGGGACAACCATCATTCCTGAGGGCAATACAGCTTTAGTTTCCTGGAGAAGAGTAAAGAAGTAAGTTTTTGGCAGGGATGTTTTCTTGACAGCAGGTAAAATTCATGGGGTACTGAAAGCAGAAATGACTGTTAATTCTAAATCTTGTGGTGCTTGATGCAGGCTGGCTGGAAAGATGCTTGAAATTGCTTATATCGTATTAAGGAGGGCAAATATTGTGAACACTTGCAAGTTTCCAGACATCCATAGCTGTGCTCTCAAAGTCATGTTTGGTACAGAACATTTTTGAATTATTAGTCATTTTTCTTTTGTCATTTTCACTTTTGTCATTTGTTATGGGTTCTAACTTCCCTTGTATTGGCACCATGTAAAAACTATGTAATTAAGATATTTTAAAATTCTGTGGTCATAGATCAAATAGTATTTCTGAGGTATATTTGATATCCTCAACTTGATGGGAGAGTTATCTGGCAGAATTGAAGTTATGTGGTGCCTTTGTTATATTTGCTCATCTAATTCTGTTTTCAGGCTGTTTCATCTTTCATTTGGAATTCTTGCTTTATTTTCAAGACCCTTTTTCATGTTCTTTCATTTGGCTCAAAAGGTCCTGTATTTTGGCTATTGTTTCCCAGTAGTTCCACTCCTAAAGCAATTTATGAGGGGCTGGTTTCTGTAATCCAGGTACATCACTGTTAATATTTGTTGTGTGGTCTTCCAGAAATACTCAAGAATGGGAATTAAATTTAATTTTGATTGAGACTTCTACATAAGCTTTCAGATTTTTGTTGTAAACTTTATATGATATATATGTAAAATATATATGTAAACTTTTATGGTTTCATATAAAATGATGAGTAAAATCTTAAACTTGCAAGCTTAGAACTATTAACTCTTTTGTAAGACCACAATGGTTGTTACTTGTCAACAGGAATTATTGTTGCCACTTCTACAGGAATCTCATGCTCCCTTTCCCTGCTCTGAAACTAGAGAAATGTGTACCGAGTATCTTCCAGGAATAAGCTAATACCTTGTTTAGAGCCACACAGGAAAAAAAAAGTTCTGTTAAAATTTATATGAAATCTTGGAATTTAATTTATTTTTTTTCTTAGCTAGCTGATGTTTTGTGTGCAAGTAATATATTTTATTTGCAGGGTCCTTGATTGAGCAGCTGACCACAGAGAAGTACGAGTGTATGGTATGTTGTGAGGTAGTCCGAATAGTAGCCCCTGTGTGGAGCTGTCAAAATTGTTACCATGTATTCCACCTGAATTGCATTAAGAAATGGGCAAGATCACCAGCTTCTCAAGCAGAAGGTAGATATTTTCTCTTGTATGCACATTGTCTTTTAAATATATATAATAGTAAAATTTTTGTTTTCTATGTTAGAAAACTAGTTCTCAATGTTGTCTAATTTAAGGTAACTAGTAAGCTTAAAAAAGTCAGAAATGTGTTTTTCAGGGTTCTTTGGATACTTCATATTAATCCTCTTAACTGTTTTGATTTTTTCCAGTATTCTGGCTAAAACTGATTTCTGTGTTTGGATACATAAATACAAGATCACTCAATGAAATCAGTGCATCAAGATGCAAAACTCTGGCTGTGTTTTTTACACACCAAGAAATCTCATCTTCTCTCATCCATGCTTGGCTTAACAATCCAACGGAAGTGGCACTCCAAGCATTAGTTGTCTGCTTTTATTCAAACGCTTCTTAGTTCTGTTGTTAGATAAAAGCACTCCTGAAATCCATCACTAATGTCATGTGGTGAAAGGAAATTCAGAGAAAGAAGAAAGCTTCTAGAATAAAATAGTTTCAGTGGGAAAGGATCTACAAAGATCATCAAGTCCAACTGTTATACCTCAGTCACTACCTTAACCTGGTTTAGATTCTTTGTATGTACTACTTTTAGAAAATGCTACCACTACATTCTGCCATTTGAGTGTTTTGTGGGAAGTTAATGCTGAATTACTGCCTCTGCACTGTGCTCAGTTTTGTGATGTAGATGCGCTCTGAAGACTGTAACGTTAATCTTAAAGTAGGGGTAATTTTTCTGTACCCTGCCTTTATTCTTCGTGCGTCTTTCTGTCTCTCTCTGGGCAGACCAAGATAATATAGTCTGTCAGCTACTTCCAGATGTTTCAGAGAAGTTCTTACAGACTTGAAATCTCTTGCAGGTAGGGTTGGTGAAGTGCAAAGTTCTTGGATTTCTGAAGATGCTTAGACAGACTTCTGGGTAGGGCTGAATGACCAGCTTCATACTGAGAGTAGAAAGGAAGTTACAAATATCAGCACGAGATTTGAAGCTTAAACATTGAAATGTTTGAGAAGGGAACAGATTTTAGTGTAAGATATTAGGGATTACATCCTAAGCCAAACTAAGAGTGTCTTCTGAGAACCTGTATCTCCTAGCTGGTTTTCTCTCACCTTCTTTGTAGCTGTTTCAGCTCCCTGAACCAGCTTATGACTTGATCAAAGTAGTATCTGCTTATGTAAGGGAGGTTTTGCTTATCTGTCAAGACAGTGACTTTGGGTGCTCTGAATACTGACAACACTTCAAATAGCCCTATCTTTTATCCATTTGCTTTTCTTGTAAGAATTTGTGAACCAAATATGTTACTGGATCCTGTGTGTGAGAGAGCTTGGACTAATCACACTTTGAAGTTAAAGATGTGGTGTCAGTAGAACTGGTTCCATAGCTGCAGTGAGGATACTGATGTATATTTCTTAACCTGCAAGGCTCTGCTATGCTCTCATGATTAGGACTTTTACTTCAGAGTGTGTTAGTGTTATGGTAGATTATTTCAGTGTAGATTCTACTTTTCAGGCTTTGTATAATGTTGAGGAATTCACTAGAATTCCAGCAGTAATTCTTGTGTACTGAAGAGAGAGAGGACACTGTAATCCATCCA
This sequence comes from Anseranas semipalmata, assembly GCA_013399115.1. Taxonomy (NCBI): domain Eukaryota; kingdom Metazoa; phylum Chordata; class Aves; order Anseriformes; family Anseranatidae; genus Anseranas; species Anseranas semipalmata. Next base: position 25,210 of record VXAA01005003.1, on the reverse strand, counting down.
ACTCAATAATTTGATGTTTTTTTGGAAGAGGAAAAACTGGTGTTTTTCTGGAGACTTTCTTAGAATTTGCAGAATCAAGCAGTTTTAATAAGGAATTCTAGGAAATCTCATCTAATATCAGCACCTAGACTTTATAGCTTGCTCCATTTGACTTCCAGCCTAGTGAGAATCTTCTGTTCACAAGATCAGTTTTGAGTGTTCATTCTCTAATACTTCTGAAGCAACTAAATGTTTCAGTGAGAATGTTGCTCCATTTGGGGCTTTAAGGCAGCTGTTATTTCTGTGATGCATAATAGAAGATTAAAAGTGCAAAGTATGTGTATATAATTTCTCACAATTTTTTGTAATCACAGCATTGTAGAGTATCTCGGAGAAATCCTGAATACTTGAATGAGGTGGACTACATCCTTGGTGGGGCATTTTCTCACTTAATTCTGTCTTCAAGATCAAGAGTAATGGGTATCTCTGTTCTCAGGGACTTTTTCAGATATGTTTCACTGAAGGTGTCTTCCCCCAGACTGATTTTCTTTGCCTTCTGTTGCTATCAGGGTCATCTGAAAAATAAGCCAGGAGTTGATGATGATAATAATACTGACTTTAAGTATGGCAAAGCCAGGTCTAAGAATCTCCATCTGTGAGGAGTTGCAGGGCATTACTTTATTCTTGGTCTGCTTTCATTAGACTTGTAGTTGACATCCAGTGTTCAGTATTACTACAACATAGACTGTCAGTAGGACTCAGACCTAGGTAATGGATATTCATGCTGAATTAAAGATGTCCTGGTCAATAGGAGGAAGAGCAGCTCTGCTAGGCAGTGCTTTGCCATCACGTGGAAAGACTTTTTCCTATAAGGAAGAACCTAACTTTCTCCTTATCAAGCATTTTTTTCTAACATTTTAAATCACCTCTTGGTGGAATGTGACCTTTAGATATTTCTCAGGTTAGGTCAATCTGAAAAAAAATATCTGTATTACACTCAGGATGTTTTACAACAATTTTTTCTTTGCCAACATAAGAGAATAAGTGTCTTGCCCTCTTCCTCCTACTTCTTTTGCAAACTGATTCTTCAGTGGTGTTTGACTTGTGCACTTACACTGATGGAACAAGAGGTCAAGCCACTTGCTCCCGTCTTTGCAGAAAAGGTAGTTAGTTTTGCTGGTATTTTCAATTTGTCTGGAAAGATGGGAGAGATGTAATAACTTATTACAACTGTTTCTTTCTGTTCTGCTCCCTCTGCTGCCACTGTCCTCTACTCCCAGATGAGCCCCGGTGGTCTGTACCAAAGCAAAATTAGCCCCTAAGATGCTTCTGAGTTTCAGTGGCCAGAATATGAAACTACTTGCCTTTTTCTTGCCTTTTTTCTCCTTTCTTAAGATGTGCTGTTCAAGGGTTAAAGTAAATCTGTGTGCCTTAGATGTTACGCATACTCTATCTTTTTTTTTTTGTAACTATGACAAAACCTTTTGCTTCTGTCTAGCTGAGAAGTCATTTATTCTGATACAGATCATCTCATTGGAGAACTGCATAGGACCTTTTAGAAATGGTAAAATGAAACTATGTTGATTCTAGTATATTCTACTACAGTTCAAGTGACTGAAATACTCTGGAGATCTTTTTATGTACCTAACATTATATACATATTGAAAATTCCTGCTCTACTGCTGCCTTTGGAAACGTACCCTTTTAGCATTCACTTTTTATTCCAGCAGATGTTTTTGGATCCTTTCTTATGTCATTATCTATGACTCATGTAGGTAAGTGTGTAAAGAGGAAAGAATTGCATGTTTGAAACTGCACTTAAAGATCCCTAGTCTGTATATGTGTATTCCCAGCTCTTCCTACTGGAGATTCTTTTGAGCCCCTTAAGGTTTCTGGAAGCTGAGGAGATTGTTCACTATGCCTTTATGACAACAAGTATGCAATGGGAATGGGCAGGGTCTGGGCATGCTACCATAAATAAAGAGTTTATGGCTGGAAGTGCTACAAATAGGGATGCTTGCAATATGAAAGTGTGTGGAAAAAGTATTTTGGTAAATAATTAAAAGTAAGCAGTCTTTTTATTCCAGGAGAAGGGAGAGGATAGCACATACTAAAACTCTGTCTGTTAAAGGGGAGGGAGCTGTGTTGATTTGCTTAGACTTGCTTTCTGGTGTGTCCAGTTGGAATTCTGCCTTCTTCCACTAATATTCATGAGAATGGAACATTGATTCTGTCGAGTCATCCTCACTGTCACTTGATTCAGTAATCAGGATTTGTAAAGAGTGGTTACAGGAAAGTGGATGCTAGGAGTCGTATGATTTTATCCTACCATAATTGCACATGAATCCAGTAAGAAAACTTTTGTTCTTATACTTTTGGAAGAAGCAAACATGTATGTTCCGTGTGGGCGGACCCACGTGAATATAGTTATGCCTTAAAGAAGCAAAGGGTTATCTATGATTAAAAAGAACAAAAAATATCTTGAAAAGCTGTTTTGCTTGGTAAAAGGCTCCTATTTTACAAGGACCTTGACTATACTCTAGAAAAGCTCTTGCTTGTACAGGACTAGGCATCCTGGTCCAGAAGAGAGATTACTAAGAGAGGCCTTCTGTTGGCCTCCTGAAGCTTTAATAGGCTTACCTTCACAGCTTTTGAAAGAAATAGCATGAAATAACAATGAAAGGAATTGCATTGTTAATGTAATGGCTAAGTATGCTGTACAAAGTAGTACTGTAGGGGATCCCTTAGGGTTTAGTGTGCTAGCTTTGGGAGCAGCCATGTAAGATGCTTACAAGTTTACAGCAGTCAAATAAATCTTGGTCAGGAAATGGAGGTTGGTCTTGAGCATGAACATGACTCATACATCATTTGAATTGTTTGGTTAAGAGAAACAGTGAGGTCTGATTAGCTTATAATGATATAACCAATTTGTGTTCAATAGTGCTTTCACACAGGTCATCACAGGACATGGTTTAGTGATGGTAGTCATTACATCAGGTTGATGGTTGGATTTGATGATCTTAAAGGTCTTTTCCAGCCTAAATGATTCTATGTTCCTAGCCAGATATGTACTGAATTTGGGAAACATTTTCATGAATGTTGCCTTCCTTACACTGAAGTCCTTCCTTTGCTACCAACCAACACCTTCCTGAAACGCAGAAGCAAGAAGACTATTATTTAATAAAATACCAACTTAAAGAATAGAGCCCTTGTCAATAGCTAGGTGTAGTCAACATTTAATTAAAATATATTATTTTCATTTGTATAGCACTAATTTATTCAGGGCATAAAGCGATACTAAGCTGGTCTTCTGCAGTACGTGTAAAGTCATAACATGAGACGATGAAAAGGAAATGTAGGTGTTGCTTAAGTCTGTGGGTAGTTTTATTTTTCTTGACGATTTCCTACATTTTAACACTTTTTTTTCCTCAAATCTTTAGATATGGTTAAGACCACCAATATTCTATGGAATAGATTGTCTTATAACAGGGTACATGATAACAGAAGTACAATTTTAAAAATTTGTTCTTGATTCTGTATAAAGCAGGAGTCTGTCAGGTCAGATGAAGTACCACTGCTGTGTTTATGTTGATACTGTACAAACTTCATTTTTATTAACCTGCTTTCTCACCACTCACTTTCATATTGTTTCCTACCTGCTTTCTAGCACTTATTCTAGGTTCACAAATTAGCTCCTTTAATTCCTTCAAGTCATTTTTATCTTTAATTTTTTATCTACAGATGGTAATGGTGGTTGGAGATGTCCAGCTTGTCAGAATGCTTCTACACAAGTTCCTAGAACTTACACTTGTTTCTGTGGTGAGTTTCTTGATTGCTTTTGCAAAGAAATACAGTTCTGTCCTTTTGATTCTTTTTTTTTTTTAATTTGAATTCTGATAATGTTGCATCTTTGCCTACATCCTTGAAACTTAACCTTGTTTAAAACTATTGGAAGGCTGCTGCACAGAGAATCACACCCATGTATGTTGCTTAAAACATCAAAACAAAATCTTAAGTGATACATGTTTTCATATAGTTATATAAAAATACTCACTAGGATTGGGCTCCTATCCTAAAAGCTTTCCTTCTGTAGAAGGATTGAAATAACCTGTATATGTTATGTCTGGTTTTGTGGCAAGACACACTAAAATAATATACAGTTCAAGCATACAGCTGATGTTATTGTAAGAAAACAAGAGTGACAATGAATTTAGCAGTTTTGTTATTTATGTTGATCAGGGACACATACAGGTTAGATAGAAAAGAGTATTTGGACTATTCAGACTTTTCTGTAGATACATGTTTAATGAAAAAAGTAAATGAAGTTGAGTACAATATCCACTCTGCCATAGGTATATGACAAGAAGGGAGAAATAAATTATGTTTCTTAATTGCATACATGCAAATAGATTGGGATTTACACTTCTGAAATGTGTTGATTTTGCATAGCTTCAGTCAACGTGTCACTATAAAGTTTCACCCCACTTCCTACCAAATAGCATATTTCAGAATGGAGCCAGTCAATGAACTTGTTCTAAGGAAACTAAACTTACGCTGTAATAGGTCACAATTTTGTCTGTAGTTCTCTTTATCTAAATAGCTCAGTGAGTCAATTAAGAACAACACAATTGCAGGTAAGACATTTAGAGATCTTGTATGACAGTCATTTGAAATGTGTGAAATTCTACAAGTACAGGGATAGTAACTCAGGTAGAATGTATGTTTTGATTCCAAATTAAAATTTTACTTTTAAGACAGGTCATCCATCTGTTAAATAAGTTAGAAATTCTGCCTAGGCTTAAAGACTGTTGCATAGTTTTGGGAAATCTACAATAGGAACCTCAGGTTGTCTACGGGGTCAATATTAGCAGAGCACCATGTTGGAACATAAATCTTTAATCTATAGATAATTTTACGTTAATGATAGGGCATTTGGACTTAACCAGTTGCTTATGCAAAGCTATCTTGTATTTGTTGCAGAATACTAAATTTGTGTTGAGTGTGGTCAAGCTTCGTTTTTTTGTTGGTGGTGTTTTTTTTCCCCCTCAATTGTATGGGGAAATTCTTGGCTTGTTTTTCTTTTGAATCTTCAAGTTTTCAGGATTTTCCTGGTGAATAAAGGCCATATTGTTTATTCATATTTTTCTAGCTTGCTACTTACAGTATATATGAAGATGTACTAAAAGAGTTAGTCATATGTCACTAAAAAATACGTTTTCCTGATGTTCTTAATTGTTGCAACTCCAATTTGTAATACTAGCTCAGTTGCTTTTCTTGCAGAGCTCCAAATTAGGTTTGCCTGCATGATTAACCATGACAATCATCTCATGCTCTTAGAGCTACAGGATTTGCTAAGAATATGTCAGATCAATTAAAATGTAGTTTCAGTACTTACCTGAAATACTCATGGAATACATGAGGCTAACTTAAAGGATTTATCACTTCTTTTTCAAGACTTCCTGCTGCATTCATCAAAATGTCAACATTTAAGGTTTATGCAGAATCTGATCCTTTTTAGAGAAGTGACTTTTATAATTTGTAGTCATTTCATGCTGTCCCCATTCCCCATCTCCTTACCAGCTAGATCTTATTTATTGGGAATGATATCTTATTTTTCTGTGTTGAGGCAGCAAGGGGGTTGTACTGTTTAATTTTCTTACCTACTATGCAGCCTGACCAACTGGAGAGGGCTTTTCATTTTCTTGTGTTTTGTTAGTTTAGTTTAATGTCAAATACCAACTACCTAAGTGTCTGCTGAGATCATAGAAGGAAAGAATCTTCTGGAGCTTGATATTCCAGTGGAATTTACTTTTAAAGATATTAAGTGTATATCAGCAATGAAAGGTGAAAAAAACATGAAACATCTTACGTCATTTTCTTTTTCAAAGAAGATTAGTCAGTATTGAAAACACAACTTTTTCTTTTTGATCTGATATTTCTCCCAAATTTAATGTTGTACTCAAGTCAATAAACATGTTTTTGACTTTGACCTTTTTTAGGTAAAGTACACAATCCTGAATGGAATAGAAATGAAATTCCGCATAGCTGTGGAGAACTTTGTGGAAAGAAGAGACAGAGTTTGGACTGTCCACATCTTTGTAACATGTAAGTAAATGTCATGTGACTATTGAACTACAGAAAACTTCTGAAGATTGTATTTGAATTTTTTTTTTTACTATAGGATATGCTTACAGGTTTATCTGTTTTATAGCTGTGGTGGTTTTACCCTGCTGGGCAGCTGACCACTACAACTGCTCTCTCACTCCCCTTCCTCAAAAGAAGAGGGTGAGAAGAAAAAAAAACACTCACGGGTTGAGATAAGGATAGTTTAATTAAAGGAGGGAAAAAAAGAAACAACAACAATAACAACAGAATATAAACAAGCAAAGACCACGCGCAAGTACAGAGGAAAAGAAAAATTATTCTCTACTTTCCACCACCAAGTGATGTTCAGCCACATCCTGGGAAGCAGAGCCTCAATACCCGTAGTGGTTGTTTGGAAGGACAGACGTCTTCATAACGAGAGCCCCCCCCCTTCTCCTTCCCCTTTCGCAGCTTTTATTGCTGAGTGTGACATCATATGGTATGGAATATCCCTTTGGTTGGTTTAGGTCAGCTGCCCTGGTGATGTCCCCTCCCTGTTTCTTGCTCACCCCCACCTACTGGCTTTGGGGGGTCTGGAGAGAGTCTTGGTGCTGTGCCAGCACTGCTTGGCAGTTGCCAAAGCATTGGTGTGATACCAGCACTGTTCTAACTACAAGGGCTGCTGCAGGGGAAGTTAACTCTATCCCAGCGAGACCCAGTACAATACCTCAACTGAAGCTTGGAAGAAATGGAGGCTATTTATGTTTGTGTAAAGTGAATTCATAGAATCACAGAATCATTTAGGTTGGAAAAGACTTCTAAAATCATCCAGTCCAACCTATAACCTAACACTACCAAGTCCACCATTAAACCATATCACTAAGCTCTATATCTACATGTTTTTTGGTGACTCAACCACTTCCCTGGGCAGCCTGTTCCAATGTCTCACAACCGTTCCAGTGAAGAAATTTTTCCTAATATCTAACCTAAACCTCCCCTGGTGCAACTTCAGGCCATTACCGCTCATCCTATCACCTGGTGCTTGGGAGAAGAGACCAATCCCCACCTCGCTACAGTCTCCTTTAAGGTAACCGTAGAGAGTGATAAGGTCACCCCTGAGCCTCCTCTTCTCCAGGCTAAACAACCCCAGCTCCCTCAGCCGCTCCTCATAAGACTTGTTCTCCAGACCCCTCACCAGCTTCATTGCCCTTCTTTGGACACGCTCCAGCACCTCAATGTCCTTCCTGTAGTAAGGGGCCCAAAACTGAACACAGTACTCGAGGTGCAGCCTCACCAGAGCCGAGTACAGGGGGACAATCACTTCCCTAGTCCTGCTGGCCACACTGTTTCTGATACAAGCCAGGATGCTGTTGGCCTTCTTGGCCACCTGAGCACACTGCTGGCTCATATTCAGCCAGCTACCAACCACCACTCCCAGCTCCTTCTCTGCCAGGCAGCTTTCCAGCCACTCATCTCCCAGCCCGTAGCGTTATTTGGGTTTGTTGTGCCCCAAGTGCAGGACCTGGCACTTTTTATTTTGTGTTCTGTTTCAAATCTATTTCAATGTGTTGAGTAAAAGAATATTTCTTTACTCTTTAATACTTCCTTCTCACATGTGAGAATATTATATTAAAATTCTTTTTAGACTGTCATTTCAGTGCTATTGCTAGATCCTTGTCACTGTAGTTTGCAGGGTAGGGTTTGAAGCGCTGGTGATAGAAATACAGATCAGCTTTCAGACTACACTTGACGTAGCAGATACACTGATTCAGCAGAATAATGATTCTCTTCGAGGCCAGTTCCTGACCTATCTCAAGACAGGTATGTTGTCCATGAAGGACTTTTTTTCCCAGCCTGAAATAAGTAGACTCCTTAAATCCTTTGAGAACACCCAGACTGCAGTTTGCTACCCTGCAAACTTTCCTACAGTGCTTAGAAGAAACAGCTGTTCTGTTCCTCTTCTTTCCTGTCCTGGTGTACACCAGAGGCTCATTTTCATTTTCATCTGAGAAGTCTTTTGATCAGTGGTGGCAGTTTTGTGCCTACTGCAGGCTGCGGATTTGTACTCCCTGGCAATCTGATCTGTGTCTAGAGCTGTGAAGGTACCTTTTAAAATCCCAATTTGCTACCAATTTCAAATGTTACCATTCGACTTGTTCCACATGAGTAAAGCCATGCTGGGATCATCCAGTCCCTGGAAGTAAGGAAATCAGCAAAGGTGCAAAGAATATGCATTGTTCTTCATCCCTCCCTGCAAATGCAGTTAAACAGAATGGATTTTTTTTTTTGTCTTGTAGGCAGCTCTCTGGTTCGTGATTGTGGTCTGTAGAGGAATGCACTTTCAGCTTCAGTGTTATCTAGTTTCGAACATTCCGCAGTATATGTTGAACACTTCTTCCTTCCATGTTGAAATTGTAGTATGTGTGAGGACACGCTCTGCCACCATCTGCTGTATCAAAAAGCAAGGAGAAACCTGGTTCCCTCTCGCTGTATCTGTATAAGAGAGTGTTTGAGTTAGAGATATGAAGCTTTATCATCCGAATAGATCTCTGGCAGTCTATCTTACTAGCTCCTCCAGTGGACAACCTCAACAGATGTAGAAGTCTGGATTATGATCTGCATCTGGGCAGAGCTTTTCCTCAAGAGAGTGCTCAAAGGTGAACTTGTTGCCATCAGGGCCAGGAGACTGTGTTATGGTACCTCCTTGAGTTCAGATGATCTCAGAACTCCTTCTTGCAAGCATTTCTTTCTTTGGGAATCTGTCCACTGTGAACACTGTTGAGTCTTGGTGTGGTGTTCTCGATGTTGCCCTTTTTCCAGTATTTAATCCCATCATCCTGTTAAACATTGTGTTCATTGGTGGCACTTGAATCTGAGTCTTAGGAAACCTACTTTTTGAATCACAGGATTCTTGCTTAGTCTTGTTTATTTCTTGTTTATCTTTCTTTGTGTCTATTGCATCAACAATTGGAGTATGGCAGACTTAGACCTTGGTATGTGGCCCCTGCTGTTTATATCAGAGCTATTTATGCAGAGCTTAGCAGCAGAATCTGAATTGCAATATCACCTGGGTTTTCAGAAATCACAGACAGTGTGTCTACATTGCAGCTATTTGATGAGACAACATTGATGATGAGATAGGATTTCCTATGCAAACATCATTCCCTTTTCTCCTCATATGGACATCAAAGGAACATTGTTCTCATAGCTTTGTATTAGGATGCTTGTATTTGCTCCCTCTGCCATGCAGATGAAATGTGCAGGGTACAGGAGGGTGTTGTAGCCAAGCCATTGTAATAGTTGTTGGTGGTCTAAACTTCAGCCTCCCTCCAGCCCTCTGCCTTGTGTATAGATTGAGGTATGTGATGTACTAGGCTTGGGCAAATGATTGTCCCTTCTGGAATGAGCAGTTCTGAGACTGATGTGACTAGTGATGTCATCTTTTGGTGGTGTCAGTTGTGCTATTCAGAGTGCTCCTTGAGTGGTTACATTATTCTTAATCCCATCACCATGTGAAATAGCAAGTGGAGATGTTTTAAAGCAGATTAAGTTACTTGAGAATTCCTTTGAAATTGAGTAAGCATCAGGCTCTTGTGGATGAGGAGAAAGAATTGGATTAAAAGTCATGGGAAAATATTTGGATCCTTTCACTTTAAAAGGAAGACTGGTTACAGGGATCATAATACTTTGCAAAGTAATTGTACCAAGAAAACATTGAAAATATGGGGTTTATTTTCCTCATGTTCCTTGAGTCGAAAATGAGACCTTCAGTTAGTCGGAGAGTAGCAAATTCAGAATGTATGAAATGCCAGTCACCTTTTTTTAATAGCTAGGCAGGGCATTTCCTTGCAAGAAATTGGTGTTAATAACTAAGACTCTGAAGACAACATCTCCTAATATGGGTAATAAGAATGTCTGGAGCTCTCAGCATCACACTGTAATAGTCACAAGTCATGACCTATAAAGGTTACCCAACCTGTGGGTATCTAACGGTTGTGACAGTGGGTTCATAGGATTCTGTAATACACAAAGACACAGCGGCTTTGTTTCTGTGAATTTCTTTATTGCAAATTACTAAGGCAAGTATACTTATGATTAATAAAGCAAGTATATATTACAAGCTACTTCAAAATTACTACCAGAAAACCAACTATATATTTCACTATTAGCAGAAAGTATGTATCTTTCAACATGTGCAAGCTATTGCAAATTACCACTGGTAAAGCAACAGGTATACTTGTGATTAATTAATTGTATGCACGCCTATACGCACACCTACCCCCACCCCTCAAAACCACTCCCAGGAGTGGGGATGATTGATGATGGATGAAGTCTCAATTTAAAGATGATCTGAGTCACAGAGTCTGAAGCCAGTGAGAGATCCCAGACAAGGGTCCAAAGGATTGCATAGAGAAGTTCACGCAGATGGAGATCTGAGAGAGACAGACAGACTAATTTGGGGTAGATAGCAAATTATTCTTATGTTTTTAATGTAGATACATAAGTGGGTGTAGGACACAAGTTCCTGGAACAGATGTTGCTGACTTTTGCTTTCTTATGAGGTTGGTTTGTTATAGCAGTTTCATTGTTCTGCAGGTTATCAGGGATGCCCTGGGCTCTCACCCACACTTGTCAAGGATGCTTTGGGTTCCTGGGCTAGCAGTTCCCAGGCTGGCAGATATTTTCTTAGTTGGTACTTCAGCAGACATCTTCTGTCGTTATTTTTCCCATTAGAACCTTTATGGCTCCCCTGACACACACACACATTTTTGGAAAGGATGTTAAATCTTGTTAAAGATAAACCCGAATTATGAGAGATTAGGATGAGAACCAGGTTTGGGCAAGAAGTGTTTGTATGTGGGGGCTCTAATTGGTCATAGTTTTGGTTTTGTATTGTTTTTTTTTGCTTTGCAGTGTTTGACCATTCTTTCTGAGGCCTTTGTCTCTAAGCACTAAAATAGTATAGTGAGACGTGCAGTTCTTGCATACTTTCAGCTAGAATCAGAGCCATGTTTTGTTAGGTTTTGTGACCCTGGTGTTTGTGGTTTTCAAATTATTTGTCATCTCTTTTATACTTATAAGGAATGCCTCAAATCTGTACTCAAATTTCAAAAATGAGCTTATAGAGAGAGCATTTCTTCAGCCTACTCTTGCTTATAACCAGCTTACACCAATATGTTGATCCCCTTTATAGTCAACAGAACAAATTATTTTCTATTGAAGTGGTATTTTGGTTACTTATTTCCATTTTGATTTTTCAACGTTGCGTATGATTTTTCTTACTGGTTGACAAAGTCCCAACTATGTTTTCTCAGTATCATTTTTTTTAATGTAGATGACATTGGTTGTGTTAATCTACTTTCCGTGGTGGCATTTTTGTGCTTTTTATGTTCCTGTGTTATCATACCAGTTCAGCTTTAGCTCCTGCCATGCTGTTAGCATTTCATTGTGCCATTGACAGAGTGTAGTTGGGTGCTTGTGTAAGTGTGGCATTAGCTAATCCATTTTGGTGAAAATGAGTGAGGCTAATTTATGCTGTTTTAATAATAAATCTTTAATATTTGCTTAGATTTATTGAAATGGGTTAGTGACCATTTGTGTAAACAGCTCTGTTGGCAGATTGTTGTGATTTAACCTGGCGGGCAGCTAAGCAACACCCAGCTGCCTCCCTCCTCCCCCCAGTGGCATGTGGGAGAGAATAGGAAAAGAAAGAGTAAACACTTGTGGGTTGAGATGAAAACAGTTTAATAGGCCAGAAAAGGAAGGGAAAATAATAATAATAATAATAATAATAATAATAATAATAAAAGAATAAACAAAGCAAGTGATGCACAATGCNCACTAAAAACGTTGGTGTGTTATCAGCATTATTCTCATCCTAAATCCAAAACACAGTGCCATACTAGCTACTAGGAAGAATATTAACTCTATCCCAGCTGAAACCGGGACATAGACTCAAGGAACAGGCAAGGAGCTGTTTGAAAGCTTGCTTTGCTGGCCTTTTGCTCATGTGAGCTGTGGCATGCATAGTGCTTTACAAAGCAAATTCTCTTCACATTTTTAGTTTAAATACACTGCAGTCCATTTTAGTCTGTTAGGTTCTACATCAAGCCAGCATCTAGCTTAATCTTCAGCAAAGTGTTCTGATTCAGGGCCCAGGCTTACACAATAAGGATCATGCCTAAGCAACACGAGAAATTCCTGCAAAAACTTCAAGTTCCTGTTCATCAATGACCACAAGAAAGAGCCCAAAGACCCTCACCCCCTCCTAGAGCATGTACCCCAAGGGCAGGGTACTATGTTAATGACTTCTCGGAAATCTAATGAATATGTAACTCCTTTCTTTACATTGTAATGAATATGCAATTAACATGTCTATAAATGTGTAGCTGTTCCTCCCCTCGGTGTGCATGCTTGGTGGAGTTATCCCCATGCACCCAGCACTGTAATAAAGGAATACCTGCTTGTCATAACTCGTTGGCATGTCAGGCTACTCCGTCAAGTTTTCTCAGATTCAGTTCACAATAATAAACTTCATGACAAACTTAAACATTTTTAAAAGTTAATAGTCTGTTAAGACTCTGAAGTTTCCCTGCCAACTGGCATTACAGAAAGCCTTGAGAGAGAATGGAGTTTCAGTAAAAATAAGACTATGAATGCACTGAACAGAACTTAATACTGAGGTCTTCAGCATCTGTTTTTTTTTTTGCATTTATTTTGTAACACAATGTAATTTGGGGCGGGGGGGGGTGCTCTGTCCCTTAAAACACACTAAAACTTTAAGGTATCACCAGTCTTTATCATCTAAAGAAAATTTTCTGCAGTTTCTCTGTGTGCTTTTGTAAAAGCATTAAATGAAATCTGAATTTCTTTTAACTCTTAGGTATTGCTTAAGTAAATTCTGTAGACTGTAGCTTCTGCATAAACCAAACAGTACCAGAGCTACTTGTTACATAAGTAGTGTGTGAGTGCATGCATCTACAGGGATGAGGGGATCAAGTGCATCCTCAGTAAGTTTGCAGACGACACCAAGTTATGTTCATGTGTTGATCTGCTTGAGGGTAGGAAGGCTCTGCAGGAAGATCTGGATAGGCTNATATGAGCCAGCAGTGTGCTCAGGTGGCCAAGAAGGCCAACAGCATCCTGGCTTGTATCAGAAACAGTGTGGCCAGCAGGACTAGGGAAGTGATTGTCCCCCTGTACTCGGCTCTGGTGAGGCTGCACCTCGAGTACTGTGTTCAGTTTTGGGCCCCTTACTACAGGAAGGACATTGAGGTGCTGGAGCGTGTCCAAAGAAGGGCAATGAAGCTGGTGAGGGGTCTGGAGAACAAGTCTTATGAGGAGCGGCTGAGGGAGCTGGGGTTGTTTAGCCTGGAGAAGAGGAGGCTCAGGGGTGACCTTATCACTCTCTACGGTTACCTTAAAGGAGACTGTAGCGAGGTGGGGATTGGTCTCTTCTCCCAAGCACCAGGTGATAGGATGAGCGGTAATGGCCTGAAGTTGCACCAGGGGAGGTTTAGGTTAGATATTAGGAAAAATTTCTTCACTGGAACGGTTGTGAGACATTGGAACAGGCTGCCCAGGGAAGTGGTTGAGTCACCAAAAAACATGTAGATATAGAGCTTAGTGATATGGTTTAATGGTGGACTTGGTAGTGTTAGGTTATAGGTTGGACTGGATGATTTTAGAAGTCTTTTCCAACCTAAATGATTCTGTGATTCTGTGATAAAGAATACTTATTTTTAAAATCAGAAGTTTGGTTTCAAAGGACTGCTTTTGGCATTACTAGAATTCTTCTGTTCATAGTAATAAAATGACACAAGTGTATTTAAAACTACCTCAGAAATGCACATTATCAAAAGTTGGAGACATGGAAATTAACTGTGTGGTACTTTACTGATAGTAGGTCAGGAGGCTTGCTATAAAGCTGCAGTCTATTATTACAGATATTTAAGTTCTCAAAATATGTGATCAGTATAAATTGTGGTGTTTGGTATGATATTGTCAGAAAGTGTGCCAAGACTAGACTCATTGAAGCAATGTTAATATTGCATGAATGTGACAGTGTGCAGGAAAATAATATGCCAAGTAGAAAACTTAGTGTGACTTTTGAAGGCACCCCACCTCCTCCAAGGTATGACCAAGATGATAGCTTGTATTTTGAGTATATATCTACTTTTAATCTGATTCTTATTTTATGAACTGGCCTCAAGCCTTTAGATCCTACATGGGCCTTTGAGAATTGAAGTCAAGACAGTAAAATATATATATAGTAGATCCTTTTGCTAGAATTTTTCTGTTGCACAATGCATAAGGTAGTTCTCATTGTGTGATGTCCCACAGTACAGTTCTAATTAATTTTAATGGTTTTGTCATTTTCCTGCTTTCCTCTAGTTTTTGTTTCCTGCTTTCTTAGTGCTTGTTTAACTCTTCATGATGCGCAAAACTAGCCTATCAAAAAAGAGGGAGGTAGCGGTGGTGGTTGTTTTTACTGATCGAGTCTGTTGAAGTGGTTTATCCTGCAATGGCTTGACTTCTCTGCTAGAGCTGGTATGCATTGGATGGTAGAGTAGGCCTCACTGTCAAGAGGGAGGAGTAGTAGAGAAAGAACAGAGCTGGATCACTGGTGGCAAACTGTAGACATGACTCAGTTACATTGCTCATGACTATAACAACAGGTTTACTAATTTGTCCTTGCATACTGACTGTACTTGGGGAATTTGGTAATTATGCTGTAATTGGGTAGTCTACTGATGGGTTTTTCAAGGTTTTTGTTTGTCTTGTTTTGTTTCATTTCTTTTTAGTTTCGTAGTGTTTTATGTTTTTAAAGTAGGACATCTGGGCTGGTCAGTCCTGGTTGATAAGAATTGCTCTGCATGAGAGTTGCTGTATTTGCAAAAGAAGGGGAATGGGAGCTGGCTAGGGAAGAGTACAGACAAATTAGTTAAGTATAATTTCACAAACCTAGGCTTATCGATCGGTGCCTTATAGAGGTCTTAAATGCAGAGGAGGACCATCTAGTTTTTCTTGACGTAGGAGGGGAGATCTGATTTTCCAGTAAGGGACTGGCATTGGTGACATTTGCAGGAAATTGCAGTTGATGGTAAGAAAGAAAACTGAGGCAGACATGCTGCATCTCCCATCTATGTAAT
The DNA here is from genome assembly GCA_013399115.1 of Anseranas semipalmata. Lineage (NCBI taxonomy): Eukaryota > Metazoa > Chordata > Aves > Anseriformes > Anseranatidae > Anseranas > Anseranas semipalmata. The sequence goes on along the minus strand of VXAA01005003.1, from coordinate 9,995 downwards.
GAAGCGTTACCTTATGCAAGGGGAGCAACAGCTCTTATCAGCAGAGTTAGAAATGTTGAACCTAATGGCATGTGCATCTTTTACTGAGTTGAAAGATAAAGCCACCAAGGAAAAGAAGAAACTTCATAGAAAACTTTTGGTCTTTAATTGGTGATCACTGAAGAAAGAAAATGTGTTAATGGTTTGAACATGTAACGTTTGAGTGATGAACACAGTTTAATTGATATATGCCTGCTGCTGAAATGCAAAATACAAAATGTGTAAGTAGCAATGTTACTATTAATTTGACAGCAGCAGGAATATGAAACTTTTCCTTCAACATCACTGTCTTACTGTTTGAGACTGATGCAACTGTAACCGTCTCTAATATTTATACGAGTTAAAATGCTTTAATATCCTGCAGGAATAAAGGCTGCATGTATAATGTTCTGAGAATAAAAAAAAATAAAAATTTTGTATTTTCGGGTCACTGTGGTTTATTTCTGTAGGAGTGTAGTAAAGTTAGAGTTAATTGTGCATTTTGTTTGCTTTTTTTGACTTATTTTTAAGCCTGTGCCATCCAGGACCTTGTCCTTCATGCCCAGCCTTTGTGACAAAAACATGTGAATGTGGACGGACAAGGTGAGAACACTTTTGCTGTATAAACAAAAGCTTACGTAATAATAGTTGATTAAAAGTTTATATAATGTTTTTTCTGTATTATAGTTTATTTAAAGTTTATATCATACAGTTTCTTCTGAGCTGCAGCTTTTATTTGTGTGCTAAAATCCGTTGGAGAAGTTTTTATTAAAAAAAAAAAAGCTATTACTTTGCATTTTAAGAAAAAAAAAGTTGGGACGTGGAGCTGAGTTGTCCAAGCAGTCTGAGTTGATGTGATTTTTTGCAATCGCATTCTGGTATTTATTTTCTTTTGTAGGAGACCCAGTGAAAGAAATAGGAAAAAGTTCGCACCGTTTCCATGCAAATTGAATGTAATTTTGAGTTATTCCATTCCAGAAATAATTTAATTTCAAAAATAACGTGTACAGTTCTGGGAAGCTGTACCACTAACGAGAGGGAAGTCTAGTATATTCCAGTCTTGAAGGCTGTCTTTTCCTTGCATGTTTGATGCATTTAGTGTCATTGTCAACAGCAAGAATGTACTGCCATACTTTGTGATTTTTCATGTTCAGTTGTTCTGATAGCTCCCATAACTGATGCTGTGTAATTAAATGTTTGCCTGTGCTCATTTCCAGAATCAAAACAAACAAAAACCTATTTCAGTGTTAGCATTCTTGCTCTAGAAAAAAAGTTTTGCAGACTAATACAATTATTTCTGAAAGTTTGAATGTAATTAAATCACCTTAATTATTTAAAAGAAGGTACAGCTATTTCTGTGGAAGTATTTGCAACTGAAAGCACTTTATATTCAGTGGAAAATGGATTAATTGCAGATTACTGAATTTTTTTCTATATGATTGCTTCTTTTTTATTCTAGCTATTCCTTGCAATTAAAATTTCAACAGATGAAAGAACCTTGATCACTGTTTTTCCCAAGTGCCACCAGATTGCAGGGTTTTTTTATAATACTGCATTTGACATTTAAAACATTTAAAAGTTGGTTCTAAATAGGATTTTGTCATATGTACTGTATCAGCATCCAAGATGTATGGCACCTCAGACCTCGAGATGTTTTAAAGCTGCTGTTTCATATATGCATTTTACAGTCATTGTGTAAGATCTGTTTGTTAGCAGGCCAGAATGAAAAACAATAAGCATTTATTGTTTGTTCCTCCCCCCCCCCCTTTTTAATAACAAAACCAAACAATCTCGTTTTTTGGATTTCAGCTCCATTTATTTTATTTCTGACATGTGCACATGAAGTAATTAATGCTGTCAAGAGATTTGGTTTGATCTCTTCAGTATTACTTTTTTTTTTCTCTCTGGAGAAGCCTTACAATAGCTTTTGGTCATGTGTGATTAATCAAAGAGGACTGATTTGCGTAAAGTCAGTTATTGCAACTGTATAAAGACAAAGAAATTTTTGAGCTTTAGAGTCATAATATTTTACAATAAAATGCAATTTATGTTGATAACCTTTGCAAGCATCCTATACAAAAAAATAAATAACATGAAAAAAAAAATCTAAAATTGACGAAATGTGTTAATGTAAGAAAAAAATTGTAGGGTGTTGTTGTACCTTTCCTCGATTAAGCAACTGCAATCGCCGTGAGATGAATTCAGGCTACGCTAAACTGGGCAGGGGTCTGTTGTTCTTTAATTGCAAAAAGTGTTTCTGTAGACTACTGATTCACTATTAAGGCCCATATCATTGTTTTCATTGTGCTTAGTGGACCTAGGATTATTTAAGCCATCAGGAAGATGTCTGTAATAAAAATATCTTCTCTTTTGGCCCAATGTATAACCATACTTCAGGTTCGAGTTAGTGTTTGTTTTTTTCCATTTTGTTGAAAGAAAACTCTGTAGACTTGCTACTGTTACAGTTTCCTGCTTTAGAAAAAATAAAAAAACGGGCACAAATGGGATAATATTTCCTAACAACTCTTTCGTAAGTTATGTGCCTTTTCAAAGGTTTTGGCATTTTACTGAAACAGTATTTTACTTTTTAATAAATGCTCTGTAGATATAAGGTAGCTAACAGACTGTGGTGTTACTCTTCTATAGTCATTCAGTTCGCTGTGGCCAGTCAACAACAATTCGTTGTTCTAATGTATGTGGAAGTACTTTAAACTGTGGTAAGCACAGCTGTACCCAAGTGTGCCACGCAGGAAGATGTTCACCTTGCCAGCTAACAGTACAGCAAGGTAAGTATCAGAATGCCTTATGCGTATCCACTCACGATATGCATACTAAGAAAACAAGAGAGAGAAAACAATACCAAGAGGCAAGTGCTTTATTTTTACTTAACAAAACCAAAATCTATTGCTAGAATGTTTAAAAATTGGAAAATTTGTCAGAATCACTGTGTATTTATTTAACTAGGAATATAAACATGACTAGAGGAATTTTGCCATGATGGTTACGATGCTAGAGCGTGTGCCCTATGAGGATGAGTAGAACTGGACTTCATTAGATTGAGAAGGCTTAGGAAGGACTGAGCCTTTCAATAGTTAATAGAAGGTAATCAAGAAGACAGAGGCAGGCTGTTCATGGTAGGAGGACAGGGCAAGAGGCTAAACTGAAATGTTGTAACTGGTTATAAAGAAAAACTTTTTTCTTGAAAATTTGGAGTTTTTTGAGACCCAACTGGATAAAACTGTGAGTAATGTGATCTAATCTTATCACTGACTCAGCTTTAAGTAAGGGCTTGGACTAACTGTCCCCCTGCGGACCCTTCCAACGTGAATTATCCTATGATTCTACTTAATCTTGTGATATAATTCCAAGACTTAATTTAATAGTACATGGAAAAAGAATAGAAAGAAACATAGCATAACACATTACAACAAGCTACTTGTGATTTCTGTTAAAATTTTCTAAACTTGATCTTGAATGGAAATGAAATTGTCCCAAGTATGTCTGCCAGTATACTAATGCAAATACATTTTTTTGAACTGTTTACATAGAAAATTTTAAGTTCATTTTCTTGGCATTTAAGGTAATACTTAACTTGTTACGTATACATATACTGCTTTAGTAAGTAAGCTTTTTGTGCAGATAGAGCTTCCCCTTCAATTTTTATCTCCTTGTCAAAACAAATCAAAGAGGAATTCCAGCGTCTGTAGGACTGAGAAATCTCTGCTGAATTAGATCTAAAGAAGAGCAACCCCATTATATTTCTAAAAACTGACTGATAACAGTTTCCCACGTTACTTTTTTGTATTTGCTGCGTTGCTGTGTTTTGTCACTGATACTTTCGTGTGTTGTTTTCTGTGGCATATTGCTTTCTTTTAGTGTGTTACTGTGGAAGCAACTTTAAAGAAGTATTGTGTGGGACAAAGGAAGAATTCTCTGATGGATTTGGGAATTTCTCGTGTCAGAATACATGTGGCAAGTAAGGTCACTGTAATTTAGGCTTTTGAAAAGAAAAGGGTCATTTTACTCACACTCAGTGATCATGTCATTCTAAGGTAATTCCCCTTTTTCATTTTGTTTTTGTTGTTGTTCTTATTGTTTTTCCAGAAAATTAAATTGTGGAAGGCACAACTGTACACAAATATGCCATCCTCAGCCTTGCCAGCTTTGTCCACGACTTCCACAAGTAGTGTATCGCTGTCCCTGTGGTCAGACTCCTCTCAGCAAGTTACTGGAACTAGGATGTGTTGAACGTAAAATATGCACAGATCCTATCCCATCGTGTGGAAAAACATGTGGCAAACCTCTTTCTTGTGGTAGCTATGGTAATTAGAACTTTCTGCATCAGAGTATTCTATATATCTAATTTTAAAAGAAAATTACTCTTTCATTTCAGAAGTGTTTTCTTAGTGATTTGGGTATTAACCAAATTGAGTGAGAGAGGCTGTGTTTTGTTCAAAGTGATACTTTAAAATCAGGAAATGTATTTGTCTAGAAACTATTAACAATAACTAGTTTTTAAATTTTATGTGGGCTTCTGTATTGGTAGAGGAGCAGAGCTGTAGGAATTTCCAGTGAGTACTATCTGTTGAGGTCTCTTAAAAGCCCACCTAGGTCTTCATGGTTCATATGAAGACTGGTAGAGACAAATTACTTTGTTTTGTTCAGAAGCCTCTAGTAACTACTCATTTACTGTGGCCACAAAGTGAATTGTGGCGTTGGGCCACAAAGCGAAACGTGGCATTGAGCAGTTGGAGGTAAAGAGTTATGTGCGAATTGAAGCAAATTGACACTTCAGTGAGTGCATTGGATAGCTAAAGCATATTTAACTGCAAGATTGTATGAAGCTCCAATTTTACAAGACCATATATTTAATCATAATTTGCTAGACTTGTAGAGAGTAGAGAGACCAGTGCTGAAAAAACAAGGGCTTGTTAATGACTGACCCATTCAAGAACCACAAGTAGAAAGGGAATGAGTAATTTACATTTTAGTGGATTTTCAGTTATCTTCATATTTCGCTTACTAAGTTATGCATGGTCAGTAATTCATTTGGGATGAAAAGGAAGAAAAATTTATATACTTAAAATTCCTGGAACTTGTGTATGATACTATCATGCAATTTCTTTAAACACATTAACATAAATATATATGCATTTTCAATGTTGATTGTAGACCTGAAACTTTAGTCTACATATTCTGGATTATAAAGGTGAAAATATTGGGAAATATTAGGTCTGTATTGTGAAGTCCTTAAACTTTTATACCTTTTTGACTCAAAATGTTATTTTTTGGAAACCCAGCTGCATATAAGCTTGGTATCTGTGACCTGTGATACTGCTAATAAATTCCTAGTTCCTGATCACAAATTTTATTTCTTTAATTGTTAATCTTTGTATTTTCATTTGACAGAGTTCCTTCATACATGTGAAAGCCTTTGCCATGAAGGAGATTGTAGACCGTGTTCTCAAACATCAAATATTTATTGTAGGTGTGGCTTCAAAAAAAAGGTGAGTACATAAAGCTTAACCATGGAAACAGGTAGTCCTTGGTGTTTTTTAAAGCTTTGGAGAAAAAGGAGCTGAAGTGGTTGGGGAAAAGTAAGCTAAGAAGGTGCTGTGCTCTATAGTTGCAAGAATCTGCATTGTGTTAGAATTGATAGATAGCTATTAACTAGATCATACTGTGAAGTGCTAACATAGGCCACTTACCACAAACATATTTTTTTTGGAAGGATTTTTGCAGCCTTTACGTAGAAATATCTTTGTTTAAGCTGGCTGTAAAGCCCTATATTATCCTGCAGTAGTTATATGGCACAAAGAATGATAGTTTTACCAAGAGTGATGTAAACTGGGAGAAAAGTAGCCTAAAATACAAAGCTAACTAAAACTGTATAGTAATAAATAGCTTGTAGATTTGTAGAATTTTCTTGAGAGGTTATCAGTTTTTATTGGTCTCCTTTCTTAGTACATTTATGTAAGGACCCAGCAGATTCTCAGCAACTGTGATATAATAATTAATATATTTTTAAACTAGGCTACGGTGTGTAACCACACAGCTTTGAAACCTTCGGCTACAATCTCAGGAGCCTTGCATTTTCATGTTGAAGTTTTTTATCTAAGTAAAAAGTTTTCAATCATGAGAGTTGACTTTTTTTTTTTTAAATCAAGTCAGACTTGCATTTTGTGGGACAGTTTGTCAAAGCACAAATTTGTATGTTTTATTAGTACTCTCTAGGAGGGCTCTTTTGCTTTCCTCCATGGAGGTTTCTGGTTTCATAGGACAAACCTGTTCCTATTACTTCACAGCATTATCTACTGAATTAAGTAAGGAATATTAAGTTAAAACTTCTTGTTGGTGTTGAATCTCTAAGGAAAAAAATATAGTGTTAAAAGGTCAAGATTGAAAGTGTGAATTGAAACGTATGAAATAATGCATGAAGTTGAGGATTTCTTTCCACCTTTTGCTCCTTTCCTGTATACAAAAGTGTTATGCACATGAAAATTTTTTTCTGTATCGCATAAGACTAGGTACTTTCTAGATGAGTAAGTTTCAATTGTTTCATTTGTTTTAATGTAATTGCACCCTGTTTGTTTCCTAGGAAGTCCCATGTGCTCTGCTCAGGAATAAAGGTATTATGTTATAATATGTTAAATATATAATTGTTTCAAAGTTTAAAAAATAAGATGCAGTTCATATTAATTTTGGTTTTGATTCAAGAAGTTGGCAAGTGCCTGATCAATGGTGCTGCTTTCATCATTAATTCTGTGCCAAGTTGGTCATTTCTTGAGATGCTGCTACTTTTTAAACTTTGAACTAAACGTCTTTCCTTTCTATCTATCTGTTACATAAGGAAAGATTTCCTTAGTGTTTGATCTTGAAGATTCCAAGCAAGCTCTATTTCAATTTGAACAGTTTTTCTATTCAACAGGTTGCCCCCTGGCATCCTGCATGTCTTTGGGTTGTCTTGCACAGCTTGGATACAAAGTAATGATGTTGCTTTATTCTTGTCCAAATTCCTGTAGAAATTGAAGCTTTCATTGTGCTTCATAGTTGTATGTTGCTGGTCTTCATATCTGAGCTCAGTAGAGAGTTTGCATTTGGCACTTCTGGTATTCTGGGTGTAGCACCTCAAAATTCAGCTCAGTGAGGGTGAATTTGAAGAGAACCGCTTCATAGAAGACTTTCTACATGGAGGTGGTGCTGTCTGGAAAAGCGCAAACCTACATTTGAGTGAAAGACGGGAGAATATTTTTTGTATACTTTGTTATAAGAGGTATTAATATCTTGTTCACTTTAAGATGAAATGTTTAGCAAATCTCAGAAATAAGTGGACTGTTGGCGAGATTTAATCTTCATTTTCAGTTTCTGATGCTGATGTTGTATCTCTGCAGTGCATTTCTGTCTAGGATGTTATTTTTTCTATTAAAGAATTTCAGATGGTGGAACTTCTGAGCTCATTCAAATTTTCCTCGTATTCTATTCAGTTTTAGTTGTCCAGGATTTTATTTAGCAGTTTCCTCTTCTCTATCTTGATATGATGTCTCTCATTTTTCATTCTCAAATTTTGAGAGAGACTAAATGTATTTTATGTTAAATAAAACAGACAATATGTTCGATTTTTTAAAAACTTGTCCTGAAATCTGTTCTGAAAACTCTTTGGCCTTCAACCAAAGCAGGAGTTGATCTGTGGATAAACTAAAGGATCTGACTATAAGATTATTTTGTCAGCATCACTGACTGGACCTCCTCAAGAGTGGCCTTGCAGGTTGGATTACAGCATCATTTCATGTAAAGGGGGTTGCTAGGGCTGATAAATATAAATAGGTACGGATGTCAGTCTTGCTTTATGTAGTATTATAGCGCTATTGCCCCACAAACACCAAATGGTCAGTCATAGGGAGAACTCTGGTATCTGCTGATCTTGTGAGTGAACAAGAGAGGTCATTTTAGAGGAGGGAAATGAAAGGATGGATGGATGTTTCCATCCATTCCCACCACTCCAGACCTTGCCCCAGTCATGGAAGAAAGCTAGGAGACCTGGAACACTAGTGAACTACACCATAGTAGTAATTCTCTGTATCTGGCTGAACTACTGTGGAAGGAGGTCACTAAGTGTTGTCTTTGTTGCATTTGCCTGTCATTTGTGATGATTGTTGGCTATCCAGAACAGTGAGGATACTTGCTTGGAGAAGTCATAGCTACTGGCCACACACACAGAGAATTGCCTACCCTGCTTTAATCATGGGTATTGGGAGTACTTACGCACACTGCTTGTTCTGTTTGGTCTCTAAAACCTAATTTTTATGCTATCTAATCTTTAAAACTATTTGAAGAATCTCAATATAAGGAAATGTTTACTTGATGGACCTGTCATACTGAGCTACTCTTTTACAAGATCTATAACATAGTAATATGCGTATTTTCTAATTTGAGCTTTTGGCTGTGAAGGATTTACTCTTCAGAATTCAGAAGTAGTTGCTCACGTTACCTGTGGATGGTGATAAGATTTCTGTTAGTGCCAGTTTTGTCACCATATCAGCAGTAGTTGTAGTTAGCTGATATTACTGTCTTATAATTTAAGACTGCTCAAATTGGTATATTTATGATACTTCAGTGTATCAGGATATCCTGTTCTGTGTGTTCTGTTTGCAGAGTTTGTGGTATAAAGAATAATGTGAAATAAACTAGTCTCACTTATTCTGCTCTCCAAAATCCTTTTGAACAACTGATTAAATTTTTTGCCTGCTAACTTGCTCTGCATTACTCTCTTTTAGACCAGGCCTTGCAACAGCCTTAGCATAATATTGTGACTGCAGCTTTTGTTCTCAGCACGAGCAAAGAGCAAATCATTACTTACATTATATATTTTTTTGTAATAGCTGCTATTACATTCATGTGTGACAAGCGATGCAATAAGAAAAGATCATGTGGACGACACAAGTGTAATGAAGTTTGCTGTGTGGTAAGTTCACGTGTGGTTTTATAAAACTGTTCATGGTGAAATGTGTTTGGTTTTTGTTGTGAGGTTGAAAGACTTTGCTTTTGCATCCTTGCGTTTTTGTGCATCTTCTATCTCTATTTCCAGTACCGGTCATGCTCCAAAAGTTTGCGTGTACATTTATTCTGCAGCATTTATTTTATGGGTATCTTCATAATTGCAAAAACACATTCCAACACAAATGCAATTAAATCAGAGTGAAGGTGCTTTTTGTTGCTTCAGTGATTCCAGGGAAAATGGAGAAGATAAATGGAGGGATATCATTTAATACAAGAACTGTAATTTATAATGCAGCTAGGTCTGCAGTAGGGGTCTTAGCAGAATCAACTTATAAATTGTGTATCACTGCTGTGATGAGAAACTGTGTAGATCAGGCCTAAGCTATTTTTTGCACTATACAGTTTTGACAATTAGAGAATCACAGAATGGTTGAGGTTGGAAGGGACCTCTGGAGGTCATCTGGTCCAACCAAACTGCTCAGGCAGGGCCACCCAGAGCCACTTGCCCAGGACCGTGTCCAGACAGCTTCTGAATAGGTCCAAGGAGGGAGACTCCACAGATGTTCTGAGCAACCTGTGCCAATGACTCATCAACTGCACAGTAAAGAAGTGTTTGCTAATGTTCATAGGGAACCTCCTGTGTTTCACTTCACGCCCATTGCCTCTTGTCTTGGCACTCAGCACCACTGAAAAGAGCCTAGCTCTGTCTTCTTTACACCCTCCCTTCACATCACTGGTATTGGCAAAAATCAGTCTCATAAGGGTTTGGCTCAGTTGTGTCTGGAAGGAGCAGTTGTCAGCAATGCCATTTTTGATGAAAATTGAAATAGCAAAATGAGAAAACTTGGTGTTCCTAGTCGTTTTTTACCCTTTAGACATTTATTTACTTTTCCACAATGGAGTTTCAGAAGTAAACTTACTATTTAAATATTGGTGTGTTAAAAACTAGTTCGTATAGCTTCCTTTTTGTTGTTGTTGTT
>VXAA01005002.1:90352-120584 GCA_013399115.1 Anseranas semipalmata | reverse complement strand
GTGTAGAGGCACTTCAGCCGGGCCATGGGCCACGGGCCACATCACCTTTTTAGAGGAGTCCTTCCTAATTCCTATGGGACAATTCACAGGTGTTTCCCCATTGTTTTCTAAAGTATTGGCATCCACTGCTTCTTTTGTGTCTCCTACAGGTACATTCCTTTCCCCTGCCAAGTCTAGTTAGTGTATGGCAGTGTCATTTGTCAAATAATGAACAACACCAGCTGTAATTAATGAAAGCCCCTTGCCTCTACTAAAGTAAAAGAAAGGAGGAGATAATTAACAAGACAATAAGTCTGGCTTTGTAATTTCATTACTCCATGGTCAGAAAGATGCATCCATCAGTCTGCATCCAAGAGATGGCAGTTGAAGAGGAGGACAACCTCACCTGAGAAGCAAGCCCTGCCAGTACCCAGTGCAGAGAAGAGGAGCAGGATCACACAGCATACCAGCCACGAGCCCCAGGGCGCGGGGACACGCAGGGCTGTGATGGGAGGATGGAGCTCCAGGGCTTGCTGGCTCCACTGGGAGAGCTGCAGCTGCCGCCACCAGCGACAAGAGGCAGCCTCCCCTCCGGCAGCTGCTGCTGTGCTAGCAGTGCCCAGAGAGAGCTTCATGCTACAGCACTTCACTGCTGCACGGACCACTTCCTACGCACAATCACTTCAGATACAGAAACTGCAGGAAATGCAGCTACTTACAACATGGCTGCCTATACAGGCTTGCAGTCTTTTGGTTGGAGTCACATTTTTTGGTTTGTTTTGGGTTACTTTTAAGAATCTGTGAAGTGTTGTGGCTTTTTTTGGTTTGTTTGTTTGTTTTAATTTATCCTCAAAAGCTCCACTTCCTAAAGGCTATTAGTTACAAACACACAAAGTTACTTTTTTACTCAACAGTACTAGAAATGGACAGTACATAATTTGAAATTATTTCTATTTAATCAAATACTCCTACGGTGCCACACAGCATTATAAACCAAATTGCTATTCTGGTTCCATTTCAGAAATGTATGCATGAGTCAAAGAAAAAGAAAAAAGGACTCCATAGCTATTTTAAGTAATGTTCATATGATTAAGTGAACATCATATTCTTACAGTGATTGTAAGAGGAATAATGTTATTTTAGCCATGACAGTCTAAGATGGCAAGCTTTGCAGGAAAAGATAGCATCTTATTAGGTGTGCTGACATTGGTGGAAAAACTGGACCAGCTTTTAGTTCTTTCTTCAATTATTACATCAATAAACATGACCTGAGCATATGATGAAAATGCCTAAGGTTTCCTTGTAAAGACTGAAATGCTGTTTCACTGAGCACTGCAAAGAGTTCAGCATATGGCAACACTCAAAATTGGCTGTCCTACTGATTTTTTAAAGCCTTTACTTCTCTAGCATACCTTAATCTTGAACTGAACTGACTCTTCACCTTCTCGCTGAGTTAAAGGGATTGAAAAGTTTATATAGTCAAGAAGAATTCATCCAGAGCACCTAAGATGGCAGCTATCAGCACAATATATTCTGACAGGCCAGTTAAAACCTTCATGAGCACCAGTGGAATAGCCTCAAAGTTAGGCTCTTGTGAAATAAATTTTTTTCCCAGTCTAATTCTAAAGTGCACCCATGGAATTATTTCTCTTCAAAGAGGAAAAAAAAGAGTGGAAAGCAAACAATGCCAGTTCAAGGTAATTTAAAAAGATGCGCTACTGCAAAGTAAGACTAAGATGTAATGTATTCAACTCCTCCGGCTGTTTTTCCCTCCCCACAATATTGATATCAGCTCTTGTTAAAACACAGGACTCTGAGCAATTCTTCCTTATTATCAGACTCATCAGATGTCTCATGAGCACAAACAGCCTTGCTCTACCTTGGCCTAATCTGCCCATTTGTGTAACAGTCTGTGATATTAATACAAGTGCTGAACACCTTTCCTCAGCCATCAAACTACTTGTCTGACTCAGTACAATTTTCTTCTTTCCATCTGAGTCTGTACAAAAACAGTGAGCAAAACTCATCTGATCAAATATTGTCATTTACTTCAGAGATAATCATCTAAATTCTTTCTGTAGTTAAAAGAGAGAAATGGGCAATTTTGGAGCATGATTCACCTCATTCTAGGGACATTTGGAACAGGTCAGGTGGAACATGCCCTGAAAGTGTGTTTTTTCTTCCTATGACCATGAAGGAAGCTTTATATAGGCAACTATAATAGTAACTCTCTATGGTTAGGAGAAATTATTTCCACTCTTTCTAAGTATTGCAGCCCATGTAGCATAGCCTTGGTGAAAGAAGGTCATGGCAGTCTCTCCTTCAGACTCTCCATAGCAGCAGAAACCTCACCATGATTCCCTTTCCTCATGAACCAGAGGCTCTGGCATCTCCACATCTCTGACAGGGAACAGTATTTGATACTCTCTTGATATAGCCAATAGTGAAAAAATCACACACCTCTCCATCTTCTGCGTCCTCCATGACCCCTCCTGACCAATGCAGACTACTATGAGTGATGAAACCACGCTGAGAAAGCAGCTACCTTCTATGGCATGGCATGCGCCAGGGAAGTGCCTCACAGTAAGCCTGCATTCAAAGCAGCAGGAGAAAGAGTACAGGGAGTCCTTTGAAGAGAAACAATCCCAGACGGGGAAATGGAGAAGGACATGTATACGTATATCCATATCTATCTATATATCTGGAGGTGAGATGGGCAGAGACAGCAAGATGCTGAGGAAGGCTGGGGAGGGAAGCACGGAGAAGCGAGAAGACAAGGTGGTGAGAGGAACAGGCGGAGGGAGAGCATGGAGTAGGCCAGGAGATGTTCCAAGTGAAGAAAGGAAGTGAGAAAAGGACTTCAGAATAGAAGGAGCAGCAAATAGCAAATATGTAGATAAGCTTACAGTTTCAGAGTCTGAGGAGATAGAACATGTTATGACAAAGTAGAGAACAAGAGCCAGAGAGAAAACTGCAAAGTGTGAGGGTAACAACTGTATTGCTTTCCAAGTTCTGAAGAGGAAGAAGAGCAAAGGAAAGAATAAAATAAAGATTAGGTAGCATTCTCTCCCTCCCCNTATATATATAAAAAAAAAAAATGTGCTACAGACTTATTACACTTAATAGCATTTCAAACTTTCCACATTCAACAACTGGAAAAAAAAATCCACACAAAATATAACCACAGTGGCATGTGCATCAAGCTCAAGCATCAAATCACAGGCTTGCACGTGAGCGTAACTCTTAACACCTTCACCAAAGTGAGATTTAAACAGGACTGTGCCAATTGTACACACCTCTGGCGTGTAGCCTAGCAGTCTGAGGGTGATATGTACTACTGCAACTAAAACAAAGCAAACACATTTACTTAAACAAGGTATTCCTGAACCAACCTGAAAATCTGATCTTCATATGCAAGTAAACACACTCTGTAGACTGAAAAAAAAACAACTTCTAAACAGGAATGTAAAAGGTAACAGTATCGATCTACCTTTGACAATTTGCCTATACTCTTCTCCCTCAAGCCCATCTTCTCTTGTACACGAACAGAAATTCCATTGTGCTCCCAGATGTAAATTAAAAATAAACCATTTTAACTTGATCTTCTATTACTAAAAATAGATTTTGTAAGCAAACCATGCCCTCTTGCATGGTTTTTACCTACCTATTGGCATTCTGTAAATGTCAGCTTTTTATGCCAACTGTAGCATTTAGTTTCAAGTGCACTTGCAGCATATCACTTAACATTTAAATAAAAAGAGAGCTGCTTTTCCTATTCCTGTTGTTATTACTGATCAACTACAGCATTCCTGCTCTGGTAACAAAAGAATAAATCTTGGCATGGCTGGAAGAGAGTATAACATAATGGTTCTGGACAAACCCTGGCTGCGCACGACAGCGACTCTACAGGCAACAGCTGGAGTGAAGGTGAGTACTCTTCAAATCGTGTTGCTTTGAAGAAAAAACAAGACCCACATTCATTTTTACAATACAAGAATAAGGATAAAGTGTCATGAATTTTGAAAAATGGCACTGGCATAATATAATTGGATAAACTAAGACAGCTCTCAGTTTGTATGGAGTGAATATACAAGGCACTGGGTTGTTTTACTCTAACTAAATTCCACTGGCTTATTAAAAAGCTGTCCAGTCATCACTGAGCCAATAAATTAGGTAAGTAATTTTGGAAGCACTTTCATGCTTCCCTAGCAGGCCAGCTGTAGATTTCATGGCTGACACACAGTGAGCAGGAAACCCAGTGAGGATTCAGCCATTTGCTGCAGTAAGATGTACATTGCACACACTAACAAGGTTTGTTTAACAGTGCTAAGTACTAAGTGCTTATCCAGAACTTAGATAAAGGACACTATACCTCTTTCTACCACTGGATTTGAAAAGAGATGGCCGTATGAGCTTGCTTACTCCTCATATCCTGTGGGGTATAAAAATTTGTAACGTGTTAACAAATGTACTTATTTCTTTAAAGGATGTTGGTTCCAGAAGCTCATTACAGAGGGGAACAGTGGTACAGCAAGAGCATTGTCGCTGGGTTCTAAACAGCCAACACCTGCGCCATGTGGTTGGGATGACCACGTACTGACATGGTACAAATGTATTTTTCAAAAGAGAAGAAAGGTGGAAAAAAAAAGAAAAAAAATCCCCCCCAAAAGCAATGTGACAAATACTTACAGAAACAAACAAAAAACTAAATAGATGTGATTTTGAAATAACTGGATTTGAAAAACCTGTACAGTCAGATGCCACATCACCACTACTAGCTAAATACAGAACTACAAAACGAATGCACTGCTGTTTTCTTTCTAGTTTCTTTCTAGTTGTTTTATTCATGCAGCGTGATAATATGTATAATATTTATAGCAAAACTATCTCTATTTTTATTGTTTTCCCCTACCTTTGTATTTTGAAAAAACAAGATATAATAACCTTGCTTAAAAGCACCATGTATCTGCCATCACTAGTTATTTCATTAACAGATGACCTCAAGGGAACATATTGCGTAAACAGCACTCATGCATTAAAAAATAGAGAGATCACAAATCCATAAACATGAATTTACCTTTCAGCACAAAATTGCAACAACACACTGCTCATCCATACCTGTTTGCATTAGCTGCTTACTGCCGGTATATCTGCTAAGATACATGTGATTACAGCTGACTGAGAACACTGTAGCTGTTGTAATATACTAGATAAATCAAGACTGATCAGCAAGCCATTTGAAGAAATTCCTGACAATGTTTGCTCACTGTAGGTTAATCTGACATACTAACAGGCTGATAAAAATTATAAATCTAATTTTGAAAGCAGGAGAAAAAAAATGTTGCTTGTTACACATCATGCACAAGACCTAGACAAGCTTAATTTGGTTTCAGAAGAGCAGATTTGCATGCATAAAGTTAGTCTGCTAAAATACTAACAGAGACTGCAGCCTGTTGCACAGAAAACTTAAAAACCACCTCTTCCTCAACCATGTGCCATAATTCACAACATATTAAAGAGGGGAATTTAAAATGGTATACAATGTAAATCATGGTCCATTTTCTTGTTGTACCACCCAAACTGTGTGATCACTTCCTGGAAAAAGGGGATGACCTGATTTTTCCTGACAAACCATGCATTTTACTTTCTTAACTCTAGCTATTCCATAAGTACTAGAAGACAAAGTTTGCTACTTGAGCAACACATCATTCTCCCCAAGCTAGCCAACAAGAAAAATATCAGAATTCTTTAAACTGTTCTTAGTGCAAACATCATTTCACCACTTAAGCAAGTGAATCAGCTAATAAATACTACTGCTAGTATTTGTTTTTCATGCTTTGCTAGGAAGAAGGTCTTTGTTAAAGTAATAGGCACAGGATTATTTTGCCAACTATTCTATTATTTTCTGTCACCAATTCACAGACTTGAGATAGTTCCTCATTTCTTTCCATATACCACTTGAAGGGAAAAAGCATTGTCTTTTTATCAACGTTCTCCTTTCCAAACCATTTTGTCCCAGAAAAGATACTCTTTTAACAACTTTTCTTTATTAAAGAGATGTGTGAAAAAGGCTACAGAAAAGATTTTGGTAGACTGTACACTTCTGCTGCTCAATGAATTCCTCATGGTAACTATAGCAGAGAAAAGAGGATGGCAAGATGTCAACCTTTTAAGCAATTAATGGGATAGGGACATTTTTATATTAAGACACGTGTTTTCTTTCCATATAGAAAAACACCCTTCTTATATCTCTTTCTTACAGCTGTAATAGGTAACCTCTAAAAATTTCCTGTCTTTTTCAAATTTGACACCTAGCGATTTAACTGCATATTTGTGTCTTCAGTAAATCATCAGGATTGAAGAGGTTAGCTGTTAAGACTGTTTTCCCTGTCATTTCTGGGTCCATTCAAAAAACAAAATAGTCTTCTACATGGTAATAAATTGTAGCTGTTTATCTTATTGTTATATTTCTTATTACAACAACAATAAAAGATATTTAACCTGAATTACAGCAGCCACAGTTTCAGAGGGTTTCTCCTATAACCATTCTCTTATGTTTGAGAGCAGAAGTAAACAAGGTAATCAAAAAACTTTTTTTAAAAATTAATTCTGTTCACCACTAATTGGGTGACTGATTAGATACTGCAACCTTTTATCTACTGGGTTCTAAATTCCACGCATGTCTCAGGCAGACAGGCAGGGTTTTTTGGTGAAAATTCCTGCAGGGACATAGATTTATGTGAGCTGGCAGAACACTATGAATATTTGGATGGGTGAACTCCCCAACCTCACACCACGTTTCTGCTTCAGACAAGAATCTGCAAAACAATTGGAAAATTTATCTGAAATTGTGAGCAACAAATTCATGAATTTAGGAGCTGTGGTGCACATTTTCCATTTATCTCTGCACTGCATAGATTGCAAGAAGAGAAAACTAAGAATCCAGAACTTGGCTCTGCATTTCTAAATCAAATCCAAGCATGTGTTTCTGATGATTCTTCAATCACACGGATCCTAAGACTCCAAGAGAAATACATATTTTATAATCTTGCTAAGGAGGTAACAATAATGACCAACCTTCCTATATGCACTGTTTACATTTTACTACAACACATAACTTTTTTTTTCCAAAACACCAGAGGTTCCCTCATCTTTCCCTGAACTGTATTTAACTTATTACATTTTCTTGTTGTTACCATCAGGCAGCCAAGAAATAAAAGAAGAGTTAATCTTCCAATTTAGTGACATGTATTAACCATTAACTCTGTTTGAAACACAATGAATTCATAAAAAATAGGTTTCATTCTTACTTAGATTCCTTGCACTTCTTATGAATGAGAGAAGATTTTAACTGAGCAACAACCCATTAGATGAAGCCTGAGCTCTGCTGTGTTTTTAGCCAAAGGTCAAATGCTTCTTTTGTTTCTATAAATGCTGCAGTTCCGGAAGCTCATTGCAGGTCAGTAGTAAAGAAAATGAAATTTCGTGGCATTGGTAGAAAAGAAACATTTATTTTCAGGATCTTTTCTCTAAATAGTGCTACCTAGCAAAGAATAAATGGACCTGTGTTACTAACTAAGGCCCATGCCTTGCAGCAACTGTTTTTCACTGGAAATACTAGCACACCTTCAACTATATAGGCTCAGTCATTCCAGTAACAGGTTTTTTTTTGCACTGAAGTTTGCAAAATTTCCATAGCGACTATTTATTATAAGAACCTAAAAGTTTGACTCAATTTATTTAAGTACAAATACTATGGTAATTGTATGCATATCATCAAAAATGAATTTATCACCATCTTTTTTAAGATTATGTTTCAAGTTACTTTGCTCATTGGCTAAACACATCTTACTCTGTTTTTTTGTTTTTGTTTTTAAATATTTTTGAAGTCTGCATGCACCTTGTATTTTTCCAGCAACCAAGCAGAAGTGACTGAGATGCGATCAAGCTTATGTTTTTTGCTGTTGTTGTTGTTGTTTTGTTGTTGTTTGGTTGGTTGGTTGGTTTGTTTTTTTTTTTTGCTAAAGACTTTAAAAAAAAATCACCATCCCTCCCCCCGAAAAAACTTTCATCTCACAGAAATAAACACCTGACCAGAAACTATTCTGATCATACAGACTGGTTCTTCAAAAGTAGAAGAAAGCGAAGCTGTCATACTGTTGAATGCAAATGTGGAAATATAATGGACTCTGTATCTCAAAATATTATGGCTAACTAGCTAAGATATTACTGCTACGTGCGGACTACCAAGACACTTCAGATCTATCTTACTATACAAAACTGAACGGAAGACAGTACACAGAACTGACAGGAGCCAGTCAGAAGAAATAAGCTTTGAATGACCATATAGATGGAAAACAGCAAAGTGAGAAAAGCATTGCACAAACCCAGCAGTACATAAGGATTTAGCATAAGCCCTGCAGTTTTCTGAACAGAAGAATAAAGACATAGTGAAAAGTGGGATAAAGTGTAATTGTAATTTATTAAGGCTTTCCTATTTTGAGATGTATCATTTTACATATATAAGAAGTACAGCAGATCTTATCTCTGTGGACTTCAAAGAAACGTTAGAATTCAAATGAATTTATCAGTTAAGTGTGAAAGGATAAGGACTAGCAGAGGAATTACAAGGTCAGTCTCATCAGCCAAAGGAGATCAAGATATATAGAGCACTGAGAAGTACCATGCCAATGGGAAATTCATGGATTCAGTTGTTCAAAAAGACTAGTTTCTAATTTCTTCACCACAGAAGAGGAAGAAACACCTGAGTTAAAGCATGGAGACTGGTTCAAAATCCAAGGGGTATAAAGTGACTATAACTACCTTTAGGTCAGAAATTAAATAGATTTAACCACCAGAGGAATCAGGTTTTGATGAAGATGATTTGTAATGATAAGAACAAATGGCACAAAAAGCTGAACCCATTTTAAGATGGAGCATGACTGACATATGAAAAGGGTTATAAAATGAGACTTTAAAAAATGGTAGTGTATTGACTGAGACACAGACTGAAGAATATAAATGTATGGTTTCTGGTTTTAATACTCCGTACTGCCTTACCAGCTTAAAATTAAACCTTGTACTGTGATTTTTAAAGAGTTTTCAAAATTATCTTTGGCCAATATTGATAGCAGCTTAGGTTTACTTGGTAAAAGCATCCATATAATTGAAGAGAAGACTATTAACTAGGAAATTAACTCTAGGTGGGATCTGGAGAAATTTGGAGATATTCTGTGCAAAAGACAGCATTACATGGAATAGACTGCTGGAAGCCATGACTTGGGGGAAAAGCAAACAAAAGAAAACAAAACAAGAAAACAAGAGCCCTGACTTGAGTCCAAGGCATGCTATAGTTTATTTCCACAGGTTAGGACTGTAAAAACAAAACTGAGGTTAAGAACAGCACAAATAGGACACTCACAGTGAGCTATATTCTTGCCACAATCCTAAAATTCACTAGGACTGGTTTTCTGACAGCTCCACTCTGGCAGCTACAAAGCTTGCATACATTTTGTCTTCTTGGTACAGAACTGGTTCTGCACCACACCTTTACAGCAGGCAATGCACAATTTTATGTAACCGCAAACACCCAGTAACACTACCTATTGAGGGTGCCCTAGTAACAGTGTTACACTAATTTAACCTGGTTTAACATGATGTCATCAGCCAAATGAGCCTTCATATCAGATGAGGACAAAAGTGGCTTGGAGTCTAGCACCTTCAACACCTTCTCCATCTTCTCCTGCAGTTCTAAGGCCAGAGATGCCCAGTGAAGCCAAATGCTCATAATACACTGCAACTGAGGAAGAACAAAACTCAAAGTGAAAACTGAGCACAGGCAAGAGCTTTATGCTAAAATTCATTTTTATACTATTGTTTGGGCTCTTCCTTTCCTCAAACATGTTTCACAAAGTACTTCCTAATGCCTACTGCCTTAGTACCTACGGTCTCTGCCGTGTGTGCTGCCTTCCATCTTTCAGAAGCAGCAAAACACATTATTTTCAAATTCCCTGGTCTATGGCGATCAAGTTATAAAACACCAAAATGAGCAGCAACACAACAAAGAGATGTATGAGCAGGACCAGCAGAAATGCAGAACTTCTGGATTGGTTACACAAGCCACAGCTGTATTTTTTTTTTCCCTGAAATACATTAGGGAGATCCCAGCTGCTTTGTTTTATTCAGAGCTTGCAGCCTCAGACATTGGACACTCTGCCTGCTTGATGTATGTGCCCGTGGGTTCTGCCTTTCTAGTAGACAGGGAGTTTCCTTGGGGCAGACTTCCTTCCTTGCTACACACTGCTTTGCACATGCTTTGTAACAACATTCATGTTCTTGGCTTTGTGCTATACATACCAATGTAAAGTAAAAGCCATGCTAAATGGCATTACCAAAAGCCAAATAATTACAACCTTGAAAAATACAATAACAAAATTCCCATCCAAGCATCAACTTAATTTGTTTAAAAACTAACCTTGATGTAAGATTTTTACTTCCAGTTCAAAGAAACTACTCTTGGTTCTATCTTTCCTCTGTTTCATCCCATTCTCATTGCAGAATAATTTAAGTCCACCTTTCTAGGAAACACTCTGTAGTTTCATCACGTTATTGCATTAAATACAGGAAAGCCTTGATGAAACTCCATGAGCTATCCTACATAGGAAGTTAGATTCAAACAGTATGTTGATCCTTTCTGACCTTAAAGCACAATGAATTTCTTTCATCGCTAAGAGGAATCATAGCATACATTTCCACATGTAGCTAAGCTCTATATAATCATCTTGGATGCTAACAGAGATTGCAAACAAAATACAATACAGGCATGCTTAGATATAAATTCTGACTTCATGTTTATGTAAAATATAAATCTGTTCAGATATGCTGGTCCCACAGGAACATATTATCATCTAAAGTCTCTGGCTACATTTCATATGCGATACTACAATTGAAAACCATGAACAGCCCTTCAGAAGTCTGTTCAGCTCCTCCAACTCATGTAACTGAGAGAAAAATTTGGATTTTTGGAAAAAAAAAAGCTGATAATGGCTGAGGAGGACAGCATTAAATTCACTGTTAAGTTGAATTATGAAATGGTAGTGGCATGTCAAAGAACGTGTAGATGTAGAACGTAGTGATATGGTTTAATGGTGGACTTGGTAGTGTTAGGTTATAGGTTGGACTGGATAATCTTAGAGGTCTTTTGCAACCTAAATGATTCTAGGATTCTACGTCACATCCCTTTCTCAACACTGTTAAATCACACCTATTTTTCAAAGAAACATCCATGACTGGGTTAAAGACACTGAAATGACATTAAAGAAGCAATCTATATTCCCTTTGACAATATCAAGTACTGAATGACAGACCCAACTTTAATACCTATTTGTTACTGTTTTGCTATTTGATTGAATAGTTTCTCTGTTCCTCAATGTGTTCACTCACTGTAGTTTCAATAATCTGCAGTATTCCTAATTTATTTCATATTAGTTTTCCAGTCTACAACACATCATTTTTTACCACCAGGTAAATGCTCTTGCTACACCAGACAACTTTTGATTGGGCAAAACATCTCCTGGAATTCACAAATATTTTCTGTGGCACATCCTGCTGAAAAAAAAACAAACAGTAATAATCACATACTTTTTCCATAATGTTTCCCTCCAGTGAGTTACAACTTACTCCCTGAATCGGTAACGACCAACACTTAAGATTCTTCGACTTCACTCTTCTGTGATAGAGATATGGGCTGTTTTACTTTGCTGTTTCCACGTTTTTTGTCCTTTTTCTAACTTACAAGCTAAACGCACAGAATTTTAAAATTCTCTTAAAAAGCATATTTCTACAAACTTGAGTTGCTCAGATCTGTCAATCTGTCATTCTTGGACAGCATATCTTGCCCAAGAAAATTGTAAACTACAACACAGAACTAGGTGAAGGTTTTTCATTCAGTAAGGTGTTCAGTAAATGAGTTTAACCTTGGGGAAACTGAACCACAAACTCATAGAACAGCTCAAGTTGAAAGGCATCTCAGAAGAGCATCTGATTCTATCTTTCATGGAAAATGTAGCCTAGATGAGATTATCTGGCACCCTGACCAGTTGCATCTTGAAAACCTCCAGTGATAGTGACTCCACCACATCCCTGGGGAGGTCATTCCAGTGTCAGGTTGTTCTCACTGTAAAAAATTTCTGTCTTACCTCAAGACAAAACCTCTTCCAGTGCCACTTGTACCTATTGCCCCTTGTCTTCTCCATGTGGCTCCGTGCAAAAAGAGAACCTCCATCCTCTTTGTAGCCACCCTTTAAGTACTGGAAAATTGTGGTTAGGACCCCCTGAGCCTTCTTTTCTCCAGGGTAGAAAGACCTAACTCCTTCAGTCTTTCCTCAAAGAGCAAGTCCTCCAGCCCTTTGATCATCTTCGTGGCCCTCCTTTGGACCCTCTCCAGTCTGTGTCTTTTCTGAATTGTGGGGACCAGAACTGGACACAGTACTCCAGGTGTGGCCTAACAAGCACTGAGTGGAGTGGGATGATCACATCTTCTGTCTCTGCTAGTAATGCCCCCATGGATGCAGCCCAGGATCTGATTTGTCTTTGTTGCTGCAGCAGCACTGCGTGCTCAGCTTGTTCACGAGGACTGCCAGGCCCCTTTCAGCAAGGCTGCTCTCCAGCCACACAGATCTCCTTCAAATAGGAATGAGAAATAAACGTAATTTAAAAAAAATAAAAATAAAAATAATACTGCCAGGGGAGACCCAAAGCCTATCAAGGTATATGGACCCGGGCATCCTGGGCTGCATTAGGAAAAGCATTGCCAGCAGGCCAAGGGAGGTGATCCTTCCCATCTGTTTAGCACTGGTGAGACACATCTGAAGTGCTGGGTCCAGTCCTAGGCTCCCCCTACAACAAAGACAAGGTCATACTGTCATAAGTCCAGGAAAGGGCCATGAAGATGATTAAGACGTTAAAGCATCGGGCATACAAAAAGAGGCTGAGAGAGCTGGGGCTGCTCAGCCTGGAGAAGAGTCACTGAAGATCTCCTCGCGGTGTGTAAATACCTGATTTGGGTGTGGTTGGGGTACTAAAGATGACAGAGCAAGTCTTTTGTCAGTGAAGCCAAGTGACAGGGCAAGAAGCAATGGACAAAACATGAAACACTGGAAATACTATTCAAGCATAAGAAAAAAATATTTTACTGTGAAGTTGATCACACACTAGGTGAGGTTGCTTAGAGATGCTGGGGACTTTCCATCCATGGAGATGCTCAAAACCCATCTGGAGCAGCCCTAAGCAAGCTGCTGTAGCTGCACCTGCTTTGAGCGGGTNTGACAGGGCAAGAAGCAATGGACAAAACATGAAACACTGGAAATACTATTCAAGCATAAGAAAAAAATATTTTACTGTGAAGTTGATCACACACTAGGTGAGGTTGCTTAGAGATGCTGGGGACTTTCCATCCATGGAGATGCTCAAAACCCATCTGGAGCAGCCCTAAGCAAGCTGCTGTAGCTGCACCTGCTTTGAGCGGGTGGTGGGACTAGACAATCTCCAGAGGTCCCTGCCAGCTTCAGCCATTCTGAAATTCTATGATCCAGTTAGCATATTCTTAACCTTCTTCACAAAACATCCCATTTGTAGCAGTTGTCTCAGTAGAACCACTAAACTCTAGCCCAAAGGGTGCAAGGTAAAGATATGTTGCAAAATCTTCCATCCAGTTCCTCAATATTGTCTTAACACTTTCTAGCTTAGAGACCTATTAAGAAGGACTCTATATTGGTAATTACTTTTAAAGAGAAACACCTTAGCTTCTGTGAGATACCATCACAGATCCTAATTTGGAGGGAACAACTTTTATGAGACTTTTTGAATAGAGGAAACTATTTTAAAATAGAACTTCTTTCAAATTCATAACCTCTCCCCTGTTTACACTTAGTTTCTAGTAAAGTCAAGTCCATCTCACTATCATTATCAGAAACCATTTTCAGTCAGGCTTCTCGTCAAAACTCCCCAACAGACTTATCAAGGAGCAAATCAAATAGCATCTCAGACTGAGACAGGATGCATCCTCCTCTAATTCATTTCCTAAAATTCAAGGGTTTAGGTGATAACTGTTGTTTTGTTAAGTTTTTGATTTACATGCACAGGCATAAGAAACACAAATTAAAATAATAATAATAATAAAAAAAGGTTAGATTGTATAAGCCTTTGAGATTCATTTTTAATAAGAGTTCATTTTTTTTAATAGGGATCCACAAGAATACATCATTATGAAGCCAGAGGCTCAGCTATCACTCCATTGAAGTCCATGATGTTAAGTAACCTCAACTAAGCTGAAGTTTTGATTCATCAAACCTCATTTTTAATATAAATATTAAATTAATATTCAATGTTTTCCATGCAAGTTTAGCTCTCATAGAAGACAACAGACTGAAACAGTAAAAGAATATGCAACGAAAAGCACCGGCTGATTAGCACTTTCAAACACTCTCAGAGCTCAGCAGGATTTAATTAAGAAGTCAAAGGTAACAGGACTGATACCACATTGCCAACTCTCTGAGCCATCTAATTTCCCAGCCATCTTGCAAAGCTTTAAAGTGCTTTTAAAATTTGTTTTGGAATGAGGATGGACAATATGTGACTGTACATTTATCAGTGATTAATGATAATACACAGAAAAGATATGTTTAATACCTGGGTGTTGGTTTTTTTTTTTTTTTTGTTTTTGTTTTTGTTTTGACATGCTAAATGCTTTTGCTTGCTTTGCATACCATTATTCCACAAATTCACCTCACCTGTGTGTTTTTAAAAGTTCAAAACATCTTTCCATTTTAATTTCCAGAAAAATCTATGTATACCTTTTAATCATAAGTAGATCTGATGACAGATTTTCTGCCAACATCCCCTAACATGATAACATGAAACAAATGCACAACACAAGGCTAATACATATTTTGGCAATCAGGCTGATTCTGCTTAATGATCACATAAGACAGAAAATTTGGTCCTGCCCAGAATTAAGATTGAATGGCATAGTTGCACATTTAAGTCTACCAAGTGTCATCCTACACTGCATCAGAACACACAACTGCAATGCAGTATTTAAAAAAAAAAAAAAGTTTCCATGGGAAAAATGTGATAGATTTATGCAGCAGAAAAACAGACAAAGCAGGGAGCTTATGGGTTAATTATTGTGTTCTGTAGATCCAAAAGCTAAGGATCCAAACTGCCATTGCAACCTGTGTGGGGAGAAAAAAAAAGAAAAAATAGAAATCAATCAATCAACAAAAGCCAGCAGTGTGCAAAATCATCATAACAAAAAAAAATCTCAAAAATTCAACTTGTTTTTTCATAAAATTTAACTTTTATGGAAATAAAGCTATCAGCTAGTCACAAAAATGAGAACATCAGGCCATGGTACTTGACACCAACAGGATGTGGTTTAACTTAACTTTCCCTCAAGACTATTTTTATCCAGTGAGGTTGGCTAAGAAGTAACATAGCTGACATTTTATTGTTTTATTTCCCATTCATCTATTATAGATATGCACACACAGAGATAGTAATAAACAGAGACAAGTAAAAACCACTGAGGAAATAAATAAATCAGATATACTTTGGATTACAAGACAAATCAATAACACTCCTTAGATTTTCTTTCAAGGTTATGCAATACTAGTGCACTGACTTCAGAAATAGTCATGTCAACTTTGCAGTTGTTAAGTCTTGGAAAACAGATTAAAAGAAACAATATATATCCTAAAATGGAAAAGATGAAAATTATATGAATACATGGATAGGTGCTAATAATCAAAGAGTATAATAACTTTCTGCATCATTTGCTAATGCGCAAGAATTAAGAAAATTCAGGGGAGAAGTAAATATAAGATCTCCCAGGTGCAAACTATACTTGAAAAAGAAGAGAGGTCTCCTGAATTTCAGAGTTGCACATTAAATCCCACTGGGGCATGGAAATGTTTTCCCCCAGGTGTTAGTGGAACAAACTCAAACAATGTTGGTGACAACCAAACTCATTTCCTCTCTTGACTGCTGCCCTAGCTTGCCAACAGAAGTTTCTGCTCAGATCCCGATACACAGATATTCAGATCACAAAGATTTTGTTACATTAAATGCTGAAAATAACTGTTTTTAGAATGACATAAACAACTTTGAAGATTACATTTCTCTGTCAACACTTGAGATTTCTTCTTTGCATCATCTGCATATACATCTGCATAAGAAAAAGCAAGAAGCGTAAGGATTTAGTGTTTATGCTGTGGGTATATGAAGGATTTCACACCTCTAAGATGATTTTCCCATTTTTACTGCTAGAAAAAGGCAAAATGGGGAAATGCTTAGACTGATAGGTAAAAACATATTTCTGAAGGCAAGGTGTTTTTAATCTTGCAGTGCCCAGTATATTGGATCTGAAAACAGTAACTGACTTTTATGCTGCCAGACTAAACTGAACATTTGGACATCAGCAGTGTTTACAATCAGATGAGCATTAGAGAAAGAATGAAGATGTTATGCCACTGAGTGCTCTGTAAATGTTAGCTCTGAGTGAAAATGGTAAGTGGTAAGGAACTCCAGTAGACAAAGAAGCCTCCTGTGCAAGAAAGCCTCACTATATTTTGCTTAGTGATTAAGAAAAACTTTTGAAAAATTTGTCTCTAACCTCAAGCCCACTCAAACCGACCTTGGATTTAAGATGCAAGATGGTGTGTGAAGTTAGAGGGAAGAACTGAACAGCTGAGAAAACAATCTGGAACACTCTTTCACAGCTGGCATTCCCTCTTTCAGATCTCTTTCCCCAAATGCCCCAGAAGCTGTAATTTTGCTATGAACTTTGGGGGGAAGGGTTGATTTTGCCCTCCCTTTATCATCATTTATAGTGACTGCTTTAACTATTGGTGTAACATTCTGAGTAGAAATAAGAAAGGTGAAAGTACATTNATACAAATGATAGCATACATATTTGTATCTATGACTAAATACAAAGCCTGTGTTAAAAAAAAAAAAAAAGAGAGAATATCTGTTTAAAAGAGAATATCTGAGTGATGGGGCTGATGTGATGTGACCAGGGGAGGAGCAAGGGGTAAATACTGTAAAAAAGACCAAAGCTTCAATGTTCTGCCATCATAATTCAATGCCAGCTATAAAGGCAGGAGGAGACACAAGGAGTAACAAGCCTGATCTTTGATTTGTCAACACTGCAATGACGACTGAGTTTGTGTCTGTAGATCGTATTATTCAAAAATAAACTCCAGAGATAGGTAAGATAAAAGACAGTTCTTATGGTACCCCTGTAGAAAAAAGGTGAGTGAACTTAGAGGATCCTGTGATGGACAGAGTGTGATTTGGCAGTACTATATATTTTATTCCTCTTCATAAAATGATGGATTTCTTTCATCATCTTCTGGTTACGTGTTTTGGGTGAAATGTGACCCCAGTTAAGTTAATGGATTAACATACATCTATAGAATAGGGTGCAGCTGTTTTTCCACAAAGAAGCTATTTCTGCCTTTGCTCCACGACAGCATCTAACAAGACAGTACCCCTAAATAAAAACTAACAATTCCATATAATGCCTATTCCATCCAAGATTATTATTTTGCTTTCCTGCTAATAAAAGAGTTGTTGGATCCAAAGGAGACCGGGGTCTGGAGCTCCAGAGGTCAGCTTTTGTCAATTTTTTCAAAACCCTCCCACCAGCCACCTAAACGGTGGGATCTATAAACATTCATCTGTTCTGTTCTTCTATAGCACACTTCAGTGCAGCAGAATGTGTTGTTACAAATCATACTGTTAAACTAATTAATTACTAGGATACATCATTTCTCAATGTTCTTGTGTGTTCACACTTTCCAAAAACTTCATCTTTATTTCACAAAAGTCCCTTAAATGGCAGTTTCCTCTCTCTGCTTCTAAATGCTTCTTCCTATTCAAGGAAAAACACTTCATCTTTCTACCATTATGACAACAGTCCTGTGGCTCCTGCAGCACCTAGATGTTTCCTAGCTAGCTTTTCTCTCCAGCTTAAATCTGCTATAAGCAGAGAAAACAACGTGGAAAATCTACTTTTCCTTCTTTGGACAATCTGTTTCTTTTTCTGAAAAGCAAAAAGCAAGAAAATAATTTCTGGCTCAGTGACCACCTCTCCACCTATTCCTCCAAGGGAAGCTCACAGCATTGCAAGCATTACTTCTTCTCTGAAAGCTCATCCAGACTTCCTTGACTCATCACATCAAAACAAAGCCCCAGCCTCCAAGCCTTTAGCCTGACTTGCCTTTCCAAGCTCAGAGTGAAACTTTAGATTAAATGATATACTGGAAGTTGGAACATTATTTCAAGGTATCAAAGCCAAAGAATACTATAAGGCCATTTTTTCTACATTCAATGAACAAATTACTTCAGTCATCCTATTCCATTATAGTCCGTTTGATTGTATATAGAAACGTGATCATTTCACCTGCAAGCTGGTCATACCAGGAATTTTATGTGCAGATTTCCATACTTATGTGTCCAAGATTTTATTTAAAAAAAAAAAAAGCTCCATAAATGCCATACTTTCTTGCCTTTTTTTTTTTTTTTTTTTTCTTGTGGGGACAGTTCCACTTGTGATTCATATATAGACAATATAGACAAGCAGTTACATTTTGCATTTGCACAAGGAACACCAAAAATTTGGCATGAATTATATCCTAAGCATATTTTCCAGCTAGCTGCAAACTCTTTTCATTTATTTCCATGAAAAGCAAAACAACTCTATTTGTATATTTGCATGATACATAGCAAATGCAAATATGAAACTATTTTTGTATGAAGAAGTGTGTGGGATTTTGCAAATCTTTGCAATAGAATATTGCATTGAGTTTTCATAAAAATAGTATATTGAAATAATATCTAATAGCTTTTCATAAATAATAATTATTGTTTTCAACTTGTGCTGCTTTTGCCCATATTCTGTAGTGCCCTGCTCTGCATTTTTTAATCTCAGCAAGGACTCAGCAATATCATACAATAACCTGAGTTGGAAGGGACCCACAAGGATCGCTGAAAGCCAGGATGACAGAATCTGATCTTACTAGCTCTGATTTCCCCATTTCAAACACTGGTGAAACTGGTGAACTGGTGAAATAGTGATGACTAGAACTCTGGAAAGTTAGCATCTTATAGAAGCATATACTCTCGACTGGGTTTTGCTAGTTGATTTAAAGGTATATAGAGAATTCCACTGACAAAATAAATAAATATAAATAAATAAAGTCTGCCTTCAACAAAGGGCTCAAAATCTGGGTACTTCCATAACATTTAATCATCTGGATTAGGTAGGAAGTAACATTAGGTGATCTAAGGATTCTTTCTGTTTTCAGACTGTAATGAGTGTATTAATAACAAAATTAAAGCCAGTTAGTGTGGAAGGGTTAATAAAACAATCTACTTGCTGTAACTGATTTTGCTTTTGACAGCATAGTGATTTTTTTTTTTCTGCTTCTCAAGACTTTAACCAAAGAAAGTGAGTAATTCATTGTGCCTTATTGAAATCAATTGTGTTCTAATTTCACAAGGGAGAGATTTGTTAATAGCTACATTACCAACAGTAAAACAAAACAAGGCAGAATGCCTTGTTCATCCACATCTTCTGGTATAAACAAAAAAAGTGACTTGCAGCAGCTTCAAAGGGGGAGGATTTCAACCACAGATGGCTGGCTGCAAAGATGGATATCAAAAAATAATGTTGACTACTAATTCACTCATGAGGGAGAAATTAAGTGCAGGCTTGGCAAGTGCAGACACCCTGCTAAAGGATGTTCTTCCAAAACATTCAAACCTGTCTTTTCCATCTAGCATGTTCATATACAATAAGACTTCTACAAATGCTACACAGCATACAGAATCTTAACTTTTAAAACTGTTTTTGCCAGGCTGGAAGGGGGAAGACACTCACAGAAAGGATTTCTGTTTTTGAGGAGAAAACAGGATTGCTCATTGTTGACATATTTGCCACTCGACAGTGCTCCAAAGGGATAAAGAAAACTGCCTGTGATTTACGAACAGAACAGGTCAGTGTATAACAGTTGAAATGTTTCTAGAGTGACAGGGAATAAAAGTTCTCAAGTATGCCATTTTACTATTTAACCGGAGCCAACTGTAGAAGAATTGTTCTCTCACTTATAAGAAAGTAAAAGAGTAGCAGTGTTTCAGAAGGTGACTAGCTGTAATTCTTTGCTCTTCTCTTTCTCTTGTACTGCTTCTAACCTCTAACTCCCACCAACTTGTTCTTCCATAAGTAGCCATGGAGATCACTGTTGAAATTATTATACCAGCAATTCTGTAATAAGCCTGATCAAAAGAGGGTTTTGATTCAATTTAAGTTACCCCAAAAGTTTAACAATGTTTTCACAGTTTTCAAGTTCTGAGTTCTTCTGCATAGCGCTACCATCCTCACTTAAAATAACAAGGAAAAAAGAAGTAATTGAAGCCATACGGTAGCCTTTATTCTTTCTCAGCTTCTCCGCTGGAATCACCCGCCCCTTTCCTCTGTTTTTCCGCTGGCAGCAGCTGCGGCTTTTCCCCGGCTCGGGCAGAAGGGGCGCGCATCTCCCAGCCCCGCTGCCGCCCGCGTCCGCGGCTCAGCACCCTGGTCAGCGCCGCCCCGCCCCGCCCCGCCCGGGTGTTGCGCTCCGGGGCATGGTTAAGCAGCCTGCCCTCGGTACGAGACAACGTACGTACATCCGTCCATCCATACACACCTACCCACCCTTCCTGGTACGTGGCTCAGTTTGGAACCCTGAGCGTACCAGTCGCCACGAGGCCAGGCCACTGCTCCACTCGCTGTTTGTCACAAGTTGAAGAACGAGCACTGACTGCCGCTTCCCTCCACCCACATCAGCCTCTATCCATGATCGCCTTTCTCCTCCCGCTAGCAGCATTACATCTGTGGCTGCTCGGCCAGCAGATAGTTTATAGATGATGACAAGATGAGGCCTTCCCTAATGAAACTATGATATCAAAGGAAATCATTTATCTTTGTCCACCGTTTTCTTCGTTGGTAGAATGCGTACATTAGTAGCAAGACATAGGTGTCCTGATGCTGTGTTGTTTTCAGGCAGCTGTTGTTCCTGAATGACACTACAGCACACAGTAAGACAACAAATTCCAGGCGAAATACTGTTTGTAAGCAGAAACAGCCTGACAAAGTGATGCTGCAGACAAGCAACTACTGACCTGTGTTTTGCAGAGCTGTAATCATTCACAATCTCTGTTTATATGGGTGCTGCTCAAATTTCATTATGCTTAAAACAATCCCCCTGGGATAAGCATCTGGAAAGTCCAGAACACATCTATTCCAAATCTGCTACATAAATGTATATTACACAAATGCACAATGCTGTAGAAATAACTAATACTAATCTCATCCTTTGGTTCAAATACAATTTACTGACATTGCTTTTTATGGAAGGGAGCCCTATTTCTAAAAATGCTAAAACTGATCTTGCATAATTCAGCTAAAAGACTTATTAACACATCTTACACTCCTTTTATTAAAAGAAAAACATAGGCAATCTTACCAATTGGCTTTGGTCACATGTCCAAATTTGGTAGACTTATAAGGTTTCTGAATGACAGGTATATAAATTTATATAAATGCTGATGTCTTTCAGATCACACATTTTCTGGACCTTGGCTGCTATTCAACCTCCACCCCTCCTCCATACGGCTTTCTAAAATAACTGCTGTTCTTTCTGTTGCTGACAGAAGACACATCTGCAGTTACTCTGACTTTTTAATTTTCCTGCCTATTTAAAGATCTTGGATTTGAGTTCATAAATCATTGAAATTATCTTCTGTCTTACATAAATAAATAAATAAATAAATAAATAATGCATAGAAACAAATAGTTAAATATCATGTCAGCAAAATCAGAATTTATGGTGAAAAGCTCCAGATGACATGTATTTAAAAGATATCCATGCAAAGCAGCTTAGAAATTAAAAATAACTCACAGCTAAAATAAAGTATGCTTTTGGTTACATAAAAATAATTTTTCCCATAACAGAGGCCTGGAAACTACCAACTTCACTGTCTGATCAGGTGAATACACTAGCAACTGCTTATGTGGGCATCATACTCTATACAGTTGTACACAAGTCATGTGAGATGCATCTGTCCTCAGTAAAATTCAAGTACCTATGCTGCATTACACTGTTATGAAAGACACACAATTCACTGCATTTTACTAATCGTTATAACACCTTACAGACAAATGAAATGTACAGCAACACTGGCAACTCATCTTGCAGGGAATCATTTTACTCAATGTGCCCAGATGCTGACGCTGGAAATTGTGCTTGTTTTACGGACTCAGAGAAAGCATCACACATTTTTACATATTGTCTCTGCAATGCAAGAGAGAACAGAAGGGACAGTGAGCTCCTACTACTTCATCTGAACATCCTCAGCTGAACTGTGATAAGTGGCCCTGACCTATTATAGCTTTTAAGCCCAGTCTCAAATTTAAGCGTAAGAGTAATACCATTGTCTTTAGTTCTCAAATGCCTTCACAAGCTGAGGCTTCAGTCCAGACTGAAGAAGCATTATTATTGGTAAAGCACTATGATAAAGGAGTAGGAAAAATCTCTTTTATAAAAGTCAGGAGATTTAATCTGGGTGTCAACAAAATACAAAAATAATTTTTCTCTGTACAAATTCTAATGTGTTATTCACAGTATTACTTTTCAGAGTAGAAATGTTTTTTCCTCTCTCTCTTTTCTTACAGGTTTCTATTTTTATACTACCCTCCTATCTGCAAAGCCTTTCACTCTTAAAAAGGAGCTTATTTTGTCATTTAAATCTCCCCAAATCTCCATAATTTCCTCAAGTAAATAGTATTGGTTCACAGCAAACCAGTAATTTTCACAACTATGATCAACCTGAAAGCTTTTCCTTTTGATGCAAATTTAGAGCAGATAAGTACGCTTACATAAACTTCTAATGAAATGGGATTTAAAGCAAGGGTGAAAAAAGATCAGTTTTGAAGAAACACATCTTTAAGTCAGACCCAAAGGTTAATTTAGGAAAAATTCCCTACTAGCCATACAACCAATCAGAGAAAAGGAAGAGGAACATTTTCTCTGATGCTCCTAGGCATCACGGGAACATTCAGAGTCTCAGAAAGACCTGTATCTTTCCTATCAGACATCCCTTTTCAGGTTAAGTTCAAAATCTGTTTGAAAGTAAATTCAGACAACTTTGACAGTGTGAACATGAACATGTTCTAAGCATACTTGTAATTAATCCCTTGCCATCTGGAGGTTACTCAACTCCAAGCATTTTTAGGACCTCAGTCAGCATTTCAAGATATTATAAGGAAAGTACTAGCTGAGGACACAGATGATCTTATTAAAACTATGTTCAGTGTAACAGGCCAAAGAAAGAAAATTATTTTGATACCAGCCATTTGACATTTACTAACCCATTTACCTATTTGCTCTCTGAACAGTCTGTATTTGCCTTTTTCTGTGTTTTAGTATTAAAGGCCTATATATGTCCTTCACACTGTTAAAATGAGACTCTCATCAAGTGGATTGTTTAAATTGCAGAGAATTTTGCAGCTTTGATTGACAAATTTATTTAAAACACTATTCACTAGAAGTATTTATATATGTATTTAAGAATACGTGCTCCTGATAATTCTTTTACGGTAATCTTGATTGTGCAACTGTTTGCTCTTCATGTCAACAAAACTGAACAGCCACCCAACGAGTACTCGCAAGTTTCATTTATAATTTCATTGAGTGAGTTCTTTCATTTCATTATGTTTTAGTGAAATGTTTAAAATGCATCTCGTCTTCTTGATGCCATACATTTTATAAAACCATAGGAAAAAAACTAACTTATTGTTACCAAAATTCCTAACTGATTTTCATTGCATATCATACCTTCCCCCTATCTCAAGTGACTCTGCTGCTGGACTAAGAGCTTCTACTTTGTGTACAGACCAACTCCACAGACTCTGCAACAGATGCTAGCTTTACGTTCAATTTATTACATGCATGCTTGCATCATAGCAAGAGTCACTAACTGACAACAGAGCAGGGAATAGGGAAGAGAAGAAATAAAATTCTAAAGTTTGTCGTAGAGATGCATGTAACTAAACTGTAGCAGCTAACTAAAGAAATGAATGCCTTGGGTAAAAAGCTGGATTTGAAAACACAAAAATAACTTTTTGTAGAAATAATTGGGTGAAGTTACCTCAGAATGCACCATACTAGCTTATTAATTTGAAAATGAAACTAAATAGTAAGGTTACTGTATATGAGCTAAAACAAAAGAAAGCAAAAGGTTATTGTTTGAAAGCAGATTGAGACAGATAGTCTCAGGTCCCAACAGTAAGACTAAAAATGAACTCTGCTATTATAAACCACTTAAAGTTTATTTTTATATCCCACAGCCAGATATTTCTGAAGGTAAAAGATGACATAATTAAAAGTTTGGTGGTGCGATGCAGAAGGAAAGGTTACTTTAGGATGTGCACAGATATTGCAGTCACATCCGCAGGCCAGAAAATCATATCTTAAAAGTGAGTAAAAGCAAAAGCCATTTCACTATGTTGGATTCAGTCTTGGCAGAATCTGAATGCCTGAAACACAGCACCCAATAAATCTACATTGAACTAGTCAGTCATTATGCTATCCACACTTCCTTTGTGTAGCATTTTCTGTGGAAAAAAAAAAAATAGCACAGGTGATACAAATTGTAAAAACTTGTTCTTAATGTTCAGATGCTAATAACAAAATGGTATTTTAGTTTTAGCAAGCACTGCATCAGCAACTTCAGAATGTTATTGTCAACTTTGTAGATACCATAGTACCTCTACTGCTGTGGCACTATTGTAGGATCAGTTGTTTACACATTTCCCAGAGTGCTTCCAGAAGCTTCTCTTCCTTTAAAAACTGAAGGTAATACATCTCTACTTTTCTGGTTTCTTTGTTAAAAATTTTTCCTCCCATTTAGGTTTCTTACAAAAATATATATATATTTTCTTTTCTAACAATTAAGGCAGGAAAAAATGAAGTAAGGCTAATTTTCTCTCTGAATTACACACAGTAAAATTTGTTTCTATATTCAGGGAAGAAGAATGACTCAGGAAGAATTGCACTGAAAATTCAAGAAACTGAAATCTTATATTCACGGTGTAGAGCAGAAACACCACCTTAAATGAAACTAAAAGCTTCTGGTATTACCCTATCAAAGGGATTAAATCATATTTTGGAGGATACAACTTTTTAGGAGAGCAAGCCTTTTCAGCATCCAGGATTTTTCCCACCTCTAGAAATGCAAACAATGTATGAAAATTATTGCCACGCAGAATAGTATTTTTGTCAACTTTTGACTGTATCTGAGAATATATATGACTGTATCTGGAAATCTCATCTGATCAAGTGTAGGTATATATCTAGGGTAATTACTAACAGTCTGCTCAGGACTGGAGAGTAATCTCTACGTTTACAAACAGTATATCCTGCCATTGCTGAACAAGCATGTCCACAAACTTTCCGTTTATTTTTCAGTCTGGAAGCATTTGTAATAACTCTACACTATTGTTCACATAGACATTACAATCAAAAGTATTCTCCCTGATTAAATTAATCCAATTAGCTAACATTTATTCTATTTGCAGTTGACAGGTCTTCTGTACAAAGGACCATGTTTATAAAACAATCGGTGTCTTTCCAGCTTCAAAGAGAAGGTAGTGGCTGGTACATCACTAAATAAAAGCCTTTTCAGCAGTACTTTTTCAACAACAGCCAGATTTGCAACATACCTCAGCTATGCAGTTTTCTAAGATACTCTTGGACACCTTGCTTTATGAGTAAACTACAATGAATAATTACTTTTTTTATCAAAAAATTTTTACGTAAATGAAGTTTCATAAAAGAAGTCAACCCCCCACAGCCTGACTTTATCAGTTTTAATAGTTCTGAGCGAATAGAGGTGGAGTATCAGGATCACATCAAGAATAAAAAAACAGAACAAAAGTCATGAAACCCAAGAGCTATTCACACCGGTACCACTGACCTTCCCCATCACATGATAATTGTTTTAATTGTTTCTCATTGTCCCTTGCCAAGAAATATGAATGATATCTCATATTACTCACCATAAAAACCTTGAGAGCTATGTATACATGCAGTGTAACTTAAATACATACAATGTTTCAGAGACATAGTCTATACTAAAGAGGTTAAATACATGAATTTGAGGAAGAGTGCAAATAAATAAATAAATAATGAAATTAAAAAGAGGCAGAGCAGTTTGTCTGTAACCTATATTCAGCAATGTAAATAATGAAAAGACTGCTGAATATGATGTGTTTTCGCAAAATCACCAGAACATTATTATATAGTCTTCTAGTACAGGATATACAAGATCACAAGCTGAATATTGGATTTGCTGTTTTGAAGTCAAGCTCATAACTGGTAAGTTACAAATAAATAAATAAATAATGAAATTAAAAAGAGGCAGAGCAGTTTGTCTGTAACCTATATTCAGCAATGTAAATAATGAAAAGACTGCTGAATATGATGTGTTTTCGCAAAATCACCAGAACATTATTATATAGTCTTCTAGTACAGGATATACAAGATCACAAGCTGAATATTGGATTTGCTGTTTTGAAGTCAAGCTCATAACTGGTAAGTTAGGTCTTATGTAGCTATTAACAGCAATGCAAACTATTCCAATGCAGCACAGGAACAGGGAAATATAATAAAACATTAACTTGGCTAAATTGGACTCTTCCTTGACTGCTGTGGTGGAACAAAAAAAGAAAAAAAAAATCAAAGCACCAAAGAAAAAAAATTAAGTAGGTCATATGACTCATGGTTGCAAAAGAAAAACAAGGGCTTGCAAGGAGTACAAAGCAAGGGCAAATTGTGACAGTCAAACCAAAGGCAAGAGGAAGATACAAGAAGATGAAGAGCACAGATGGCCTCCTACTTGGTACAGAGAGAAAGCAATCGTCATAAACTTGTGCCTTGTGGAGGTTTTAATGCCTTTCTTCCACTAACAGGTCAATTGTGCACAGATGAACAGAAGAATTACTATTTTAACTGCTGAAGACTGCAGAGAGAATATGGAAAGAGTACCTGGATAAATTACATGCTATCAAATTAGTTAGCCTTCATGAATTTTACTTTAGCATATTAATAGAATGATCTGAAGAAATTTCAAAGCCAAGACTGGTAATATTTGATTAACTCAGGGGAAATAAGTGAGGGAGTAGAAGACTGGATGAAAGTCATACTATCATTGACTCTAGAAGAAAAAAGAGCGAAACAGGAAAGCAGGGTCCAGGCAGCTTTGCACCCTGGAGAAATTGCAGAACAAGAAAAATTAGACAAACTATTTGTCAGTACCAGAGAATGAGGAGGAGATGACTGGCAACCAACCTGCATTTTTCAAGAATGGATCATTATCAAACTGAAAACTTTCTTCTACATTGCAGTAGGTCTCATTATTGGTGGAGGCAGCAGATAGTGCACACTGTCACATCCATGAAGCTTATGATATTGTCTCACATGACCTTCTCAGAAATAATACAGCCAGACAGTCTAGGAGAAAATGCTACAGGGTCAGTGCAACACTGGATAAACACAATGACATATTAGTTCCAAATAGTTTGATACTTAAAAATAGTTATAATTTATCCTAATGGAAAGATGTATCATCCATCAGTCCTGTGTCTGCTCCTGTGCTTGATGCTGCTCAGAGTTTTCACTAATTACCTAAATAAAAAGAAGGTTATTAATGGATGGGTGGATAGGTCATTAGTGGATTAGCAGGATAAAAATATGGCGGTTTTTTGTTTCATTTTTGTTTGTTTTTAAGCACAGACACTACAAAGCTGGTAACATACACTGGAGAGCATACAAGAATTAAAACTAATCTTGGCAGACAAGACAAACTGAACAGAAAGACTCCTCCTTCCCAAATAACTAACACTAAAAGGTTCAGATACCTTCCTAAGCCAAAGATAATCATTGTTCTCCAGGTGGAGCTACCTCACATGATCAGTCTTGCTACACCCACATGCCCTTTTCAACAGAGGCAAACCTGGAGACAGATGAACATATTTCATTTCAGTTATTTCATATTTAGAAAGGAAAAAATGGTTGCAAAGCAGCTACATTTATTTTCGTCCCCAAAGTTTCCTGAAAGCTACTGATAGGGGAAGAAGAAGCTAGCCAAATTTCCAAGTTTCAGTTATGTTTCTGGGTGCTGTGTGGATGTAGATATGTTTAACTGCAGATCTGCTACAGGGAAATAGTGGCTGTGAACACTTTCTCTTGTAAAATCAACCTAGCTAATGCATCAGTATTTTTATATTTCCTAATTTGGGCTTCAGAAGCTGCTCCTAAGAAACTCTGTCAGAAGTGTAATCGACTGGAATACTTATGTTCAGCCTCAAGCCCACACTGAAGTGCTTTATTCAAGCAGCTCTCCCACTCCTACCCTCACT
Source organism: Anseranas semipalmata (assembly GCA_013399115.1). Lineage (NCBI taxonomy): Eukaryota > Metazoa > Chordata > Aves > Anseriformes > Anseranatidae > Anseranas > Anseranas semipalmata. The sequence continues at coordinate 92,083 of VXAA01005002.1, read as the reverse complement.
GGAGACATTTTTTTTGATTTAGTTAAAAAAAATATATTTAATTAAAAATAGAGAACAAAAATCTCATTAAAACAAATCCAGTAAAAGACTCTCCTAGTATAATTGATATAACACCATTCTATAAACAGAATTCCATCTATTTTGTGACAAGATAGTCCACACAGTCTACATCGAGAAGATTACAAATGCTCTGTTATTCCATAATCTGATGCTAATGTTTCATTTTCAACTCTAATAGCTTATTTAGGTCTTTTATCCTATTAAGTATAATCTAGGACATTACTCAAGCTGCAAAGATGAGACAGGTGAGTTGGTCTGATTTGTTTTATTGATATTCTTCGAAATGGATACATAAAACTGCATTCATATACCCGTTCTATCCAGGCAGAGAACTCATCCAACGGAAAACAAGTTTACAGCATAACTCTTGGAAAGGTGCTGCACAGTTTCTTTAAACATGTTATGCTCTAATTCACCCCTTAATGTTAGCTGTGCAAATGCATTTGGTTTAATCCTACCGCCAGGGCATCCTCTGCAGCTAATGAAGGCACCTTCAGAAGGTGATCCATGGATTTGTAAGACAGGTGTTGGGCACGGGTGGGATGAATTATTTGCTTCTCTCTCTACTGACCACAGCAGGGATCTACATAGCTTGAGAAGGTATGTACCTTCTCTCAGCACTATATAATTAGCTGGGTAAGACAGGACATCCTAACTTTTATCCTATTGTTAGAGCTCAAAGCCAGATGGGCGAATGCTTAAAAATAAATAAATAAATAAAAAATAAAAAGGATCTTCAGGATCTTCACAAACCAGCTTTTCCTTTGACTTACTTTGCATTCAAAAGCTTCATTTAGTGGTCAGTACCAAAGCTGAAGATCTGATGTCAGTTAGTTACACATAAATGACATTATATAGTTACTCCAAAACCACCACTGTTACCATAAACAAAACCAACCGACAAGCAAATAATATTTCATACTGCACAAAAGGAAAAAAAAAAAAAAAAAAACTAGTGTGGCCTCACACATGCAGCTTTGTATCTCTAAGGTGTGACTATGATACATACAGGCACATCTATGACAGCTTAAGTCAGGTTGAGACTGTAGCTATTGTGGTGACAACAGGATGGACTCCAGTGAAAGGCAATTATCTATACAGCTGTTCAAAGCTCTACAATAATGGTAACTCTGTGCCTTCTCTTTGAAAAAAGCAAAACAATGGGAGCTTCACAGTTGCTTATATGCATTTTTTCTTCCCTAAAATAATCACTGGCAGCCTTGCTGTGTTGCACGTACACCTTCACTTGTATTGTAACTACTTTTGCAATTCTAAACACCACAGTGTGTGTGCCAAGTCCCTGAATAGTTTTCAGAACCCCGTGTTTGGGCTTCTGAAATAACTCGTACAGCAGAAATGACCATCATTCCTACAGGAAATTTGCTCGGTAGGAGGAAGAGAATGACAGAACCAAAGCACAGAAGGAATAGTCATCAATTAAATATGCAGAGGGTGGAATAAAGTCCTTACTTGCTGAAGTGGTGAGTAATGAATATACTGTAGAGTAAGAGGCAGATGAGAAAAGTCTGTTTTCCAAGTACTCAGATTCCATTTAAGTATCTGACTTTTACTAGAACAGCTATGCCTACCCAAGCAATCATCTGAATGAATTCAAGGTAGCTTTTATGCTAACATTTTACTTCACTGACTGATGGTGGAGGGGGGTGTGGG